>JBBGZY010001473.1:0-502500 GCA_037952925.1 Lithobates clamitans
GTGCGCCGTTAAGGAGATATTTACTGTATACTGTGCCGATGATGTCATCGGCACATGCGCTCTGAAGGAACGACTGCCTATGCCGTTTCTTCAGAAGACAGTGCCTTGACCGATGGCTCCCGCGTGGATGCGCAGGATTGACGTCATGCAGCTCCAGCCAGTCACAGAGCCGGAGTCCACGGCCCCATAAAGAAGACGGGTGAAGATGGATGTGGCCTGCACCAGGAACGACACGGGCTTCGTTTGCAGGTAATTGTTACATAATGTGCTAGTATGTAATGCTTACTAGCACATTATGCCTTTACTTTGCAGGGAAGGGAAAAAAGAAAAAAAATTACAAGAGTTTACTCCCTCTTTAATATCTTCAAACCAGACGCAACACAGTTACTGAAAGTCTTGTAGAGTAACATAACAAAGTACAAACAAAATCCAGAACATCCTAACCCCGTCTATCTATTTAGTGGCTGCCTAGGCATACCTTTGAAAGGAGAAAGTCCATTAACTGGTGGAAGTCCATACTTGGCAGTGCTTTACTCCAGGGACTACAAGGTGCAGCAGCCCATGTAGGTTCCACTCCCTCCCTCCACTCAGGTGATTGCTGGCTATATCTTCTTCTCTGTGCCTCTTGTTGCTTCCCATGTGGAAGGACTTGTCTGGGCAGAGCCTTCCCCCTTTTTATATGATACAGGGA
Source organism: Lithobates clamitans (assembly GCA_037952925.1). Lineage (NCBI taxonomy): Eukaryota > Metazoa > Chordata > Amphibia > Anura > Ranidae > Lithobates > Lithobates clamitans. The sequence continues at coordinate 692 of JBBGZY010001473.1, forward strand.
GGAGACTAAAGCTCTGCACCCCTGACTAGCTGGCTCACTAACATGATACATTCTCCTTGTAGGCAGCTAATTTCAGCCTGCATACACCCGCACGTGCATAGATGTGCTGACAGGCTCTGCTCATTAGCACAGAGAGGTGAACTGAAGTTTTGCTTTCACTTTTACTTCCTGTTGAGTCTTCATGAGAAGAAGCGTGAAGAAAAATCTTCACAGCAAGGATTCTCTTACTCACCCCCCCCCCCATCCAAAATGTAAAACAAACAAAAAAAATTGTTTGTGACTCTTTTTGAGGACCTGGAATGTGGTGCTTAAAAGAGGTATTGAACCCAAAAGCAAACATTTATTGTACTGCAGCCTGCCAGCCTACCAATTCTTAGATGTGATGGCTGCAAATGTAGCAATTAGAGGGTTAAGACAAACTATAAGGCCTTATGCACATAGGACGTTTTTTTTTCTCTCCTAGAAGCCAGCAGTGTTTTTTGCAGAAAAAAATGCCTGACGCTTGTAAAAGCTTTAGACACTTTTACAAGCGTCAGGCATTTTTTTCTGCAAAAACACTGACGCTTGTAAAAGTGTCTAAAGCTTTTACAAGCGTTTAGGAGCTTTTGCAAGTCTCAAGCTCTTAGGCATTAATTACGGTAATTTCATTGACCAGAATAAATAATTTATTCTAGCCATTGAAATGAAATAATGCTCAAGCACTAGCGTTTGGGCACGTTTAGAAGGTTTTAGCAGGGAAAAAGCCTAAAAAGCTGCTATATATTTCATTTTTGGTTTTTAATACTACGTTAATTTTTTATTATGTCAGCGTTTACTTGCTATTCTTGTTAATTTTGTTAGGCATAATGCTGTTTTTTTTTTATTTCTTCATATAAATTAACAGGTAAGCGTGGTAAATGTGTCCAAAAGTGATCCCAGACTCATCTAAAATGTAGGCAGTTTTCTCCAGAAAACATCGGAAATCATGATACATTCAATTACTTCTAAATCTGACCCTGGTGTACACAAATTCTATGGTCTAATAACAAAAATCTGTTTAGTGCCATAACAAATTTTCATGAAAAGTTTAGTGTCATCAGAGGTCCTCTAATATGTTTTATAATATCACTCTATTATATGGATGGATGTGCATTAGACATTTGAGGACACTCGATCTCTGAGTAAAAATTTCACTTGGTTCCTTGGTATCACATTCTATTGATTTGTTGGCCAACTATTAGGCTAGTTCTCTTTAATACCTGTGGTCCTCTTAGTTTCTAAAAGTGACCATTTTTTGTCCTAACTTAGCTCTTTAAAAAAAATAAAAATATATATATATATATATATATATATATACTAGATATTGCTACCCAAGTCATTTTGTAACTTAATAATCTAAAAAGGTGTGCCTATTGAAATATGCAAGTGCTAAGATTTGCTAAAATTGTCACACAACGAAGGGGGAACCTTGAACTAAAAAAACCAAGGTCTGTTTAAAGTAGAGTTCCATCTAAAAGTGGAAGTTCCGCTTATCCGTCTCCTCCCCCCCCCCCTTCGGTGCTACATTTGCACCTTTCAGGGGGGAGGGGGGGTAACAGGCACCTGTTTTAGACAGTTACCGTTCCCCACTTCCGAGAGACGGGGCCACTGGCCCGTCTCTCGGAAGTTCGACCCCCTCCTCCTTCCTTCGCTGCTGGACCAATTAAAAAGTGTTAGCAAGATTCGTGCATGCGCAGTAGGGAACCAGCTGTGAAGGCTTCACTACTGGGTTCCCTTACCAGGAATAGCGGCGGCTTTACCTAACAGCCAATCATAAAATCATCTGAGTTGCCGACATTGTGGGCACCCTGGACAGCTAAGTGTCCTTACATTAAAAGTCAGCAGCTGCAGTATTTGTAGCTGCTGACTTTTAATTTTTCATAGGGGGGCTGGACCTCCTCTTTAAAATATCAGACCCCGCCTCCCCAACCATAAGGCTTTTGGGAAAATGTTGTGGACTGCTGAGTGTTCTGCCCTCTCTACAAGTTTCCCTGTGTGTAACATGTAGCTAAACCAGCCTTTTTCAACCTTTTCAACACAGAGGAACCATTGAAATAGTTCTCCAGGCTCAGGGAACCCCTGCTAAAAATTAGAAATCTACAACTCATGATTAGTGTGATGGTCATTGGGAAGAATTACCTCCTTACAGATAGCTAAAAAGATCAATGGTGTCAGTGGGAACTTATCTGAGAGGCAGAAATTGCCCAATGCTGAAGGAACCCATAGCAACCTCTGGAGGAACCCTGGTTGAGAATCACTGAGCTAAACTCTTCTATTCTGCAATAAGACAGACTGAATGTAATCTTTAGCACCAAAACAGGGCGGGTGAAATTATTAGGAAAGACAGATAAGAAATACATACAGTGCCTTGAAAAAGTATTCACACCCCTTGACATTTTCCACATTTTGTCGTGTTACAACCAAAAACGTAAATGTATTTTATTGGGATTTTATGTGATAGACCAACACAAAGTGGCACATAATTGTGAAGTGGAAGGAAAATGATAAATGGCTTTCAATTTTTTTTTTACAAATAAATATCTGAAAAGTGTGGCGTGCCTTTGTATTCAGCCCCATTTACTCTGATACCCCTAACTAAAATCCAGTGGAACTAATTGCCTTCAGAAATCACCTAATTAGTGAATAGAATCCATCTCTGTGCATCTCAGAATAAATATAGCTGTTCTGTGAAGCCCTCAGAGGTTTGTTAGAGAACCTTAGTAAACAAACCGCATCATGAAGGCCAAGGAACACACCAGACAGGTCAGGGATAAAGTTTTGGAGAAGTTTAAAGCAGTTAGGTTATACAAAAGTATCCCAAGCTTTGAACATCTCATGGAGCACTGTTAAATCTACCATCTAAAAATGGAAAGAATATGACACAACTGCAAACCTACCAAGACATGGGTGTCCACCTAAACTGACAGGCCGGGCATGGAAAGCATTAGGCAGAGAAGCAGCCAAGAGGCCCATGGTAACTCTGGAGGAGCTACAGAGATCCACAGCTCAGGTGGAAGAATCTGTCCACAGGGCAACTATTCGTCGTGCACTCCACAAATCTGACCTTTAAGGAACAGTGGCAAGAAGAAAGCCATTGTTAAAAAAAGCAATAAGAAGTCCCATTTGCAGTTTGCGAGAAGTCATGTGGGGGACACAGCAAACATGTGGAAGAAGGTGCTCTGGTCAGATGCGAGTGCGACCAAATTGCTTGTGTCATCTTTGACTAGTCCCTGCTCCGTTATTTCCAAGAAGAGTTTGTCCCCAATAGACTTTGCTGCCTAATTGTCCTCTATTGTTCTTTGAAAGACTGTGCACGCTAAATGGTCTTGGTCACTGTCACAGGCAAGGTTGTCACTAGAGAGACCTATGAAGGAACAAGGCAAGTGGGTAGTGTATGGCAATTCCTTTATAAGGAAATTATTTTCTAATGTACTTGTAGGCATGGTGTTAACAGAGGTAGGTTTGTGCATGTTTCCTAGACAGACATCTCATATAATGACCCATCCTAGGTCTAAATTCTGGGCATAGGGAGCTTGTGGTGATTTATTACTTTAAGCTCTTGCTTTATGGACTTGTAAGATATCTCTCCCAAGGAGTAGGTTTATCTGAGCCTAAGGATCAATTCTGGTATCAACTGCGCTATGCATTTCGAAGGCGAGTGATGTGGTGGCAACCAGGTCATGAGTACAAAGACAAGTGTGTCTTGCCTACAGTCAAACATGGTGATGGGAGTGTCATGGTCTGGAGCTGTATGAGTGCTGCCAGCACTGGGGAGCTACAGTTCATTGAGGGAACCATGAATGCCAACATGTACTGTGACATACTGAAGCAGAGCATGATCCCCTCCCTTTGGATCCTGGGCCACTGGGGAGTATTCCAACATGATAATGGCTGTGTGTTGAGTTATTTTGAGGGGGCAGCAAATTTATACTGCTATACAAGCTGTACACTCACTACTTTACATTGTAGCAAAGTGTCATCTCTTCAGTGTTGACACATGAAAAGATATAAAATGTTTACAAAAATGTGAGGGGTGTACTCACTTTTGTGAGATACTGTATGTGAAACCACTGCAATCATCGGGAGCAGGAGAATTTATTTTGTGTTGTTCTTTGGTGGTAGGTTATGGCAGTGTTTCTCAACTCCAGTCCTCAAGGCGCACCAACAGGTCATGTTTTCAGGATTTCCACTATTTTGCACAGGTGATTTGATCAGTTTTCACTGCCTTAGTAATTACCACAGCTGTTTCATCTGAGGGAAATCCTGAAAACATGACCTGTTGGTGCGCCTTGAGGACTGGAGTTGAGAAACACTGGGTTATGTTAATAGCACGAAATATACAGTTGCATTAAAAAAATATATATATTTTTTTACTATTTTGAACCAGTTTTCCTTTGATAATAAAAAAATCAGGAGATATCCTTTACCATTTACCACCAAATGAAAGTCCAATTTGTCCTGAAAAAAAACAAGGTATAATCCAGCTGTATGCACAAAGTAGTTGTGATGATAGGAACAAGGTTTGGGCAATGAAAGACCAAAATAGGCACCACATCCCAGTTATAAACAAATATGGGGATACAAAGGGTGAGGCTTTAAAGGTGCCAAAATGAGTCTACAAAATGATCATATGAAGTAAAAATACATATTTTATTCAATATCAAAATTTTAAAAAATGTAAAATATCACAATAACATGTAATTCATACAACTGTGCAGCCACTTCAGCTCTACATGTTTGGCCCAGAAGAGATTCCTCAGGAGACTTAAGAGCGCTGCATAAAGTTGATGCAATAAGTAAGAAAGACAGACATTAATAAATATTTACAATAAATCATATCTATATCATTACAGTTATCTTTTTGTCATTTAGACTTACCTTAGTTTTTACTTAATAATTGTACAAAATATATTGAATTAGAAAGAGAGGCCTACCGGATGCTTAAAAAAATCAAGATTTAATTCATGAAGTACAGGAGCTCCTGTAAAGCCAGCATCGTTAGGACGTTGTGCAACCATAGGGAAAATCAGCTATAATGTGTATAAAAAGGTGTTTAACTATAATTGGCCAAACAGAAATCAATTTATCTATATGTAGGAGAGATTTAATCGTATCATATTCAATTGTATCCAATTGATTCTCCCTTTCCCATTGAAGAGAGTATTCAGCTGCTGAAATTGGAGCGGAGAGAAGACATGGATGGTGTTTGGTAAAGTGGGGGGCCCAGAGTAGAATAATAACAGCAAAGATCCCTTCAAACTGTATGGGCTTAATGGATCAATCTCCAGCCAAGAATCAGCCAGTATTATCCTGAAAAGAGAAATGGGTATATTTTCAGGGAAGTTATGCAGGAATTTTTCAGCAAGGTGCTAGTATGGCGTCGATATATAGGCGACATTTTTTTTTATTTGGACAGGTACACAGAAGCATTTATAAAATTGTCTGTGTCTGGAGTTCAGCTTCAAAGATTGTGATCATGTCATAATGGAATATATAAAAAATATATGTGTGTGTAATACCGCGTTTCCCCGAAAATAAGACCTACCCCTAAAATAAGCCCTACTGTGCTTTTCGGGGAGAGATGCAATATAAGCCCTACCCCAAAAATAAGCCCTAGTTTGGGAGGGTTGTGTTGTCTAGACTGTGTATGTTTCTGTGATGAATACCTTTGTTGCGGCGCTGCTCAGCTGACCCCCCCGCTGCTCTCCTCCTCTTCTGCCAGCTGTCAGCGGGGGATCTCGGGACTCCCTCCATCTGCAGTGCTCGGAGCATGGAAGACTGATCAGGCGGGTCCTGGAATCGCCGAGGAAGGCGCTCTAGGAAGGTACATTGTATAGGGCTGTAATGCAGTGCATTTTATGATTTTACAGGCACTTTTAACTCCGTTCCACTGACCACTGGGGACCACTGGGGATTTCTGACAGGCAGGGAGGGAAATTGGGAGAGAAGACAGCACATGACAAGCCCTACCCCGAAAATAAGCTCTACTGGGTATTTTGTTGAAAATTTGGTTTCCAGGTAGACGGTGAAAGCAGGCGGTTGCAGGAGCGGGTTGGAGAGATCCTCCCAATCCTGAGTCCCCTTTTTGATGCTGGAGCTGTCGGATCAGTCGGATCAACTTGGAGTCGGCGGTGCACGCTGACAGGACCCGGACACCAATTCCATCTGTCCCCGCAGAGGGCTATAGCTGCAAGCCCGTACGACCTTGCCATAGAGGAGGTCCAACGAATGGGGTAAGGGTACATGCATTACTCCTCTTCTGCAATCAATGCTTGTTTGGAAGCGTTTTTCACATCTTACCACTATCTTGTTTTTGATGTGATACATCAAAGGAACGTTCTCTTTCTTTTTTCTTTTTCACTTGATTTTTGTTTAACCTATTCAGGGACTGAATGTGGTGTCTTCTAAACAATTGAGCGATCAATCCTATCTTCAGAACATTCACTTATTTCTGATATATATATTATTATTTTTTTCACATTCTTTTATCTTTACTTTTATTGAGATAAGTTTAATGCACTATTTTTATTTACTGTTTTGGTATTTTTTGTGCTGTGATTCAAATATGTTGTGGCTCCGGGTATTACCCTAAGGAGCTTCCTAATTGTGCTACTTTAATATATTTTGCTAGCGCACAAATTTTAATTTATATATTTTGTTGAAAAACTTCATATAAGACCCGGGCTTATTTTCGGGGAAACACGGTAGTAGTGTGCATTTATGCAGCAGAACCGCTGTATGGAGATAAACATCAGAATTTCTCCTGTCCATTTTCTTGTTCTTACACATCTTCACACGTCTCAAAGCTCATGGCCAGATTGTGTAGCAACATTCAATAAATAACGCATTTCAAGTATGGTATTTGCTGAGCTTTTCAGACGCAGAATATCAGGGTTAATTTGTACTTGCAGAAAAATAGGCCTTATCTAGAGTTAGTAAAATGTGGACAACCTGCGCTGTAACTGGCAAGTCTGTAGAAGCACAATCATACCTGATCATAGAGTAGGAGATTCAAATGTGAGCAACTAAACATAACTGCCAGTTCTAGAAATAGGGATGGAAGCTATTGTTAGTTTGCAAACAAAACACTTTCGTCCTAGATGACATCCAGTAGCACTGATTGCGTCTGCCATCAAGTGGCTGGCCCGGATCTTACAAGCTGGAAGCACCACTGAGCTATGGATGATTGGTGATAGAAGGTTTTCTGTTTTAAAGGATAAGTTCATCTTTTGGAACATGTTACATGTTCCACCCATATTTAGGGTGCAACATATAACATGTTCCACCCATATTTAGGGTGCAACATATAACATGTTCCAGCAGTTGTAGTCTCTTCCTCTCCCCAGTGACAGTGGGCGGGCATTTTCACTGGGGGCCCCGCTATCACTGTTTAAAAAACAGTCCTCTGTGAATGGGAAACTACTAGTCCCGACAGCCTTTGCAGCTCCAAGAAAAAAAAAAAAGATGTGCATTTATTTTTTTTTCGGAAAAGATGAACTTATCTTTTAGAGAGGAACTTCACGTTCATTTAGGCCCATTTCACACACGCATTCTAGTCAGGTCCATCTGTCAGTTCTTCATGTGGACCTGATCAGAAAGTCCTTGCATTCTTAAGGACAGAAGCATGTAAGTGGACTTATGTCTGTTTACAGCAGCCTACCTCTGGGTCTGATTGGGTCCACTAAAAAAATTGGAAGAGGACTCTGTCATCACTCTGCTCCAATTAGCAGGGGGTTAACTCACAGATTCCCTGCTGATCGGAATTAAATCCGCTCCATGTGAAAGGGGCCTTAAGGCTAAGTTCACCTTAACCACTTTGTGCCCGTGCTATAGCCGAACAACAGCTGCAGCGCGGGCTTAGAGTGCCGAGAGGGTGTACATGGGACTCGGCTGATCACGGATCAGAGAAAAGGGCCAATGCCAGTCCTTTACCATGTGATCAGCTGTCAGCCAATGACAGCTGATCACATGATGTAAACAGAAGCCGGTAATCGTTTTTTTTCCCCTCATGCTAACAGCGTGAAAAAAATAAGCCAATTACTGGCTTCTGTAAAAGGGACATCGGTCCTACACCAGTGACACCTACCAGTAACCAGTGCCCACCAATGCCACCTACCAGTGCCACCTATTAGCACCATCAGTGCTGCCAATAAGTTCCTCCTATCAATGCAGCCTCATCAGTGCCTCCTGATCAGTGCCACCTATCAGTGCCACCTTATCAGTGCAGCCTATCTACCAGTGCCTATCAGTGCCACCTCTTAGTGCCGCCTATCAGTGCAGCCTCATCAGTGCCCACCAGTGCCACCCCATCAGTGACATCTATCAGTGCCGCCTTATCAGTGCAGCCTATCAGAGCCCATCAGTGCAGCCTCATCAGTGCACCTCAATGAAGGAAAAAAATGACCTGTTTGCAAAATTTTATAACAAACAATGAAAGCTCTATTTGTGTGAAAAAAATGATAAAAATATCATATGGGTACAGTGTTGCATGACCACACAATTGTCATTTAAGGTGTGAGAGCGCTTAAAAAGAAAGCAATCATCTTCTCTCTCTCTGTCCACATGATTGCTTTTTTTTTCTTTTCCTCCTTTAAATGTGTCAGCCTAGTTTCTTATCCTCACAAGTACCAGCTTGACAGGACGCTGTCATGCGCTGCGCTATGCGCAATGACACCACCCCCTGGGACGGCGTGACTCCGGAGTTTCCTCTCCTCTAGGATCTCCGGATACCCTCCCTCCCTGTATGCATCGCTCCGTCTGACGCATGCGCACACTGCAGAGTGTCTGCTGACACCTCCGGTTGGAATCTCACTGCGCAGGCGCCGGCGGCTATTTAAGCCGCGTCTTGGCGTCCTGCCCAGTGTGCTATCCCACCATCTAACCCTCAGGACGCTTTTCGTTCCAGCTGCCTAAATATCATCCTTACATCTAATAAGTAAGTAAGACCAAAAATCTCCTCTCCTCTGAACTGTATGTTTTACCGCTCTGTGACACTTCTCTAAGAGACAAAATTAAGCATACTTTGCCATACTTTCCTTACTTGCCGGCTCTATACCTATCTGACTAATGGTTCACTGATGTGATTAACTGATTAAATCTACATTCAATTCTTCTCCAGTTAAAAAAGGCCCATCATTAATTCCCTATATACAGCAGGTCGGCAAGTATGTCTTCCTTTCTATATTCCAGAGAGCATGACCCTGATACACTGAAACATCAGCCACAATCTATGGTCCTCACATTCTTTTCATAAATGTAGAAAAAATAGTCTCCCCTTTCTTTTGGGTGAAGGGATAACAAAAGATGTATGGGATATATGCAAATTTATAGTTTTTTGAGAAAATTACTCACAAGCTTATTTTTCCGCTTTTTTAAAGGGCAACCTGGGATCCAACGAGGTTGTCCTTCCTTTTTTGGGGGGCCTTTGCGAGGCCATTTCTGAAGCCGACGGATAGCCTTTACCTTACACTGGCTGATCAGCCGACAACCAGTGCGTTTTTCATTTAAAAAGATATAGTCTGCTACCCTATGCCAAATTGCAGGTTGGGGTGCAGTCATATATGTATCTTTCATTCTTGAAAACTTCTTGTTGGTATGTATGGTGGACATGGTGGGTTGTTAGTTTACTAAACCTTTGTGGTTCTTATTGTTCCCTCTGTGCAAATTGTTTTCATTTGTTATTTCAGAATATATCTTTTATATATGCGACTTTTCTCTCTGCAATACGCCTCTGAAGAAGGGACATCGTCCTGAAACATGTCAGGCTTCTAGAGAAAATATTCTATTATGAATGGAAGTATACAAAAATTATTACAGGATTGCAAATTTTATTGTATAAATACTCCTGTTAAGATTTATTACTAAATGTATCTTGTTTTTATGATCTTTCAAATAAATAAAACATTTTTTATCTAATCCATGTATGGTTCGCCTATAAAGTCCCATTATACTGGGGGGTATATAAGTTCCCTAACTTAGGGGTCTTATTTTTTCCACTATGTATTGTAATAAATCTACTGTACTGATCCATCTATCAACATATCTTTTACAGTACCAGCACCAACATTTCGGAGACAGAAGGGGAGGGGGATGCAGGCTCAGAGGATACAGAGCAAGCGCCAGAGGAAGAGATGGGAGTTCGACAAACTGAGCAGGGTGCCGAAAAACCCACGTCTTCCCAAGTGTCCCCAAATCAAGAATCAGCAGCAACAAGAACCACGCATGAAAGACAACATATGCCTGTAAGAATCCTAAACAAAATGCCCCATTTTAAAATGTTGACAAAGACAAATGTGACAAATGGAGGAGATGAAGGCGATGAGAAGGGTTGATGCCAATGATCCATTTGCTGACCCCACCAATCAGGATGCAATCTTTGTAAAAAATCTATACCACCATCTCGCACAAGTACCCACTCCACAAAAAATTAATGTGCAAATGGCTATATTCAATTACGCTGATGTGTGCATAAGGGCTGCAATGTCTGGTGATCCCTTGCCGCCACTCATTACTCAGCAGCAACAACGTCCCTACCATAGTGAGCCTGCTCCACTAAACCCATTGTCACAGCACATGTTTCAGCATCATTACCACCCAAGCATTATGCCCCATCACCAATATACATCAGCCACCACTGCCCAAAATGTATTACCACCACCTCAAGTGGCACCTCCTAGCCAACCTACCTCCATTTCCTACAAGTCCACCAGTTCCCCAGTTCCCAAGCCACTTCATATGGTAGTTCCTCCCAATCATCAAATCCCTATTCCAATTCCCCCAGTCCTTATTATCAGGATCTTTAAAGTATCCACATTCATTAAAGGTTTAAGTTTCCCCGTTCTTGTAGTTGGTCACCAGGAATTGGGTCTTTCTCCAAAAACCCTTTGTGATTTCCTGCCACATGGATGTATCTAGAACAGGCATTGCAGTAGACCGAAGCTCCTCCCATATTGCTTGACATGTGTCATGCACAATTCCTGAAATTGTAGAGATTCCCAACAAAAAGTAGCTGTTTAGGGATGTATAGAATAGTCCAGATGCCAGAAACCTAGGAAGAGTAGAAGAAATGATGAAAGGAATCCTACGCTGGAAATAATCAAGCAGAAAGGCTGGCTTACCTCAGGGTAAGTAGAAGTCGCTCCTCTGGAGGCACACAAAGTTGCATATCCGTGTTCATTCTTTCCAGTCATGGATGCAACTTTTCTAATAAAAATTTGAACGCTGTTACGGACATTCTGGTGAAATTGAAGAATTTTTGCGGAAAATGTTGCAAATCTGCATAGTGCAGAGCAAAAAAACCTTCAGTGGGCCTCTTGAGTAGCATGGGATGTGACCAGTACTTGCGTCTTGTCACAGAAATCTTCCTGCTAATGATTTTTCGTCTCCTCAAATACGATAACATGACAAAAAATTGTCACATGGTCGAAAAATCTGCCCAAATACATTGGTCTGAAGCACGTAGACTACAGAAGGTTAACAGGAAGCACATGAAAATGGATGCAAAAACGGATTACAACGGATGAAAAACGGATGACAACGGACAAAAAACGGACAACGGAAGAAAAAAACGGATGACAACGGATGGAAAACGGATGACAACGGATGAAAATCGGATGTCAACGGATGAAAAACGGATGAAAAACGCATAGTTGAACGAAAATTAAAACGGATGTGACTGACGTCCACTTTCATCCGTCTATGGATAGATGAAAAAACGGACTAACAGTCCGCACGTGTGAAAGGGCCCTAAGGCCCCTTTCACACGATCGGATCGTTCAGATCCGCCTGTCATTTTTGACGGCGGACCTGAACGGGCGATCCATGTTAGCCTATGGACCGTCGGATGTCAGCGGAGACATGTCCGCTGACATCCGACCCCGTCCGATCCGCCAAAAGCAGACGTATGGGCTCCACGTCCAGATCCGTCGCTGGCGGATCGGATCGGGTGAGATCTGACGAAAACGGACACGCTGTCCGTTTTCGTCCGATCCCTCCATAGGCGGCAGCGGCGCCTGACAAGCCCCTCCCCGCTCAGTGAGCAGAGAGGGACCTGTCATCCGCCGGCTCAGCGGAGATCAACGGACAGATCTCCCGCTGAGCCGGCGGACCGAGGTGGGCTCCGTAGAAACGGAGCCCGCCTCGTGTGAAAGGGGCCTAAAGCTGAAGATTGGCCTGGGCAGGAAGAGGGTAAAGTGCCCAGTAAGCAAGTGGTTAAAGAAAAAAATAAATGAATACATATACTTTTGCAGCACATGAAAACATGTTTATTACTTGTTTTACAGCAGTCTGCAGGGTATTGCACCTGCAATCAGGATTCTGCAGACTCTTTTTACAGCAACCTGCCTGCACCTCTGTATGGGCTTTCAGTCGGAAATCTGCAGGCAGTGTCAATGGACTACAAGTGTTGTGATCACTGTACTCCTATTCCATTGGAAACTACAAGTTTGTTAAGGTGGCAGATGGGACTTGTAGTTCATTTCCAGATCTCTATGAATAAATGACATGGCTGTGCAGTCAGGGAGAAGAACCTGTGCACGCTGAAGCAGGGGGGCAATCTGGAGGTGGGGGTATACTAAATATGGGTTTAACATATAACATTACAAAAAGTGGAGTTAGCCCTTAAATTGCTATAACATATATAATTTCTACACAAGCCATTTATTGGGACTTGTGTATAAAAAGTGCACTAGAAAGAACATTTCATGTTGCCAAAAATGTATTCAAAAGATAAAAATGTACAGAGGATGCCCAGCATAATAAACTTATTTACAAAAAATATATTTGTATGTGTACTGGTGTAATATGATTATATAAATGCATTTATGTACAGGAAATATACACTTATATTACTTACAATTATCGTGAGCTGTCAAAATAAGCATTTGTTAGAGAAAACATCACAAAACATTCACCTGTGCAGATCAATATTTCCAGCAAATTTGAACATTTCTTGGCCCTGGCCTTTGATGGGGGTTATTATTCCCAACTGCTAACAGATGCACTAAATTGTTTCTAAATCATCCTCTAGCTCAGGGATATGCAATTAGTGGACCTCCAGCTGTTGCAGAACTACATTTCCCATGAGGCATAGCAAGACTGACAGCCACAAGCATGACACCCAGAGGCAGAGACATGATAGGAGTTGTAGTTTTGCAACAGCTGGAGGTCCGCTAATTGCATATCCCTGTCTAACTTGAAGTGTCTGAAGGAAAAGCCACCGACAGATGGCAGAAAAGTACAAAGGGCTCTGTTAATTCTCTTTCTCATCCTATCAATAAAATGTAAAGTAGTTCCACAGTCAAAAGGTGTTTTACCTTAAATATATTCACTGCATTAAGGTGAAAAACCTTCCACTAGCTGTTCCCTTCCCTAAAACTTTACCTGAGACCTCTCTTGATCCAGCACTGTGCCTGTCTGCAACAGTGCTCTCATCTTTCTTTCTTCTCAAAGAACACATAGACAGCAGCAGGAGCCATTGGCCCCCGCTGTCAATCAAATCCTATTAGGAGGGAACCGGGGACTGTGGCCGAGCGACACTCCGTGTGTCTATGGATGCACACAGCCCAGCTTGGGACCATGCCTGAACGTGTGCACCCTCAGCACAAGACTGGGAGAGGTGGACAAGTCTGGGGGGGTGATTCCAGAGAAGGAGGTAAAGGACTGCTCTGTGCAATATCCTTGCATAGAGCAAGTAGGAACAATATCTTTTTTATTCTGGAGGAAAAAATTAAGCCTTAAATATCAGTTAAATTTGTGGTGAGAAAAATATACTAGCCTATGGATCACTAATAAAACAGTAGAAGGACACTGTATTTTCATGGCTGTTAACAATACCATCTGGCATTGGCCATAGTTGAAGTAAAGAAGACCATCTGTACTGTAAGCTATCCCACTTCAACCCTCTGCCACCATTCCAAAGCAACAGCAGTGGATCACTCAGCAAGGAAAGATTTTCTGAATAAACCCTTTCAAGAGCCTATTTGTGTGCCCAAAATACAAAGGAGTCTTATGATCCAAACTTTCTTAGAGGAATCTACATAAAAAATAAGTGAAAAGTTTAATAAATTGACAGTGCAGGAAGAATAAATATGACTATATTAGAATATGAAGACACTTAGAATCCCACCAACCAATCTTGGCTGAGGCCCAGTCTAGCTGGCCCTATTGCTGTCCCAATCCTAGAGGAATGAGATAATACATTAAAGTGATATTAAAGTCTTGTTTTTTTCCTTTTTTGTTTAAAAATAACAAACACGGGGCATGACCAAGATGGCAATGGTGCTGGACCCTTGGTCGAGGAGCTCTGCCACCACGGAGGGGGGGTTAATCCTGTTTACTATTCTGCTACCCTTTTATTGTAGCTCTAGACTCTCCCTGCACTCCCCTGCTGATGATGATGACCTGGAGCAAGTTGCAATCGAAGTCTCTGCGCCACGGAGATACTTCTACTTTATGTGGCGGCGCATCCGCCCACATGGCAGCAGTAGGCAATATGGCAACTCCGGCTCTTCAAGAGTAGGCTAACTTCACATCCCTGATGCAAGCCATTATGGGGTGTTAAATAGACATGTGCGGTTCGTTTTGTTCCGAATTAATATTCTGACAAATTTTTCATTATTCAGAGATTCGGATATATCCGAACACCCAAATTACAATATAAACTAAATTTACCGAATGCTCCGAATAACATAATGAAATTTGTCCGAATTTCGGAAAATCGGACTGAAATTCAAATTGAATTTTACATTGAACTCCATTCGAATTCTCACTACACATATTGCTGAAATCAAAGACTGTGTGTGTTATTAGAGTACCATTTCGAAATAATGCTGTTTTTGTTAATCCAAAAGGTGATTTAAAGAGTCATTGTAATCATTTGATGAAGATTTTTCTTTTGTTTTTTCACTTTGCTGCATTCGAATCGAAAACAATATAACATTTTAGTTTCGACCGATTCGAAAATTTATCAATTTGATCATTTCGAATCGAAAAAAATCGGTAAATTAGAAGAAAATGCGAATTCCGAAAATAAATTGAACAAATCAACCGAATTTAACTAAACGAAATAACTAGATTAACGAATCAAAACTAATTTTTTCGTCATGCACATGTCTAGTGTCAAACCACCTTACTAATAAGATTGATACCCTGCAGCTGGAGATCGGTCTCATCAGGAAGGACTTTGATAAAGTCCGTCACTACCTCATGGAAACTGAGCGCCGGCTGGGAGACGCAGAAGACACGGTCCGAGACCACTCTGCACACACTCTAGGTGAAGGTGGAGCACTTAGAATCTAGGGCGGAAGATGCAGAGAACAGCAATCGGCAGAACAATTTGTGCATAATAGGGCTGCCTGAGGGGACAGACGGCTCAGATCCACCTGCCTTTATAGAGTGGTTGCTCCTCTCACTCTTTCCCCAGGCGGCTTTTTCATTGTTTTTTGCGGTTGAGAGGGCCCATAGGATGCCTCCTGCCCACTAGAAAAAAAAAAAAAAACGGGTAGGTCACTATTATCATGCCAATTATTCTTCTTTTGCCTACAGTGTAAGTGTGCTAATACGTAAATTCCTTTCATTTACACTCCTGGACTTACACCTGGATCCTGAGGGGAAGTTTGTGATTCTTTATGCTGTTATTGCCAATGTACCCATGGTAGTGGTGGGGCTTTATATCCCTCTGCCGGCCTCAGTCTTTCTGCTGACCAAGGTGTCTCAGCTTGTAGCAGCCTTTTTCACTGACCATGTGGTTTTAGCAGGAGATTTTAACTAACACCGGATGCTGCGGTTGACTCTCCACTCTCTAGATGGGCTTCCACTTTTGGATTCACATGTAGCAACATGGACTACAATTGCAATGAACAGCTATCCCCGGCACTATCTGTATATCATATCATCCCTCTAGTGCCCAGCCTTACTAAACTGACATCATATTCGTGAGCCAACAAAAGGGGATTGTGGGATTGGTGGTTCCATCAGGTGACTGTTCCCCTACATGACCATACACCCGGACCACATATCCCAGGCATCTTTGCTACCTTCGGGAGATTGCTGAGAAGAGCTATAAAGGAAACCAGAGACCCACCCCACTCTCTCTTCTTCCCGGGCCTCGTGCGAGAAAGGTCTCTCCGTGCAAGGAGAGTGAGGTTGCGGTCTACAACACAGGGTACATCATCCTCACCCGACCGAGTAGGGGTCCACCGCTGCCTGGAGATTGGATATCTGACCAGCATTAACCCTATAGTCCAACGACCCATGCTTCGCATCGGGTGACTTTCCCAAGCGGGTCTGCATCCAGGACGTCTACCCAGGAGTCGCTGTCTAGAAGGCGCTGAATCAGCCTGGTCGCTGGTGAGAGGGCAATTGCCTACCTTTGCAAACCTTTCCTTGGTTGTTTTACTGGGACACTGTGTACAGACAGCTTTACTTTGGGAACACTTCACTGCACTTCTATTTGAACACTGTACATAGGCCCCTTTAAATGCATCCATCACAAGATATAATACCACTCGGTTACTACACCTTATTGGATATAGTTAATGAGCTCCGACTGCCGGTGAAGACCATCCAATCTCCAACGGGGACATTTTTTGATTGCTGCTTAAAGTAAGGTGACCACATTTTTAAAATGAATTCTGGGGACATATTTTTTTTTTCCACTAGTAATGGCAGCAATCGACTACTCTTTGCCCGTCTCCGCCGCCGCCTCCCGCCTCACAGCCTGTCAATTCTAAAGCCCCATACACACTATCAGATTTTCTGCTGATTTTTTCCTTCAGCTTTACCAAAACCATATACTATGAGGTAGGGGTGTGGAATTTAATCACTGCATCGATGCATCGCAATTCGGGGGTCCCCGATGCGGCATCGATGCAAGCCCCCCGAAAAATTGATGTCGGGTGTGACGTCATCCCGACTTGCCCCGCCCCTCCCGGAAGTGTACTCCGAGCGTTTTTTGTCAAAATGGCTTTTGCTATTAAATGCAATAGTAATCCATTCAGTGGTGACCGCTGTATGTGTTTTTTTTAAAATATATGTAGCTTCATACCTCGTTTTTAGTTGTGTAAATAACTGTATATCCCGGCGCCCCTCTCCTCTCAGTATCTCCTGACGTCAGCCCCGCCCGCCTCTCTTCTGATCTGATAGCTACAGTTGGTGGGCGGGGCTGAGAACTCCCACTGAGGTCAGGAGAGTCAGAGAGACATGAGACTGAGAGGAGAGAGATGCGGGCTGGACTGAGCAGTCACGTGACTGGCTTATACAGTTTTACACACAGACTAAAAAAACGAGGTATGAAGCTACATATATTTTAAAAAAAACACACACACAGCGATTACCACTTAATGGATTACAATTGTATTTATTAACAAAAGCCATTTTGACAAAAACACAGTTATCTTATTTTTCAGTCTGTGTAAATATATATATGAAGCTGCACAAATTTTAAAATGCAGATACAGCGGTGGGCACTTAATGGATTTTAACTGCATTTTTTTTACCACACAGGTATTTTAATAGCTGTATGTAGAGTACAAATGTGTTTGTACTATACTAACACTGTCTCCTACACGTGCTCTGTGACATTATTTCTCTGCCCCCCCCCCCCAGTTTGCACATTCCACTGTGTTAACTCCTAGTGTGCTTGAAGGTGCAAACAGGGGAGCCCAGAGAAATATCACAGAGACAGTACAGGAGCTTCACAGGGCTGTTTGTCAGTTGTGGATTGTAATCCCTCCTGACCTCCCAGCAGCCGTGTGTGTGAACTCCTGTACCTTGTAGTGCACCGGATTAGTGCACTACGTAAAGTGGAGTTCCACCCGTTTTTTTAGTTTATTAAAAGTCAGCAGCTACAAAAAGTGTAGCTGCTGACTTTTAATAATCAGACATTCACCTGTCCCACGGTCCAGCGATGCGGCCGCACGGAGCCTTGCTCCTCTCCCTCTCTACGGTAATCGTGATGCATCGTGATGCATCGCGGAATCGAATTGAATCGAATCGTTGACCAGATAATCGTAATCGAATCGTGAGACCAGTGAAGATGCGCACCCCTACTATGAGGTCAAACCTTAGGAGTTTCAATTTGTATGCAATCAGGCAGGCCCTTGCACTACATGGTTTTGGTAAATCTGAATACAAATATCAGCAGAAAATCTGATAGTGTGCATGGGGCTTTACTCTTCGGGCCCAGGCTACTACTGGGTGGGGAGCAGAGGAAGATCACTCCAACAGGGAAGGCAAGGAGATAAGCAGGCAGGCGGCTGGCCGGGACTTGTTATGTCCAAGTGATATTCCATTGTGTGTGTGTGTATATATATCTATATATATATATATATATATATATATATATATATATATATATATATATATATATATATATATATATATACATATATATATATATATATATATATATATATATATATATATATTTATATATATATATATTATCCTGTTGTTGCCAACTGTTCTAACTGTTTTACGGGGGAATCATTCTACTGAGCTTGTGCTGTTATCCAAGGCTCAGTTGAACCACTACCTCTTTTGTACAACAACATCTTATCTGAAGTATTCCAGTAAATGTTAACAGAATTTAAACATATTGAGTGTTGTCTTATTACTCAAAGGTGTTGCAACGATGAACCCAGAGTGTCAGGTGGGTTGGAATGGTTACAGGGTCATGGCGATGCAGATTAAATCCAAGCAGTCCCCAAGGGGGCCGTTCTAATATTGGATCAACTTGAAATATATGCAGGCCCTAATTTTCACCCTGTTTTAGACCAGGCCGAGTTTACTTTAGGGCTCGTGCACACACTGGACGTTATAAAAACCCCAGTAGCATTTGCTGTAGAAAGCTGTAGCTGCGGAATGAGTTTTGCAGCATTTTGCAGTATCGGGTTTCGGCGTTTATTAATGTGTTTTAGCTGTTGTGTTATTTTAGCTTATTTTAAACAAAACTATACTCCCACAAAAGCTTATGGCTCAAAAACGCTGATAAATGCCAAATAGCTGCGTTTTTCAGCGTTTTTAAACTTTTATCAGAGTTAGTTTTTTTACAGCTGAAAAATTCCTCTTAAAACCCACTAGTTCTGCCAAAAAATGCTGATAACAGCCTATGTGTGCATGGACACATAGGATAACATGCTGGGGAGTTTACTGGCTGTCGAAAAAAATGCAAAAACAGCAGCTGTAAAAATGTCCAGTGTGCATGAGGCCTATAATGCAAACATCTACAGCTTGACAGCTACTTATCATTGGGGACACCGACAAATAAGACATACTTTAAAGTATGAACATCTCTTCTAGCCAGTAAACATGGCACCAGTTGCCATGCCCAGGCCATTAATGTAAAGTAAATGCAATGTTGGTTACTATTGTAATAATAGAATGATTTCGCGCTTGAAAATCTATCACCCCAAGATATAATGCATACAATTAAAAATGAATGAAAATTTCTATAAGTGCGACATCTTAAAAGTGCTCAATAGTGCAATAAATAATCAACAAAAGTGCTGTTGTGCATCAAAAATACCGATGAAAATAAATAAAAAGTTTGTATTGTGCATCAATATTAAAAAGTTTATGTTGTGCTATTCCACTGGGATCATTTAGTGAAGATGGAAAATGATAATATTCTTGAAATTAGTGATCCGGTGACACCGGGCTCTCTAGACTCTCACCTTGGATGAAATTAATATGGGCATCAAAAACAAGTTCTTTGTTCTTTATGGTATGATGGCATTGTGGTGGAACTTCTCTGGTGCTGTAGCGATTCTTCTGCTTAAGAGCACCTATCAGATATAGGAACAAAGAGGGGTTGCCCACCTGGGCTCCACCAGTCCGGTGGTATAAACAGGAAGGGGAGAGAAAAGATGCCTCCAATAGTGTAGTATGTTTATAAAAGATAGCTATTTATTAAAAATATGAGTGGTCTCTTACATTTTATAAGGTTAAAAACAGCATATACAGTAAAAAGGTTGAGGAGCGGCGTCTGAGGCGCCTCCTTACTGGTTTCCGGTTTCGTCTGTGCTCAGCCATGCCCTACGCGTTACGTCACCGCTCGTGACTTCAACTGGGGACTGGGGTCACGAGCGGTGACGTAACGCGTAGGGCGTGGCCGAGCACAGACGAAACCGGAAACCAGTAAGGAGGTGCCTCAGACGCCGCTCCTCAACCTTTTTACTGTATATGCTGTTTTTAACCTTAACATATTGCCTCTTCACCGCCTGTCAAATGCCACGGAAAAGCTATCCGTGCGTGGATTGATTTTCAGAGGAGCGGCAGTCCTTGCCACTATTATTAAAGAGCTCTAAAAAAGCAGTGCTGATTATACCGGACTAGGGGGTCAAGATTAAGAGTAACGTATACATATACATACTCGTACACATGCACATAAACACACACATACACACACATACACATGCAGTATAAACACATACTTTACATTCATACATAGATGTGCGCACACGTATACAACATTGTACACACACACACACACACACATACACACAGATTGCCTTTTTAAAAGTTGCAGTAGTGTACCTGCAATCATACTGCCAGGTACTGCACTGTAGGGATAAGTTAGAGCACTCAGGACTCGGGAAGGCACCTCCCCCTTCCACTGCTTTCAGTTTCCTGACTGCAATTCACTGTCCTGACCAAGCTTCTGCTCTGACAATGTGTGGTTCATTGGAGGAGCGGCTTGGTCTGATCTGACAGCCTTTCTCAACCAAGATGCCATGGAACTGCTGACAACTTCAGATAGTACCCGGTTGAGAAAGGTTGATACAAACAAATGCCATACTTTTTAGGTTAATTTTTACAGTCAGGTCCATAAATATTGGGATATCGACACAATTATAATCTTTTTGGCTCTATACACCACCACAATGGATTTGAAATGAAACAAACAAGATGTGCTTTAACGGCAGACGTTCAGCTTTAATCTGAGGGTATTTACATCCAAATCAGGTGAGCGGTGTAGGAATTACAACAGTTTGTATATGTGCCTCCCACTTTTTAAGGGACCAAAAGTAATGGGACAGATTAACAATTGTCCATCAAACTTTCACTTTTTAATACTTGGTTGCAAATCCTTTGCAGTCAATTACAGCCTGAAGTCTGGAACGTATAGACATCACCAGATGCTGGGTTTCATCCCTGGTGATGCTCTGCCAGGTCTCTACTGCAACTGTCTTCAGTTCCTGCTTGTTCTTGGGGCATTTTCCCTTCAGTTTTGTCTTCAGTAAGTGAAATGCATGGTCAATCGGATTCAGGTCAGGTGATTGCCTTGGCCATTACATAACATTCCACTTCTTTCCCTTAAAAAAGTCTTTGGTTGCTTTCGCAGTATGCTTCGGGTCATTGTCCATCTGCGCCGTCCAATGAGTTCTGAAGCATTTTGCTGAATATGAACAGATAATATTGCCCGAAACACTTCAGAATTCATCCTGCTGCTTTTGCCAGCAGTCACATCATCAATAAATACAAGAGAACCAGTTCCATTGGCAGCCATACATGCCCACGCCATGACACTACCACCACCATGCTTCAGTGATAAGGTGGTATGCTTTGGATCATGAGCAGTTCCTTTTCTTCTCCATACTCTTCTCTTCCCATCACTCTGGTACAAGTTGATCTTGGTCTCATCTGTCCATAGGATGTTGTTCCAGAACTGTGAAGGCTTTTTTAGATGTTGTTTGGCAAACTCTAATTTGGCCTTCCTGTTTTTGAGGCTCACCAATCGTTTACATCTTGTGGTGAACCCTCTGTATTCACTCTGGTGAAGTCTTCTCTTGATTGTTGACTTTGACACACATACACCTGCCTCCTGGAGAGTGTTCTTGATCTGGCCAACTGTTGTGAAGGGTGTTTTCTTCACCAGGGAAAGAATTATTCGGTCATCCACCACAGTTGTTTTCCGTGGTCTTTCCCGGGTCTTTTGGTATTGCTGAGCTCACTGGTGCGTTCTTTCTTTTTAAAGCGGGGGTCCACCTATCTATCGTTTACATCGGCACATGCGCAGAAGAACTCATCACACGGGGAAATAGTAAATATCTCCTAAACCATGTAGGTGTAGGAGATATTTCAAGCACCTAAAGGTAAGCCTTAATCTAGGCTTACCTGTAGGTGAAAGTGGTCTGTAAGGGTTTACAACTACTTTAATGGAACAGATAAACTTAAACTTATCCCTCTCTTATGTCATTGTTGGTTTTCCTCAGTATCTTTAACTTACTCATCTGATTGTTAGAATAGATTGGAGACTAACCACCAATGCCATATTTTTTTAAGAAAAATTTGGACTTCTCCTATGTTTATATGTCAATTCCTCTCATCTTAAATTAAGGTTAATCGCCTTCATCCATTGATCTATCATTGGCGGATATTTTGATATCCATTTTTGTAATATAACTTTACGAGCCATATAGATAGTTCTCAACCACATCACATGCATTTCAGCTGGGAGGGTTTCTTACGATATAATCCCTAATAATGCTATTTTTGGATCAAGATGGACCTGCGTGGAACCTAAGAAGTTTAAAGTGTTAAATACACCCTCCCAATAGCAATGCAATTTGGGACATCGCCACAGCATGTGTATAAGTGTGCCTGTGGTACATCCTGGGCAGTTTGGTGTAGCTGCTTTACTCCAAGAGAATAACTTTAAATGGGTATAATGAGCTCTATGAATGATAAATAACTGAGTTAGACACTGTGAAGAGGATAAGGATACTTCAAATAAATTGTTCAAAGCTTGTTCCCACTCCTCGTCACTAAGTGTCACTAGATCCCTGCACCATAGCCCAAAGCTACCCACTTGTGGATTAGTTCTAGCTGTCATTTGTAAAGAAGAGTATATATTCCCTATAAGTCCCTGTTTAGAGCATTTTACAGTTACTGCCAAAGTTAAGATTGATGAAAGATTATATTTAAATAAAAAGAAGACATGTGCACACTGAAATATTTCGTTTCGGAATTTCGTTTTCGTCCGAAAAATAAATTTATTTAGTTACTCCCGAAATTCGTTTTTATTTATTTTGTTTTGTTAAAAAATGCATTCTTCCGAAAATCCAAAATAATTAAGATCGAATCATTGAAGGCTTGTGGTGTCTGTCGAATGTTCTAAGAAGATTCGACGGAGCAGCTAAACTGTACGGCGCCGCAATTGTACATTTACGGTCGCCTACAAGCTATAGTAGAATTCTAATGTTGTATGACACTAGTAATAATTATATGTATTAATTATTATTACTAGTTAACCAACATTAGAATTCTTCTATAGTCTATGGGCGGAGCATTTGACCATAAATGTCCACTCGCGGCGACTGCTTCGTCGAATCTTCATGTCGAATCTTTTCTCTCTATGTTGAATAATATTGGACTAATAGTTAGGTTAGGCACATTCAACCTTTTTTGCTATTGTCTCTATAATGTTGAATCTTTTCTCTCTATGTTGAATCTTTTCTCTCTATGTAGAATAATCTTGGACTAATAGAGCTAAGGTTAGGCACATTCGACCACAGGTTTGATGGACACAGATCGCTATTGTCAGCGTCATGTCGAATTTCCTATCTATATCAAACTGTTGTCGCAACGAAAATGAAAATAAAGCATTTGTTTTTGTCGGATTTTTCGGTTTTCGGTTTCTGCACGTTCGCAAACGATAATGAAAATACCCGAAATTCGGACGAAAACGAATTCGGACCAAAAACGAATGCACATGTCTAATAAAAAGGTCCTGTACTTCTGGCACGAGTTTACCTACTCCGAGGAATATGGACAGCTAGTAAACCAACCCCCTTGAAGGGGAATAACTGCAACTCCCTAGCTGGAGTGGATGTGACTGGTCAGGAGCATTTACCCCCTTCCCCCCCTTTATTTATTTATTTATTTTTATTTTATTATCTTCTCCACCCCTCTAGTCCCCCAATTCTTCCCAAACCATCTCCTTCCCCCTATCTTTCTCCTCTCTATCTTTTCAACATATCTTGTTCTTGTTTCTCGTCCTATCCGATGCAAATACGTTGGATAAAGATTCTTAATGGGTCGGTGAGGACAGACTTCAATCCCCTATCTATTCCCTGAAAATATGGCTTATGCCGGAAAAATTAAAAGGGGTCATGTGGGGTGTGGAGGACTCCTATTCATTAGACATGCACCCTGTCTCTATCCCGCTAGGGAAATTCATGTAAAGTGCTCTCACGACTGTAAAAAAAATAGATATAGAGATGGACAGCTTGTAATGTCATTATAATATACTTTGTTGAGCTTTCTGTATCCCCGCATATTCTACCCTGTTATATAAAGAATTTATAAAAAAAATAAAAAGGTCCTTGCTTGACTCTGCAGAGCATGCCGTAGTTGCAAATATTGAAAAAATACCTTATTAGGCAAATGATATCTCTCTGCCAGTTTATCAAATGGTTGCAAAACCTCATTATCATAAAGTTGACAAAGAAGCATAATTCCAGCCTTTTTCCATAAATCAAAATTTTCAAGCTTTGCAAACTTTTTTTAAATTGCGGATTATCCCATATGGGCATATATTGAGTATATTCATCATATTCAGTATCTTGTTGAATAGTAGTCCAGATCTTATGTAGTAAATTAAATGTAGGATAGTTATGTTTACTGTAGATATGATAAGCTACTATAAACTGTACCTGTTGATCTATCGGCAGCTGGGAAAATATAATTTGCTGTATGGGGTCCTCATAGTCTATAACAGTGATGGCGAACCTTGGCACCCCAGATGTTTTGGAACTACATTTCCCATGATGCTTAACTACACTGCAGAGTGCATGAGCATCATGGCAAATGTTGTTCCAAAACATCTGGGGTGCCAAGGTTAGCCATCACTGGTCTATAACATTCCATCCATTTATTGCTGAAATTGGAATGGCAGATAATACAATCTGGCATTCGGGAACAGCCAGGCCATCTTCTGGCAACTGTAAAATTTCTAATCTAATCCGAGGATGTTTATATCTCCAAATAAATTCTCTAAACAAGTGTAGCACCCTGATGTTTAGGCAGGGTTGCTCCTAAATTTACCTGCCAGGTGTAATTACCTGTATTTGCAGAGAGAAATTGGTCATTGGACTTTGAATGAGGCGTGTCACAAATGAAAAAGTAACAATGTAAATCGCATAGAAGGGTACATAAGTAAAAATATTTATTTTACAAGCTGAAACATTTCATTATCTCAAGGTACAAAATACAATTGGTATAAGAACAGATTCCAAAAAGGCCATTCTAAGCCGACACATGATAAATAACAGATAAAGCTTAATTCATAGAGATAAATACATAATAATGTTTGCAACCATAGGTACATCAGTGATCCATATGGAAATCAAAAAATTGAGGGCATGCTGTGAACTCGTTTTGTGGATTTGTCCATTCGTCAGGAGTATAATGCCACAAATAGATATAGATCTAAATGAAAAATAGTGTACTGGTAAAAAGTTACCTAGGTTTAGAAAAAAGGGGGGGGCAAGGAATCCCATACTCACATGCCAGCTCAGAAAGCCGACCCAGCCACTGATTGTTCACGCTCATTTTGGGTCACAGGAGGTTTCTCATTTATGGCCAATACACAGATAACTTCATTTGTTACTGTCTGGGGTATTACGCTGACATCATTTTTATGAAGTCAGCGCTGAGACCCACCTGTCTTCCACTTGCCCTGGCCCCTTTTGGGGTTTTGCTGGTCCTTCGTTGGGGCTTCACCTTGTGGGTTGCTTTTTCTTGCTTGCCGGCATATCTCTTATCGGTGTTTTTGTCTTTTTTTGCTCTTGAGCTAAGACTCCCACTAGTTCAATCATCAGCACATATTACGTTTGAAACAAACCTGGAACAGTTTAACCCAGGGGTCTCAAACTGGTGGCCCTCCAGCTGTTGTGGAACTACAAGTTCCATCATGCCTCTGCCTGAGGGAGTCATGCTTGTAACTGTCAGCCTTGCAATGCCTCATGGGGCTTGTAGTTTCACAACAGCTGGAGGGCCACCAGTTTGAGACCCCTGGTTTAACCTATTGTCCCTGAAGAAGACCTTCAGTTACAATTTCTGATGAAACGCGTCAGATTTCTTCTGTCCAACCCCCATGGACAGTTGACCTCTAGGTTATCAACAGGTTCAATTCCACGCTGTTATCCACATCATGTGTTTGTTTTTGTTATTTTATCTTTATATGACATTTCTTCAATAAACTGTATATATATTTTCTATTACTTTGACTGTTTCCAGTCCTTTAAAGTCCCACCTTTTGAGAAAATTCTTTGTTCATCATATGTACAAGGGATGTGGACTCGAAGCAGTATCCAATTAGTTGGCAAAATGATTTTCTTGTGATGTAACTTGTATGCCCAAATATTTAAATGTAGAAACTACAGCTATTTGAGAGGCTAAATTTGGCAGACTGGTCACCAGGGGGTCCACAGGCAAAAGAACTGATTTATCCCAATTAATTGTAAAACCTGAGAAAGAGCCATATGTATTGATTAAATACATCACTGCCTTCAAAGAAGATAATGTCTCTCCCAAAAATAAAAGTGTATCATCTGCATATAAAGCAATCTTATCCTCTCCTAAGGGTCTACGGAACCCAATATTATTTGATGATTGAAGGATAGAGGCAGCCAATGGTTGCAAAGCCAATGCAAAAAGCAAGGGTGATAATGGACATCCTTGTCTTGTTCCTCGTTGCAGTAGAAATGGAGCTGATATATGTCCATTTACCTGCACTTGTGCCACTGGTGCAGCGTAAAGAGGTTGTATCCAACTTATAAACTGGGATCCAAAACCAAATTTTTCTAACCAATAACATAAATAGTCCCATTCTGTACTATCAAAAGCTTTTGCCACATCAAACAACAATATAGCTCTATTACCCAGATTTTCAGACGGGACCTGCAAGTTAAGAAATAGATGCCTTATATTGACTGCAATATATCTATTCGGAATAAAACCAGATTAATCTATATGCACTATCTTAGATATTACTTTTGCCAATCTAACGGCTAACACTTTTGCCAATAACTTCACATACGTAAGTAGTTATATTGGACTGTATGATTCAGGATTATTAGGATTTTTATCTGGTTTTAATAAAACTATAATAATTGCTTCATTCATAGCAGGTGGAAGATGGCCACTTTCCAATGCTGTATTAAATACCTCCAATAATTCTGGCAGCAATTCAGTTCCATATACCTTATAGACTTCCCCCGGTAACCCATCTACACCTGGAGCCTTATTATAAGGCAGGCTAGCTGAGGCAAATTGGAGTTCCTCCAATGTCAAGGGCTTGTCCAACATTTCCCTATCAGCCACTGTTAACATAATAGAATTAAGGAAAAGTTGCAATTTAGCCTCCTTATAGGATACTTTACTACTATACAAGTTTTTATAGAAATCAACAAACACTGATGAAATCTCCAATGTGGTTCGTACCATTTCAGTTGAAGAAGCTTGCAGTTCTATTACTTGTGTCATTGGTTTCTGAGATTTTACTATTGCTGCTAAAAGATGGCCCGTGTTTTCCCCATCCTCAAAGTAAGGTTGCTGGAGCAAGAAGCATTTATGCTCTGCTTTTTTTACGAGAGATATCAACATATATCTGTTTTTGTACCCACTTCTGTTGTGTTTCTATAGTAAGATCCACTATGGATTGAAGTTCGGCCTTTAAAGCATCTTCAGTCACTGAATGTTCCCAAGCCCTAGATCTTTTTTTGATCCTTGAAATCTGATAGATAAGTAATCCTCGCATATAAGCTTTTAGAGAATCCCAGTAGATCTGTAAAGATACAGAGAGCTTGTTAACAGTTCCATAGGCCAAAATATCAAATATTAACTTCTGCTTTAAAGGAAAAAGGTCAAACCCATAGAGTGTGAATCTTAATTGAATTTAAGGCTCTACACACTTATTACTTGTTGCATTAGGAGTGGTGGCCGTGCCACCTCCACCAGCCAGCATATTTCTGTTACCTCATTTCCAGTAGCAGAATGGGGTCCCAACACGCACCAGGGCAGACCCCATGTGTGGACTTGTTTAATTCTTCCTGCTCCCACACCTTGTGACCAGGTCATGGATCTCCTTAACACTGGCCTTCTCCCATTTGCTATGGGAGATGGGCCACTCAGGAGGGAGAAAAAGCAGAGACCCCCTCGCTACCGGAGGAGCTGACATTTTACCAGGTACCACGTCCAATGACTGATGGCTTTATGTCTTGAACTCGGTTACTCTTAGCAACAGCATTGCTCTTCCTTGACTTGCTGAGTCAACCCTGTTTGAGTAGTGTTACTTCATACCCCTGCAGTGCTTTACAGACCCTGGTTCTTTTGGATAAGCCAGAGCCAACATACACCCCTTTAATAACTTCAGACCTGCTTAAAACAGTTAACAAACTTTAATGAATGTCCTCTGCAGCATTACAGCACAATTGCAAAACACGGTCCAATGAATCCCTCACTAACTAATCTGATTGTGTCTGCCCAGGCATACCTTGTAAGGTTAAAAGTCCATGGAAGGTGGTGCTCCAGTCTTTCGTGGAACTACAATGTGCAGCAGCAGCCCCACAGAGGCTTCCCATGCAGGCTCCTCTCTCCCTCCAGGAGGATGATGCTGGTTGTAAAAGGGTTACATCTTCTTCTGTGAGCCTTCTGCTTCTCCTCCCATGTGGCTGGAGTTTGCCTGGGCAGAGCCTTCCCCCTTTTTAAATAACACAAGAAGGAAGGCAGAGCCTTGCATAAAAGTGGGAACAGCAGAGCTAGCATTAACCCTTTCTTAACCTGGGCAGACTAGCTAGCTTACTAACATAATTATTCTCCCTTGTAGGCTGCTTTCTACAGCCTGCCTACACACAGAGCAGTAGACAGTAGTTGGGTCATGGCAGAAGGCAGCTAAGTGAGTAGTCAGGTCCAGGCAGGGGTCATGGGTGGTGGCAGGCAAGAGAGTAGTCAGGTCCAGGCAAAGTTCAACACAGGCAGCAGACAAAAGAGTAGTCAGATCAATCTGAGCACGCAAAAAGCAGGTAAGTACTGTATCTTTTTAGCTCTCAGGTAGCTGGTGATAATACACAGCTACCTCAAAGGTTGGCAGGGATTCTGAGAACAGAGGTACTGGAAGCCTTGACAGGGATACAGAGAGTATCGTAACACATTACAAACAAGGGATGCAACTGATTGGCTGGCCTAGTTTTCCATGTCCCCATTCATACAGTGTTTCTCCCCAGATTCTTGCCATCATTACGTTTAGTCAGTATATAACAAATACTCTTGACCCCAAATTAGGAGAATGATACATTTTCCAGCAGTCCTTGATGACATTCAATAGATGTTGATCATGTGATGATAAATGGCATAATTGGCTGTCAACGTTAATAATTTTTGAGGAAAGCTTTAGGCTATTCTTTTCTGGAGAGGTCTTCTAAAACTTATAACAGTGAATTTACCTGTCAAGATGTTCCTAGATGAGAGAAAACCAATTACATTTTGTGTGTGCAATTTGTAAAAAGCAAACACAGAAGTTAAAATGATCCTTATTGTACGATGTTCATTGTTAGCGTGATCTTTTGCTGCAGCTCTTATTCTGAAATGTCTACAAAACCTCATTGTCTGTTATCCCTATTGACTTCAAACAAGGAAAAAAAAAATCTATCCAGCTATGAACAATATTTGTTAGCAGAACCTTTGGAACTGCCACTGAGAAATGTAAAGCTCATGTTAGTAGAAGTACAGCAAACCTAGAATAATTTAGTATTTTTTTCATCATAAATGTCAAAAAAAGTCACTAGTTTGCTAGAAAGTGCATGTTGTTCTAAATCAAATATAGGGACACTCTAGCACAACCAAAAAAAAATAAAATACATGGCCCAGTTATAATGGAGGATGGATATTGCATGCAGTATTACTCCATACCACAAACTGCATTTTATGACCCATTCATACAATGCATATGATCATCCTTATGATTAGGGATGGACCGAACAGACCCCTGTTCGGTTCACACCAGAACTTCCGAACACCGCGAAAGTTCGGACCTGAATAACGAACCCTTTTAAAGTCAATGGAACCCGAACGTCAAAATACAAAAGTGCCAATTTTGAAGGCTTACAGTATATGCAAGTAATTGGGCATCCAATGGTTATAAGGATCCGGGTCCTGCCCTGGGGGACATGTGTCAATAATAAAAAAGTTTGTGAAAAATTTCATTTTTAACCACTTCAATACAGGGCACTTAGACACCTTCCTGCCCAGACCAATTTTCAGCTTTCAGTGCTGTCGCAGTTTGAATGACAATACAACACTGTACCCAAACTAAATTTTTATCATTTTGTTCTCACAAATAGAGTTTTCTTTTGGTGGTATTTGATCACCTCTGCGGTTTTTATTTTTTGCGAAACAAATAAAAAAAGACCGAAAATTTTGAAAGCAATAAAAGTTTTGCTTTTGTTTCTGTTTAAAAATTTTGTAAATAAGTAAGTTTTCTCTTTCACAGATGGGCACTGATAAGGCGGCACTGATAAGGCGGCACCGATGAGGTGGCACCAATGAGCGGGCACTGACGGGCACTGACGATGGGCACTGATATGCGGCACTGATGGGTGGCACTGATATGCAGCACTGATGGGCATTGATAGGCGGCACTGATGGGCACTCATGGGTGGCACTGGGTGGCACTGATGGGCACTGATAGGCGACACTGATGGGCACTGAAAGGCTGCAAAGATGGGTTCTTATGGGTGGCAGTGATGGGCACTGATAGGCAGCACTGATGGGCACTGATACGTGGCACTGATGGGCACTTATACGTGGCACTGATACGCGGCACTGATAGGCATTCCTGGTGGCACTGGCAGTGGTAGGCATTGGAGTGGGCACTGATTGGCAGCTGCCTGGGCATTGATTGGCAGCTGCCTTTGCACTGATTAGTCTAGGGGGCATACCTGGTGGTCCAGTGTGGCTGGTTTCCCTGGTGATCCTGGGCGGCTTCCCTGGTGGTCCTGGGCAGCTTCCCTGGTGGTCCTGGGTAGGATCTGAGGGGGGGCTGTGCTAATAAACAATCAGCACAGACCCCCCCTGTCAGGAGAGCAGCTGATCGGCTCTCCTCTACTCGCGTCTGTCAGACGCGAGTGAGGAAAAGCCGATCACTGGCTCTTCCTATTTACAACGTGATCAGCCGTGATTGGACACGGCTGATCACATGGTAAAGAGTCTCCGTCAGAGACTCTTTACTTAGATCGGTGTTGCGGGGTGTCAGACTGACACACATGGCAACAACGATCGCCGCGATGCGCGCCCCTGGGGGCGCGCAGTGGCTCAATATCCTGCGGGCGTCATATGACGTCCAGTCAGGATATTGAAACCACTTTGCCGCCGTCATTCTGCTATATGGCGGGCGGCAAGTGGTTAAATGAGCGGTGATTTTTTGATTTTTAAAGTGAAAGCCTAAAAATGAAATATTCCTTCCGATATAGTGCCTGGGGGGGTCCCCTTAGTCTACCTGTAAAGTGGCAGATCTGTATCATGTCTAGCATCTGCTGCAGCAATAATTGCATTTATAAGGCAAAAAAAAAAAAAATTCCCTGCAAGCTGCCTTTATTTTGCTCACACACTGGGGAGCCAGTGTGTATGATGAGGCCACAATGTAGTGCACTGAGAACAAGATTAGAGATTTTTTGGATACATTCTGGTGTCACTTTGACTTTGTATAGAAGTAACGGGTGCATAAAAATTGGTCTTTGGGCATTGGTGGCGCCTTCCCACCGTAACCCTATAGAGCAGTGGTTCTCAACTCCAGGCCTCAGGACCCACCAACAGGCCAGGTTTGCAAGATAGCTGAAATACATCACAGGTGATATCACTTGCTGCTCAGTGATTGCAGTATTCTAGTCTGCAACTCCCCAAGGTAATACTTAAAATCTGGCCTGTTGGTGGGTCCCGAGGACTGGAGTTGAGAACCACTGCTATAGAGGTACTCTTGATGAAAGCAAGAATTTGCCTTGCTGTAAAAAATTGCAATGATATGTACCTGTCAAACAGGTGCAGAAAAATTACTCTTTGGGCATCGGGGGCGCCTTCCCACCGTAACCCTATAGAGGTGCTCTTGATGAAGGCAAAAAATATCAATGATATGCATATGGTTGGTGTTTTTGCCACGTTTGATGTGCCTGAGACACAGTTTGCAGATAGCAATAGTGCGATCTGCTGTAGAAGTGCTGAAAAAGGCCCAGACAGCTGAGCTTTGGGGAGTGGGCCAGGAGATAACAACTGCAGAATGTGATGGAATAGGGTGGCTGCTCTCTACTCTCTTGATGTCAGCCTCCTCACCTTCAGTTTCCTCCCCTGCTCTATCTGGCACCCAAGTCGCATCAGTGACCTCATCATCTTCATCATCATCTCCATCTCCTCCATCTTCATCATTACCACTGGAGACAACTTGGCAATGCGCTGCGGCTTGGGGAACATGAATGCCAATTTGTCTACCAGTGTTCCTCCCTCTCTCTAGGCTCATGTTTCTGTCATCCTCAACCTCAGAACCAACATCGGAATCCAGTAATGGCTGGGCATCATCAAGTGGCTGAGGCTGTGGTCAAATAACTTAGCTGACTCCTCAATGGCTGATGTTGGGGCTATGGCAGGAATAGATGTGGACTAGGAGGCAGGTTTATCCACTCTGGCAACTGCAGGGGACTGTACACTTGTCTCTGCTTGCGTGACAGAGGATGAAGAGGATGAGGAAGGTTTAGTAAGCCAGGCTACTACCTCCTCTGCATGCTGTGGCTGGATAGCACGGGCAAACTCACTAAACCGAGGAAATGATGCCTTGCGGTGCTTATAAGCAAATGTGAAGAAGAAGTTGAAATCTGTCCGTAGATGCACTTTAATCAATGTAAAGAGGTGTTTGGTGCACTTTAATTTGAGTACTCACACTACACAAACACACTCCACGGATACACTATAATATACTGCAAAATAATGCACCAAACGTACAGTGATGCACAGAACTATGTGGCGTTAAACTGGCAGTAACGCACACAGAAATATATTGCGTTAAACTGGTAGTAACCCACACAGAACTATATGGCGTTAAACTGGCAGTAACGCATACAAAACTATATGGCATTAAACTGGCAGTAACGCACAAAACTATATGGCGTTAAACTGGCAGTAACGCACACAGAACTATATGCCGTGAAACTGGCAGTAACACACACAGAACTATATGGCGTTAAACTGCCAGTAACGCACACAAAACTATATGACGTCAAACTGGCAGTAACGCACACAAAACCACTGTATATGGCGTTAAACTGGCAATAATGCACACAGAAGTAAATGGCGTTAAACTGGCAGTAGCAATCAAATAGACGGTGTTCAACCATCACTACACTGACGCTATCTGAACTGTCCCTACTCTAGCTATACACTAATGTAAAGATCATTGAC
Source organism: Lithobates clamitans (assembly GCA_037952925.1). Lineage (NCBI taxonomy): Eukaryota > Metazoa > Chordata > Amphibia > Anura > Ranidae > Lithobates > Lithobates clamitans. Next base: position 34,154 of record JBBGZY010001473.1, read on the forward strand.
ATGGTCTCACTACACTACACTGAAACTATCTGAGCTGTCTCTACTCTACACTAATGTATGTATGAATGACACGGTCTCACTACACTACAGTGAAACTATCTGAGCTGTCCCTACTCTAGCTACACACTATGCAAAGCTGAATGATGGTCCTCCTCACTACACTCACACTATCCCTAGACTGACACTAAACTAATATTCTACACTGACAATTAAAGCAAAATTGCACAGTATAGCACACTAACTAACTATAAGCACTGAATAGAGCCCTGTTCTTTCTCTCTCCACGCCAAAATCACACTGAAAATGCAGAAATGAGCCATGATTGGATAAAGTCATGATGACAGTGTCCAACCATGACTCTGCAAGTGCTCTGTGCTATGATTGGCTGAAGCTTTCACTGCTTCAGCCAATCAGGGCTTGCAATGCACTGTTCAGCACCGCAATGCATTGTGGTTGGTTTGGGGGGCCGAACAAACGGTTCATCGAACATCTGAACAGCGAAAGTTCGGCCGGAACTTATGCTCGGACCGAACCGTTCGCCCATCCCTACCTATGATCATAAGGATTATTTCAACTTTTTACAAATCGCACACAAAATATGTAATTGGTTTTCTTTGATCTAGGAACATCTAAACATAGTGGTGTGTTTAGAGATGAAAAAAATTGTCAAAAGTCAGTAAAAGTGCCATTTTTTACAACCTGTGTGAGGCCTTAAGCCTCGTACACACGATTGGATTTTCCACAGACAAAACCTCGGACTTTTGTCCGAAGGCGTGTGCCTGGATTTTGTCTTGCATACAAACAGTATACAATTGTCGGCCAACAAACACAAACGTAGTGACGTACTAGACGTATTACGAGTAGGGATGAACCAAACACCCCCCGGTTCGGTTTGCGGCAGAATATGCGAACAGGCAAAAAATTTGTGTGAACACGCAAACATCGTTAAAGTCTATGGGACTCGAACGTGAAAAATCCTAAGTGCTAATTTTAAAGGCTAATATGCAAGTTATTGTCATAAAAAGTGTTTGGGGACCCGGGTCCAGCTCCAGGGGACATGTATCAATGAAAAAAAAGTTTTAAAATCGTCCGTTTTCTCGGGAGCAGTGATTTTAATAATGCTTAAAGTGAAACAATAAAAGTGAAAAATTCCTTTAAATATAGTGCCTGTTGGGTGATTATGTTATGCCTGTAAAGTGGTGCATTTTTCCCGTGTTTAGAACAGTCCCTGCACAAAATCACATTTCTAAAGGAATAAAAGTCATTTAAAACTGCCTGCTGCTGTAATGTAATGTTGCCCTACCCCCCCCCCCCCCAACCCATTACCAGACCCTTTGGGTTTGGTATGGATATTAAGGGGAACTCTGCACCCAAATGTAAAAAAAAAAGGCCCTATATACTCTGAACAGCAGCAGTATACAGGTGGTCCCCGGGTTACAAACAAGATATGGACTGTAGGTTTGTTCTTAAGTTGACTCTGTATGTAATTTGGAACAGGTACATTTTGTAAGTGTAGCTCCAGCCAAAAAATCTATTTTTAACCTTTTTGGATAACATAGGGAAGGGTTATCACCCCTGTAACATTTGTTTTGCTGTCTGTGCCTCTGTTCAGAAGATTTCACCTCACTTTCTGTCCCAATGACAATTGGATTTTGAAAATTTTGGGTTATTAGGGAAACAAGGATTGGTGATTAAGCATCAGTGGCGACACCTTTTTCCCATATTAACTGTTACAGGAGAGAATTTCCCTTCCATGGGGAAGAATTCTTTTCACTTCCTTTTGCCTCCCACCGTTTCTAAGCAGGAGTCGTTTGTAAGTCAGATGTTTGAAAATAGGGGACCACCTGTTTATACTATATGGCCTGCCCTATACACTCTGCGGAAAATTGGGCCTTTGGTGTTGGTGGTACCAGAACACTGTAAGCCCTCACAGTTACTCTTGGTGGGCGCTGGAACGAGCCCTGCTGTGAAATATTATATCAAGAATTGTAATGATGCGCCCCTGTTAAACAGGGGCATAAAAATTGGGCCTTAGGCGGTGGTGGTGGCACAACACTGTAAAGCCTCACAGATACTTTTGTTGAGCGCAGGAACAGGCCCTGCTGTGAAATATTAGATTAAAAATTATAAATACGCGCCCCTGTTAAACAGGGGCGTTAAAATTGGGCCTTAGGCTATGGTGGTGGTGGTGGTGGTGGCACAACACTGTAAAGCCTCACAAATACTTTTGTTGAGCGCAGGAACAGGCCCTGCTGTGAAATATTAGATTAAAAATTATAAATACGCGCCCCTGTTAAACAGGGGTGTAAAAATTGGGCCTTAAGCGGTGGTGGTGGTGGCACAACACTGTAAAGCCTCACAGACACTTTTGTTGAGCGCAGGAACAGGCCCTGCTGTGAAATATTAGATCAAAAACTTGGGAACTCCATGCCCAAGAGGGTTGAGGCAGTGCTGGAAAATAATGGTGGCCACACAAAATATTGACACTTTGTTGCCAGCGGTTTAGACATGAATGGCTGAGTGTTGAGTTATTTTGAGGGGACAGCAAATTTAAACTGTTATACAAGTTGTACACTCACTACTTTACATTGTAGCAAAGTGTCATTTTTTCAGTGTTGTCACTTGAAAAGATATAATAAAATATAAAAAATTGAGGGGTGTACTCACTTTTGTGAGACACTGTATATATATATATATATATATATATATATATATATATATATATATATATACAGTGGGGCAAAAAAGTATTTAGTCAGCCTCCAATTGTGTAAGTTCTCCCACTTAAAAAGATGAGAGAGACCTGTAATTGCCATCATAGGTATACCTCAACCTATGAGAGACAAAATGTGAAAACAAATAGAGACAATCACATTGTCTGATTTTTGAAAGAATTTATTTGCAAATTATGGTGGAAAATAAGTATTTGGTCACCTACAAACAAGATTTCTGGCTCTCACAGACCTGTATCTTCTTCTTTAAGAGGCTCCTCTGTCCTCCACTCATTACCTGTATGTATATATATATATAACATTTATTATGATTTGGATGAGAAAATACTATAATATATATATATATATATATATATATATATATATATATATATATATATATATATATATATATTGCATTAGCCTTCTTTTCTTATGTTTTCGTTTTTTTCCTATCCTCTCGTAGCCTATTGTTTTTTAGAGCTCAGAAGCTCAAGATAAAAATGTACAATGTAATGCACGTTAATGACTCAAAGCAGTGACTTCTCCCCCTTTCTCCGTCAGACAAAAAGTTGAAGTTTGCATATTAGTAAAAGCTTTGTTTAGTCAGATTAGACCAGTGTTTCTCAACCTTTTTTTCAGTCAAGGTACCCTTTAAATCTCTGCACAATCTTGAGCCACCCCATTATAAAATGTAAAAAAACTAAACTAATAGGTTTACGCAGCAACATTCACACATGTAGGACCCAACTTAAGAGGTAACTTATTCTTCCAAAGCAAATACACCTTTGCACACTGGTACTGACTAGTATTCCAATGTTTCTCTTCTCCCTCAGTTTCTCTCCTTCACTCAGTTAATGTGACCCCGGTGCTAATGGAGAGGGGCAGACAAAGATTCTGTGCAGGTGCCCAATGTCCTCCTTATCAACAAATGATTTCATTGGTTTATAGGATGCGGACTAGAAGGCTGTATTGTGTACAATAAAAGCCTGTTAACTTGTAACTAAAAGGCAGGCTTCGTCAAACTGATGGCTTGTATATACTGTATTTTTGGGGTGATTTTTAGGCATTTTGCCAAGACACCCCTGAAGAAACCTAAAGGCACCCCAGGGTGCCAGGGTTCCCTGGTTGAAAAAAGCTGGCTTAGACTGCAGGTTTGGGGGAAAGGAGTGTGTTTAAAACAGCCCATGTAGCAGAATATTAAAGCACAACTCCAGGTAAATAAATAAATAACCCTTCCAGTTGGGCTGCATGTCAATGAATTCCCATGCTGTGCACTTGTTGCTTCTTTTGGTGTGAGCTGTATTAGTACCCTCAGTAAAGTTTGCTACAGTTTGTAAAGTTTGTTTCCTAAAGGTGAGTTGGGGTTGCTAATAAATAAATTGCATTGTGTGCAATGCTAATTGGCATAAGGTAAACTTTACATATTTTGTTTTTATTTATTAGTCTGTTCATACTCAGAGGACAATGAAAACACTTCTACATACTAATAATAGTTTTACTCAGTACTGCTGAAATATATTGTAAAAATGAGCCGATCAAGAAAATCCTAAAATTGGCCTTATCCCCTTATGTAAATTACATTCTCTATTACATAACCGTTGATAATCTGTTAACAGCTTCAATGTGCAAAAATAAATGTAATTAAATATACAGATACCCTAAAGACATGAATGAGGAAGATATAATAACTACCAGAATACAGATGAATGGAACAAACATGTACTGCCCTTTATCACCATACACTGCATTATTTAGACATACAATGATGAAGATGAAATCATTCAATTGTTTAAACTATTTAAAACTGCCAGCTTATGTCTTATTTATATTTCACACGCGGCTTAAAGCATATCTAAACCCAAGAACAATAATGTAGTATATTTCAGCTCATCAGTCCTTAGATGTAATAAGTGCATAAGATTTTTTGGGGGCTTTTTTATGTTATGCCGCGTACACACGGTCGGACTTTTTGTCTACAAAAGTCCGACGGACGCCGATGGACTAAAGCCGGCTGACAATCCGATCGTGTTTGGGCTTCCCTGGACTTTCAGCTGACTTTTCCAGCGGCAAATCTGACGGACTTTAGATTTGAAACATGCTTCAAATCTTTACGTCGTAACTCCGCCGGACCCAGAAATCTGCTCGTCTGTATGTTAGTCCTACGGACAAAAACCCACGCTAGGGCAGCTATTAGATACTGGCTATCAACTTGCTTATTTTAGTCCGGTGTACGTCATCACATACGAATCCGTTGGACTTTTGTGTGATCGTAAGTAGGCAAGTCCGTTCGTTAGAAAGTCTGCCGCAAGTCCACCAAAAGTCCGTCGAAAGTCTGTCGGACGGGCTGTCGGACTTTTGTAGCCGAAAAGTCAGACCGCGGCAATATTTTACTTGGTGATTCTTCCAACAACATACTTCCTGTGCTAGATGGGCAACATTCATTTACTGTACTGTACCTATGGAGGAGCAATGTCAACCTATGATAGAAAGTGTGTTAAAACTACAGAACACCTCCCATTTCATCGTCTCCATAACAAAGGGGGGATGTTCTGTAGACAACAGAGAGAACTGGGAACAATGCTAACTGATAAAAAATGAGCAAAGGCAGAGAGCACAGGAGGTTTTCAGTTCACTAGATTTCTGGAAGGATCAACTCATATTTTTTCTACACTTATTGAACAGATATAAGAAAACATTTTTAAAGGTAAATTGTACATATCAAAAGGGACCAAATAGGAGAATTGTATTGTTAGGATTTACTTACTGCCTGCTTTTGCAAGAGATAATGATCAAAATACTTTTTTATATCTTATCTTGTTTTAGCATAGTGTTAAAAAAATAAAAACAAAAAATTCTATCTATCTATCTATCTATCTATCTATCTATCTATCTATCTATCTATCTATCTATCTATCTATCTATCTATCTATATATATATATATATATATATATATATATATATATATATATATATATATATATATATATATATATATATATATATCCCAAGTACACATATGAGCATGTTATCCTTCTCTGCAAAGTGAATTTTTACTTTAGCGAATGAAGTAAAGCTAAGTGAACAATAAGTTGGCAAAGAATACCCAGTCATGGAAAGAAAATTAACTACTATGGTAAAATTCACATTGCAAATTCAACGTGTTCTACTCATATAGTAAATTAACTCCAACGCTTGTTTTTGATCAAGTTTTGAGCAGAGTACAGAAAAGTTAGGACCCCTATCAAGTTTTTAGCGCTGTATGTGTCCTTAGAGCCCTTTCACACTGGGGCGGGGGGCGGCGTCGGCGGTAAAACGCCGCTATTATTAGCGGCGTTTTACCGTTGGTATGCGGCCGCTAGCGGGGCGGTTTTACCCCCCGCTAGCGGCCGAGAAAGGGTTAAAGGGTTAAATGCCACCGCCTCTGCAGAGGCGCTTTGCCGGCGGTATAGCCGCGCCATCTTATTGATTTCAATGGGCAGGAGCGGTAAAGGAGCAGTATACACACCGCTCCTTCACCGCTCCGAAGATGCTGCTGGCAGGACTTTTTTTACCGTCCTGCCAGCGCATCGCTCCAGTGTGAAAGCCCTGGGGGCTTTTACACTGGAATGCAAGCAGCGGCACCTTCGGGTCGGTTTGCAGGCGCTATTATTAGCGCAATAGCGCCTGCAAACCGCCCCAGTGTGAAAGGACTCTTAATGAAGTGATGAAAAACCCAACATTTTATAGTAATCAAAACAAATGGAAAAGAAAGGGAGATCTTCCAATTGGTACACCTGTTCTCATAACAACTGTCTAAAAGGGGATCCCCTGTCACATTGGAGAGATTTCTTCTCACTTAAAGCAGTAGTAAACATCGCTGGGACACTTGTACCTACAGGTAAGCTTATCATAAAGTTTACCTGTAGGTTAAAGAAATATCTCTTAACCACTTAAGCCCCGGAAGGATTTGCCCCCTTAATGACCAGGCCAATTTTTTGCAATATGGCACTGCGTCGCTTTAACTGACAATTGCGCTGTCGTGCAACATGGTACCCAAAAAAAATTGACGTTTTTATTTTCCCACAAATAGAGCTTTCTTTTGGTGGTATTTGATCGCTTCTGCGGTTTTTATTTTTTGCGCTATAAACAAAAAAAGAGGGACAATTTTGAAAAAAAAAAACGATATTTTTTAGTTTTGGCTATAATAAATATCCCAAAATAATAAAAAAAAAAAAGTCATCAGTTTAGGCCAATATGTATTCTTCTACATATTTTTGGTAAAAAAAAAAAAAAATCGCAATAAGTGTATATTGATTGGTTTGCGCAAAAGTTATAGCGTCTACAAACTATGGGAAAGTTTTATGGCATATTTTATTTATTTATTTTACTAGTAATGGTGGCGGACCATTGACATTTATACAGCGATCAGAGCTATAAAAATGCACTGATTACTGTGTAAATGTTACTGGTAGGAAAGGGGTTAACACTAGGGGGCAATCAAGGTGTTAAATGTGTTCCCTCATGTGTGTTTCTTACTGTATGGGGATGTGACTGACTATAGGAGAAGCCATATCATTGTTCCTAGCTAGTAGGAGCAGACAATCTGTCTCTTTGCTGACAGAACTGGGATTTGTGTGTTTACACACACAAATGGCCGTTTTGTCGTTTGTGCCCGCTATCACGCATGGCCGGCTGGCTGTCATCGCGGCCGCTGGCCACGCGCATTGGCTCCCCTGCCGTGCAGCAGGAGCGCCTGCTCTAGTTGTTTAAAGGTCCGATGTACAACTATGGCAATTTGCGGGAGAGAGCCGACCTGCCGCAGTAGAATGACTGTGGCTGGTCGGCTAGTGGTTAAACGAGCACCGTTTAGGAGATATTCTCAGTTTCATCAGCCAGTGAGATCACCGGCGCATGCACTCTGAAGGGACGGCATACTCATGCCGTCCCTCCAGAGCTCTGTGCCGCAGCCGTGACTCCCGAGCGCATGCATGGCATCATCATGGCCCAGCCATTCAAATGGCTGGAGCCAGCGAACCTGGAAGGAAGATCTTGTGAAGATGGAAGCCCTGTCAGTGGAGGCAGTGCACGGCTGGGGGGCTTAGTTTTCAGGTAAGACTTTCATAATGTGCTAGTATGCAATGCATTCTAGCACATTATGATATTATCTTGCAGGAGGATTTTTTATTTTTTTTGTTTGTTTATTGGAAGTTTGCTACCGCTTTAACCACTTATGGACTGCCCGCTATCGTTATACGGCAGTAATTTGAAGAAGGATATCGTTGTTATGGCAGCAGCTAGCTGCCATAACCCCGGTATCCTCTTTAGTGGGCGGTCCGCTTTCAGATAAAAGTGGTCTCTGCGGCAGATTCATCGCAAGATCACTTTTTATCAGGGGGTGATGATGAAGATACGAAATACCCCTTGTATCGAACACGCGTAGGGGAAGGGGACAGGACGGAACATTATACATACAACCTGTTGGGAAAGATTAGCACGCCACCCCATACCGGCTGCTGTTGCCCGCTCGTTTCTGCTGTTTTAGTGTGGCGACCTTAAGCGCCTTGTTACTGTGAGTACCCATTGCGGGATTTGGTTATGATTTTAATAAATTTAGTACATACTGCACCATAAAGTCCTTTTTGTGTTGATATATTGAGGTGCAAATGGGACTGCTGTGAGGAAGAAAGGCACCAGTGCAAATCTATCCAGGACCCTGCATGTAACATCGAACCCATAGAGGTTCTAAGGCGCATTCTGACCAAGCTTAATTGCAAGGTCACACGCCCTAAGGTGAGGGGCTATCACCTGGGGGGGGGGAGCACTTGTATGAGCACACAGCACTTTAGTTTGTGTTCACAATAACACATGAATGGATTGTGGAAGATCTGTGGACTGTTAATTTGATCATTGCACAGCAACACAGCACTGAATTGCATAGAATCACATGGATGCAGCACCAAATCACATGGATGCGTTTTTTTTTATTTTTTTATTTTTTATTGTTTGAACATTGCACTAACACCATATTGCATAGATGCAGCACTGAAATGCATGGATGCAACACTAAATCGCATGGATGTTTGTTTTGAATTATCTATTAATGTTATTAAAATTGCACAAGCTTTGTGGAATATTTGCAATACACAGGCTGATTGGAGCACTTTTACCTATTTATTCATTCATTGAAGTTTATTGCACATTAATGTATAGTATTAATAGATTTTGTATGTTAAGCACAATATCACTTTATTGTACTGTATTGTATTGTATGTACTATTTGGTTTAACTATTTTGCATGGTTATGAGACATGCGTAACGTTAGCAGCTGATCATTTGCAAAGATACACTATTTTGGAGACCAGATTTGGTCAATTACCTGGAGGCTCACAGGACTACAAATTAGCATTCTGAGTAAACCCCTTTCCTCAGAGCTAGCTAGTCAGCTCTGAGGAAGGGGGTTTGTCCCCCAAAACGCGTCAGCCATCCAATCGGGTTTGGTCCTATGACAAGCACATCGCGTTCGGCTAAAGCATCTGTGATTCATGCTTATCGATTTTAGCTGTCTGTGAGTATCCATTTGTCTTGCGTGTTGAAAAAAAATCTGTCTATGGTAATGCACAAGGTGTTTGTGCCCTCCTGTGTGTTTTTTGAAGCTGAAGATAGAAGCTGATTGGTTACTGTGCACAGCTGTTTCAGATTCTGTCTGTGTGTTGCATTTGATATAAAATATAATTTTTCTATAAGACTCATAGCATTCTGGTGTCACAGAGACAGACTTTCTCAAACAAATGTTGGATACAATGGGAATGTAGATATCATTGTTGTATTCCTTTGACAGTTTTCAACAGGCTATTGTCTCTATAGCTACAGTACACAAGTAAGAGATTTACTTGTTTGAGGTCCTTTCAGCTCTCAAACTGAAAGAATGACTGTTATGCCTTGTTTCCACCGAGCGGATCGGTTCGGGTCGGATCGGTTTGGACGGCCTAGAATGGTCCGGCCTATTCAGGCGAGCGTTTCCACTGCAAGTGGGACCGACAGGGGCCATACGTGGGTTTAGAAAAAATGCCATCATGGCGTCACACGTCCACCAATCAGTGTAAAGTATCGTAGCTCCGCCCTAACCGAACCGTTCCATTTTCTATGGCCCCACATCTGAAGCAGGACCCTGAATGGAACGGTTCGGTTGTATGGGCCGCTTTCATAATGGAAACACCCAAAATAGCGTACCGTACCGAACCGATCCTCTCTGTGGAAACGAGGCATAAGATTACTGTCAGGTCTTGGCTTGAGTAGACATTGGTTTACATAGATATCATTGTTGTATCCGATTGACAGTTTCAACAGTCCATTGTCTACACAGCTACAGTAAACAGGTATGTTTTCTGTTGTTTGGTAACAATGGTAAACAGCCTGGCACATAAAAGGGGGATTCAGGCATAAGCTAGGGACACACACACCATGATGCTGTAAGATCAGAAGCCACTCATGATACAAGAACGGTACCTGATGCTCCAGAAGAATCGTTGCCAATGGAGATCACGAACATACAGTAACAGAAGATAAGTAACTTTTAAGTGTATTTGTACTGTTAGGCCATAGGCTGTTCATTTGCTAGGCATTTTTGCTTGTTATAGATATCTGTCAGTCTTGTATTGTATTCCTAATATTGTAATAGTTTTGTATGTACAGCATCTTTGTATAGTAAAAGCACATTTACACACTGCAGAAGTTCAGCTTCCTTACTTATACCACAGAGTAACCTTGCTAGATAGACGCAATCAAAACAGTTCCAGGTTTTGTAAATTCATCCCTGGAGTGTATACAGCAACCATAAAGTGTAAAGTGTGCTGGTCCTGAAAGTGAATACCATCGAGGAGAGACAAAGCTTTATTATGAACATCCATCACTATGACTTTACATTCCAAAGCTATATGAAAAACATCACATTCCTCAATTCCCACAGTGTACAAGCTAAGTGCAGAACCATTGATTTATTTTTCTGCTTATTTTTGGTTCTTTGTTATGAAAAAAAATACAGCAACATGATTTTGTTGCTATTTTCATAGTGCTATTCAATAAGGGGTGAAAACACGTTAGGTTATTTTTTGGGGGCAGTGGTGGAGGAGCTTATCCAGTCATCCATGCTTACTTACAATATCAGCGCTATTATTATATTTCATTATCATCATTGTCTTAATGTATCTGATACCAGGAAATGTTGTATGCCAATAAGCCTGTGGTAGAGTAAAAATAATATTAACCACTTGACCCCAGGAAGATTTACCCCCCTTCATGATCAGGCCATTTTTAACGATACGGCACTGCATAACTGACAATTGCGTGGTCATGCGACACTGTACCCAAATAATGGCGGAATAACACACTTCGTCCAGTGCAATGAAAGAACTTGTATTGAAATAATGCAGAAATAGTTCACAAATAACCCGTAGCAGCCCAACCAGGAATACTCACAGTTCCAGCAGCGTATAGAGAACAGAATGTAGCCAAACTGTCAGCATCTGTAGAGAGGGTAAGAATGCAGCCTGGCCATCTCGTGCTCAACAGGCAGGTGTCCAGAGAAGTTGCGAGCCCTATGCTTTCCCTCCTCATTGAGAACCTTTCCCTGCTGCTAATTCTGTCCCTAACAGGCGGGGTACCTGTCCCTACTCGCAAATCTGTGCCACCTGGGAGCCAAAGTTTTAAATAGCCTCTGCCAGATCCAAGATGGTTGCCAGAGTCCCATGAGGCGATTGGATGCTTCCCCAGTGACCTAGGAAATCAGAGAGAAACTGTATTCCTCTTGACTTCCTCTCCAACTGCAGTGCTGCTGCGAAGGAGAGTCACCTGCAGTGGAGAAAGTAGACTGCACCTGTCTACAAGTACTTTCAGCAAACAATTTACTAACTTACTAAGTATACAGCTTCTTTATCTTTTAATCCTTGCCTATGTTCTAGATGAAGTTGGTGTGATGACTGCTGCCCCAGGTTTCCTGTTATAGGGTGGCATCCTTCTTTTGAAGTGTCCTATGGAGCCATGCTTGCATGCAGAGACTAGAGTCGTGTCTCCCAGCACTATGTGTATCAATAGAAGCACTCAGCCCTATAGATTAGGATGACAAAGCACTCCCCTGCTCCTACCCCTGCTTCTCCGAACTAACAAACTGACTGGAAACTGCAGTGCCAACTGTTAACTCTTTCTTGTGAAGACTGGAAGTTCAGGGAAACAGCTATGACAGAGCAGGAGCCAGAAAAATTGAAGCTTGTAAACTTAAAATGCTGGGGTGAGAATTCATAATTGTTAATTTGGACAATGTTTATTTTATTGTGCCAATATTTTAAGCTAAAAACACAGGGGCTTTAACCACTTTACGACCACCCCATAACAGATTTACTGCTACCGCTCTGTGCAGAATTACGTATACTGTATATACGTGATTCTGCACTTCCAGGTTTTGGGTGTGAGCATGCACCGCCGGCTCGCTCCCGCTGTGATTTTACACAGCTAGAACTGATGAGCAGGTCCCATGGACCCGATGTTTGCTAGGACTCGCTGATCGTTCAGTACACTGACAGAATGACAGTCTGCCTATGTAAACAAGGCAGACTGTCATTCTGTGAGTACAGAAGACATGGATACTGTGTTCCTGTGAAGCATCCATGTCTTCAAGTAGTAAAAGCACCTCCCCCACAGTTAGTAAGCACTCCCTAGACACACATTTAAGCCTTTGATCCACCCTGATGCTAACCCCTTCCCTGCCAGTTTCATTAGTACAGTGACAGTGCATATTTTTAGCACTGATCACTGTAATAATCAGTGGCGTCTCCAGCTTTCATATTTAGGGGGGGCACATGGGGGGACAGGGACAAAAATAGGGGGGCAATATAAAATGCAAATAGATAGATAGATAGATAGATAGATAGATAGATAGATAGATAGATAGATAGATAGATAGATAGATAGATAGATCGATCTATATATATTTTATCTATCCTGGGGCCCTTTACCCCTTTACTACGATCCCACAACGGCCCTTTCACATGTTCTGCAGTGAGCTCCCTTCCTACTGTATTAGGCCCCCCCCCAGGGTGACAGAGAACAAGAGATATATGTCACCAGCATACCAAGAAAATATAAGGGTCCAAAGCAGTGGGAGAACTATCAGGGTTGCAAAGGTTGTCTTGCCACCGGGCCCCGGTGTTCTGTCACTGTGGGGTTCCCCAGCCTCCTCTTGCTGTCCTGCCCCTGCTATTGACAGTTCTGGTCTGGCATCTCTTAGAATTTACAGGCTGGCTCTCTTGTCCTAAGGACGGGAGAAATCAGTCTGTTTTTTAAGTAAATGAGAGTCTTGGTGGAGTCCTTCCTGCAACTCCCTCTTCTCCCTGCCAATGAGGATGCAGGGGAAGGAGCAGATCGGGCGGTTGTGGTTGTGTAAGCGCTTGCATTATGCAGTGTCAGCGAGCAGAGGGAGGGGGGAGGAATCACCCGCAGGAGCTGACTGGGGACGTTCTCCCTCTCAATAGAGACTGTGTTACCCCAGTGGTGGCCCGAGTAAGTTTCGGCACATCCGATATGAATACAAACAAAAAGAAATTGCCTTTTTGGTGGGGCCCAGCATAATGTTGGGGGGGTCAGGGCCCCCTCTGGCCCCCCCCCTAGGGTCGCCATTGGTAATAATGTCACTGGTCCCCAAAAATACCAAATACCATTTTTACCAAAAATATGTAGCAGAATACATATTGGCCTAAATTGATGAAGAAATTAGATTTTTTACATTTTTTTATTGGATGTGTTTTAGAGCAGAAAGCAAAAAATTATAATTTTTTTCAAAATTGTCGGTCGTTCTTTGTTTCGAGCGCATAAAAATAAAGACCACAGAGGTGATCAAATACACACCAAAGGAAAGCTCTATTTGTGGGAAAAAAAGGACGTAAATTTTATTTGAGTACAGTGCTGCACAACAGCGCTATTTTTTAGTTAAATCAACACAGGTCCGTATCGCAAAAAATGGCCTGGTCAGGAAGGGGGTAAACCTTTTGGAGCTGAAGTGGTTAAAGTATATGTGAACTTTTCCCTTATAAAACAACCCATTCAGTTTAAAATAGAAATGATAAGCAATACATGTGTGTGTTTGTGTGTGTCTCAGCTGCCTAAGGGGCTTAGTGGGTGGAGAAACAGTAGTACACTGATCCTCCCAGTGAATGGCTGTGCAAGAGGGGCGTACAAGACTTGGCCATTGGAGGAGAGGTTAGTTTTCTGGGTCCCAGCACAGTGCAGATCCTGATGACGCAATATTAGTGAAATGCATTGATCCTGTATGCCTGCTCTAAATTGTCATGTGTGGACAGAAGCAAAGAATATGTTTTATATTGTGACAGCTTTCTACACTGTCCAACAATACATTGTATATGGCTCCACATCTGATGGTTGTAAATATCTTCATGTTTTTATTGGTCTTTGTAATACAAATTTCGTTTTTTAGCATGTATGATTGTTTATTGGTTACGGCACGTTTAAAGTCCCTTATATTCTATTTTTCTTCGCTTTGTGGGGGGGGAGTGAATAATTTGTTTCCGTCAATATTTTATAGGGATGGTGTCCATATGAGGTTTTTGGACTTTGTCCACGTCAATTATTTAATGATAAATAATGTCTCTAACCCTCTTGCCTGACCTATATTAGGTACAAACCACAGTGATTTTCTTAAAAAGAACTAGTAAGAGCAGGAATGTGAATTCTCAGTGTTAAATTGTTAAGACTTTGCATTCTTACTAGGAGAATGAAAGTCCAATGTATCTACATCCCATCCAACATTGCGATATCCTCAAGCTCCCTCATCAACACTGAAATCTCCATCCAGTCTTCTTCTGGGTTTAGCATCTTCGGCCACCTTGATTATCTCATCCCGGCACCTAGGAAAAGCTGAGAATGAGCATACACTAATCAAAGTAACACATCAAAGTAAACGTTTGAAGCTGCTGTCCTGGTAATTCAAATAAATAAACAAAAACGTGCGCTAAAAATAGTATATGTGTGCAAAAGCAAATCAAATAGAAGCAATCCACATTAATATAAATCATAAATTATTATATTACATTAGAATAGCCAATAATCAAAAGGGCTGATGATAGAGTGCAAAATGTGTTATAGTGTTAGCAGACATAAATTAATGAAGCAGCTTACATATAAAGTGCAAAGTGTACTGGAAAGCTGCTAAACTTCAACAAATGGACAACTTAAATTATCCCACATTAAATGCAGGGTAACCCTAAACAGTCCTGTAAAGCATGAACCTCCTCAGCAGTGAGAAGAAAAAAATAGTCCATAATTGGATGTCAGAAGGAAGAAAAGGGAAGTTCCATAAACAAAGCACCACTTCAAGGGGACACCTGAAAGTTTCCACAGTCAGTCAGGTCACACAGCCAAAAGGTACATGAAGAGGAAGGAAATGTGTATATGAAAGTTTCCCCGTGCTCCAAAGATGTAACAGATGGACTCTTACCCGAACTGATGGACCTCCCTTCTGGCGAGGTCGTACTGGCAGGCAGACTTAGCCCTCTGCAGGGACTGTGGATGGCTCCGAGTCCTCCGGTGTATCCTCCGTCTGCGATCTGGAACAAACCAATGCTTCCTCCTGCGCGGGGGTGACAGACCCACTCAACCCAGAGGGGAGTGGGTAAAAAGTAGAGAAAGGGCTCCGATAGTGTAGTATTTAAAAAATGTATTTGTTTATTACAAACATAGCCACAACAAATGGGCTCTGTGACAATTAAAAAACAAATGTAAAATTCGCCGGCATAAAAAATAGCATACACCCGTGCAGGTCATGGGGCAGGCTGAGAGATGGCTTACGATGCGTAGCCACGCCCTACATGTTTCGTCCCACTCTGACGTCTTCAAAGGCCCCTGTCGGAGGTGCGACGGGGAGACATCTCTTACTTACTGCCCCGCATCACCGCTCTCCTGCCCTCACTAAATGGACCAGTGCTGCCAGCCTGCCACCAATGCAGCGACAATGCACATTTGGTGGCACTGGCTGGCATGCCAAGTGGCAATCCACAAATAATGGCAGGAGATCATCCACATCTGGTGCCAGGCGACAGTGGCAAGTGACAATCCACATCTGGTGGCAGGTGACGTGGCAATCTGCAAATGGTGGCAGGTGAAAATCCACATCTGGTGGCAGGTGACAGTGGCAAGTAACAAGCTACACCTGGTGACAGGCGACGGTGGCAAGTGAAAATCCACATCTGGTGCCAAGCAACAGTGGCAAGTGACAATCCACATTTGGTGGCAGGTGACGGTGGCAAAAGACAATCCACATCTGGTGGCAAGTAACAAATTGCACCTGGTGACAGGCGACGGTGGCAAGCGACAATCCACATCTGGTGGCAGGTGACGGTGGCAAGTAGAGCTGCATGATTAATCACGGAGAATTGTTATCGCGATTCTCCGCCGGCCATGACTGCAACTCTGGATTTGAACGATTCTACGATTCTGACCAATCAAAGCATGTGCCTGTTTCGGAGTGGAGGGGAAGCCGGAGCCAGCGTGAAACGTCTGACGTCACCTGTGTGCGCCTGAGCGTGTGATGTCAGCAGGAAACATGGCAGAGAGCAGGAGCGGGCTTACAGCCCCCCCAAGACCGGAACCCTGACCGGCATCACCCGGAGCCCTGACTGGCAATGCCCAGATCCCCTGGATGGGGGTCTCTCTGCTTGGGGTGCTCTGCCTACTGTGCCAGGTGTGTCCCTCCGGGCCACAATACACTCAGTGGGGACAGAGTACGGCAAGATCCAGCAGCAGGTGAGGTGACACCTGACAGAGGGGGAGGGGGGACATATGACAGAGGAAGAGACAGGGAGGGAGGACTCCTGAGAGATAGAGAGAGAGCGCAAGGGGGGCACCTAACATAGAGGGGGGGTTCCTGGGATTGGGGGCACCTGACAGGGGGAGGGAGTTCACTAGAGAGAGCGCGAAAAGGGGGACACCTGAGATAAGTAGGGACACCTGAAAGGAGGATAGGGGGATACTTGGGAGGGAAAAATTAAGTTGTGAGAATCGTGATCTTTTTATTGTAAGTAAAAAAATTGTGATTCTCATTTTGGCCAGAATCGTACAGCTCTAGTGGCAAGCAACAAGCTGCATCTGATGGCAGGCGACGTGGCAAGTGACACGCCCAGGGCTCCCACTGATTCTGCATTATGGCGAGTTGAACCACTTCATTATATATTACAATGTAATAATAGATATATTGTGCTTCAATCACCCTGACACCATATCAACCATGGTGCCGTGATGATTGAAGCACCAACACCAGCCATTGCCCACGAAAAATTGCTTACCAACCGTGTGCCCCCCCACTCTGGGCCTGCAAAAAGGTTGGTGATCGCTGCTATGGGCTCTAGCCCCAGATCTTTTGCAGACCTAGCAACACCCCTAATGGTGGCCACACAAAATATTGACACTTTGGACCCAATTTGGACATTTTCACTTAGGGGTGTACTCACTTTTGTTGCCAGCGGTTTAGACATTAATGGCTGTGTGTTATTTTGAGGAGACAGCAAATTTACACTGTTATACAAGCTGTACACTCACTACTTTACATTGCAGCAAAGTGTCATTTCTTCAATGCTGTCACATGAAAAGATATAATAACATATTTATATAAATGTGAGGGGTGTACTCACTTTTGTGAGATACTGTATATAAAGTACAGGAACTATGCCATCAAAGAATATCACAGTCATACCAGCAGCATGAAAAAGTGGACAGGGATCAGTAATCTATTACTTCCTACTTACTTCCGTCATATGACGCCCAGTCAGGATAACTGAATCACCGCTCGGCCGTCACCTGCTATGGGCCGGGCGGGAAGTGGTGGTCACCCTACTGCTCTCCTAAGTTTTTGCATGTTCTCTGCAATCTAGGTGAGGGTGGGGAAATGGAACATATTGTATGGGGAGGAGGAATGGGAGAAGGGAGCCCAAGGCAATGGGAACTTTAGAGAAGTATGTTGTGGGAGAGAAAGAAGGAGGAGGGATAGCCTTCAGCTGCTCCCACATTGACCCCTGGGGGTCTAGAGAGAGCTCGGATCACTGGAATTGTGTAGACTTTATACAAGAACGGTCCTACTGCGCTGACTGGTTTGAAATGCTGTATCCTTATAAAGAACCTAAGGCATCCATATATGAAATAATTTCTCTTTCTGATTTCCCATGGTCATTGTGAGGTTTTTCATATGTTGGATCCCAATAATTTTGGCATACCAATGCTGCTTAGTAGGTGGGTCAGTTTGATTCCACTGCACAGGTATACATGTCTTAGCTGCCGTCAAATGGTGTTTGAGAACAGAGTTTTTATTTATTTTTTTACATGAGAGGGGTGTGTCGTGCATTACTGTGCTCAAGGTGTGATTTCAAGAGATACTCCTGTCAGGGTCTACATTTCTTTCTTTTAAGTTCACAAAATGCAAAAAAAAATACTGCTGTTCTGGCAAGATCAACAGGTATTTTCTGTACTTGTTAAAATTGTTCTTAACCTGATGTAGCACTATCCTAGTTAAGTGCTAGTAGAAAGGCAAATGTATTTATTTTTTGGGTCTACTGCAGCCAGTGGAGCTTTTGAAATTCTTTTTGCCTACTCTTTATTCTGCAGCTGTAGGCTTGCCTGTCTCCTCCTGTCTTTCCATAACTCTCTGGAACATAGTGGGTGGAGAGGGTAGAAACTGGGCTGGCCCTGTCTGCAGTCTCAGCCAATCCCTGATCGGGGAAGTGACCAGAAGGGGCTGAGAGAAAGAGGTATATAGGGGCTGGAGCAGAGAGTAACAGGGTCCTTCACCTGCTTGAGAGTGACCTAGCCTGAAAGTGCGGTTAAACCTTCCAAGGCTTATAAGAAGCTGTATGAAGTCTTGAATGATCCTAACTCACCAAGGAACGGAAGTTAAACCCAAAGTCACAGGAACACCCAAGGCAACATCCAGAGAGGATCCTCCTATGATACTTTTGTGCCAGTGCCAGCTAAAGCTGGAAGAAGGCCTTTAAATTCCCTGAATCACAGTGAGTATGCCTTAGGGCTCATGTACACAAGGCAGTTTTAAACCTCTTCTGAACGCTGTAAACTGACAGCTGGAAACCAATGGTGAAAAACCTCTGTTTTACAGCTTTTACATACAGAGTTTATGCGAGTTTAGCAGAAGTTATGAACATTTGAGGTTACAAGTGTTTTTAACCACTTCAATACCAGGCACCTAGACACCTTCCCGCCCAGGCCAATTTTCAGATTTCAGCGCTGTCGCAATTTGAATGACAATTGCGCAGTCATGCTACACTGTACTCAAACAATTTTTTTATCATTTTGTTCCCACAAATAGAGCTTTCTTTTGGTGGTATTTGATCACCTCTGCGTTTTTTATTTTTTGCGCAACAAATAAAAAAAGACCGAAAATTTTGAAATTTTTGTTTCTGTTAAAAATTTTTGTAAATAAGTATGTTTTCTTTTTCAATGACGGGCACTGATACAGCAGCACTGATGGGCACCGATGAGGTGGCACCGATGATGGGCACTGATAAGCGGCACTGATGGGCACCGATAGGTGGCACTGGTATACGGCACTGATGGGCACTCGTAGGTGGCATTGATGGGTACTTATGGGTGGCACTGATAGGTGGCACAGATGGGCACTGATAGGTGGGCACAGATGAGCACTGACAGGTGGCACCGATGGACACTGATGACACTGATAGGTGGCACTGATGCCCCTAAGGATGGTATTGCTGGGCATCACTGCTATATAATGGTGCCAATCAGTGCCCATTTGTGGGCACTGATTGGCACAGATTGGGCACTGACTGGGCACATGTGGATGGCCATGGGGTACATACCTGGCCATCCACATGTTGCCCCCTTCCCTGGTGGTCCTAGTGGCGATCCCTGGTGGTCCAGTGTGGTCATCTGAGGGGGGGCTGCGCTGATATACAATCAGCGCAGACCCCCCCCCCTGTCAGGAGAGCCGCCGATCGGCTCTCCTCTACTCGCATTTGTCAGACGAGAGTTAGGAAAAGCCGATCAATGGCTCTTCCTATTGACATCGTGATCAGCCGTGATTGGACACAGCTGATCACGTGGTAAAGAGCCTCCGCCGGAGGCTCTTTACCAAGATCGGTGGAGCGGTGTGTCAGACTGACACACTGCTCCACCGATCGCCGCGATGCGGGCGCGCGGCAGCATGTTATCCTGCTGGATGTCATATGACGCTCAGTCAGGATAACTGAAACACTGCCTGGCCGTCATCTGCTATGGGCCGGGCGGGAAGTGGTTAAAGGTATCCTCAGGAGAACCTCCCAAAAGCCCAGAATGCATGAAAAACAAGTTAATTACCAACTATTTTAGCCATTCTGTGAGAGAAGAAAGAGCAGTGTGCTTGTAGATAGCCGTCTTATTTTTTTGTGTTTTCACTATGGATCTCATCATAAGCATATGTGAGGAAATATGCTCCTGATGTTGCGGAGGCTCCGAAGACGTAGAAAATTGCGTGAGAGGACCAGAATTTGTCGCTGCTGGATTCATCCATTAATGCAGGCAACAGCATGTGGTGAAATTTGTGTTTTTTTCAACATGTTTATATGTTCAAAAATTATCAGAAATGTGTTCCCCTTTAAAAACGCTTAGAAACGCAAATGAGCAAAAAACACGGTTTACTGCGGCTACAAGCATTTGGTGTTTGAAATGCCAGTAAACTACAGCCCTGAACATGGTTTTTCTGCTTTCAAAAAAATGCCTGCAACCTCAACTGCCTCTAAACTACTATAAACAACTGAGTGTACATGTACACATAAGAAAACATAGGAGAGTTCAGGGGCTGCTGAAAAAAATGCCCAACTGCCCCTAAACTTCAGTTTAGCAACTGTTGTGTACAAGAGGACAAATGCTGAATTCACACCTAAGCATTTTTAGTGCTTTTTGCATTTTGCAGATTTGCACTACAGTTCATTTACCATGGTTTCCTATAGAACATGCTCGGTAGTGCAAATCTGCAAAATGCAAAAAGCACTAAAAATGCATAGGTATGAATCCAGCGTAAGAGAATTCTCAGGGGAGAGACTGTTGCTGTACACCCCTTTTTTGGGCAGTGGGACTGTTCCAGACCTGCTGCCAGGGCTACACCATTAGAGGAAGTCCCCCCTGTGCTGAGCTATTGCTCCCTTTTGTACAGAAAACTATGCTTTACTTCAGTTACTATTTCAGATTGTGTCCTCATTCAGGTTGTTTAGTTCTGGGAATCCCAAAGCTTTTCTCAATCCCCATCCCAGTTCTTCAAAACAAACAAAAAAACATGAACACTACCTCATCTAAAAAGACTTGTAGACTATAATATATTACATTTTTGTTTTTGGGTTTAGATACACTTTAAAAGATCAGTTCACTTTTACAAAAAAAAAATAAATGCACATTTTTTATAAGTAAAAAATATACATTTGTTATTATTTTTTTGTTAGGAACCTGTAAAGCTTTGCACCCATGATCAGCAGATTGTGGGTGTAAGGCTCGATTCACACCTATGCATGTTGCTTTTGAGCGTTTTTGGAGGTTTTTTTTTCATGCTTGCCACGTTTTTGAGCAGCGTTTTTGCCTCGTTTTTGCCGCGATTTGCGGTTTTTTTTTTTTTTTTTACAGTTTTTTTTTACAGTCTTAAAAAAAAAATAAAAAGGCAAAAACGCACCAAAAACGCATCAAAAACGCTGCAAAACCGGTGCACTTGCGTTTTTGATGCTTGTCCATTGAATTCTATTACATGCAAAACGCTGCATTTTGCATGAAAAAAAGTCCCTGACCCTTTCCAAAAATGCAGAGAAACAAAAAGGCATTGATGTGAACATGTTCCATAGGAACCCATGTTAAAAAATTCCCGTGCATTTCTGCAAAATGCATCAAAAAACGCGCTAGTGTGAATGGAGCCTAATGCCACGGTCCTGCAGACTGTCTGTGTAGCTGTCTGCCCATACCTTCGATACGGGCAGGCAGTTACACTCTCATAGGAAGCTCAATGAACTACCTAGAGCCATCAACAGCACTCAGGTAGTTCATTGAGAACTACAAGCCGACAGCCGCAAAGACTGCTGGAGCTTGCAGTTTTCCCATTTACACAACACAAATGAGTGCTCCGCACCATCACGTGCTCTTTAGGATTGTGACAGCTAGCAGGGGGAGAAGTACTTTTAGCTGGCATCATGCGTAGCTCCTCCCCCGTACGCGTTACCTTTCCATCAGAACTTCCTCAGCGGGGCGGGGCTACGGCGTCGCCCTACAGTCTATTTAAATAGCACCGTTGTGCATCAAGGGGACCGATGGAGAGCCAGAGACATCCATCACCTGCTGAGACAGCAAAGTGTCAGCTCTTTGGAAAAAAAAGTGCCCTCATCATAAATGTTTCTTGATTGCTGGATAACCAATCAATGTCAGTTCATCGTCAAACTGACTTACAGCCAGGAAAGCCCTCAGATATGTTGATTTTCATAGCCAAGTCCAGGATTTACATAGATGTTTATCTGAATACTTTGACCAGTGAGATCAATCAAATCGTTGGATCTGTCTTCCTCAATTTATGATTTCACGGACATTGACGTCACCGGACTCCTCCCCCCTTCCCTTCGTTAGCAGACGGAGGCACTTGGGGAAGGGGGGAGGAGTCCGGTGACGTCACCAGATCTCCGATGGAACTCCCTGAAGACCCGAAAGCCGGCAGAGAGGCGAGTACCGATCAAAAGAATTTTGATCGATCAAAAAAAATAACGATTAATCAAGGAATTAATCGTTAATTTCGCCAGCCCTAATTTATATTAAAAGTATATTGTAGGCTGGAAATACTACTCTCTGTAGTGTAGGGAGGTTTATTGAGGTCACCCTTCCTGGCTTTACTAATGGTCCTCCTACTGACATACAGTATAATAGGGTGAGTAAAGATAAAATTTGCCACTCTCAAAATAAATATATTGAAACAAAGGAGGACTATGCATAGAGGGTGTCCAAATCCAAATATATTCACGGTTTGTTTAAATAAAGAACATAACCACCAGTATATACACCACTTATATTTAGTCTATCAAACAGTGCATTCAGAAAATTGGATTACAGAAATATGCATACATATATTTTCAAAGTTCATTCTCACGGCCAGGTGGGCAAATTTAACCCATTTTTGGGGGTAAAAGTGGAGCTATGCTTTAAAACAGTGCTTATTACAGCAACTGAAATCCACAGGCATTGGATTGTCAGAATGTTCAGGGACAAAGCTTGGCATTCTCCTGCCTGCTTCTATTTTTAGAACCCTAAATATTCACCATGCAGCAAGTGATGCCGCAGAGGGTGGGGTGACAGCCAAGTGCGTGTAATGACGGTGGGATTGAAGCACAGCAGTTTCATTAACTTCTTACAGACTGAAAAAAAAAAAATCTTTACAGAGACCCAAACATTGTTATCATGGTGGGTACTAATAAATGTAAATTTTATATTCCCTTTAGATCTTAAAAATCCTCTTTTTCCAATAATGCGTCACTACAATTATTATTCCCCAATTATATCCAGGCTTCTTTAAAGCCGTGTAGTTCCAGTGGGACCTACAATTCATTCATGATGCAGATGGAGAGGATGTGAGCTGCATTTCTATAAGACGATAACGAAATTAAAGAGATTTTAACTAGTGAGTTTAAGAAAAAAAATAAAAAAGAAAGAAAAAGGACACTCAGTGCAAATGACCCTTCCTTAAGGTATCTTTCCTAATTATGAATAAACGTGGTAATATTGGGTGGAGATGCTGTAATATGGATGAAGAAATGTCACGTTCACACAGTTACAGTCCCAATTGATTACTTACCTATACCTTCCTGTACGTGGTCTGTGTGCTGTCTGAATTACACTTGCAGCTGTCAGGTTTCCAACTTTCTCTATTTTACATGTCATACTGAAAACGTAAGCTCTATTTAATTACCAGATTTCAATATCAAGCAAAAAAAAAGCTGTTGGTGTAATTTCTGTCAGTACAATGAAACCGCAATGGTGAATGATTCTACATAACAATGACGCTACAAGCACTTGACAGGTAAAACGTCAAACTGTGATTAAACAATGCATCCTATGTGACAAAACCATAGGCGATAATTCACATCTTCCCTGGGGACTGCCAACTAGATCACACACATATGAAACAATATATGTAATGTATGCAACAGTATGAGAGTGTGGACTACAACACTATGTAATACAAACCAAGCTTGCCCGTTCCTGTAACGTATAATACACTGAGGTATAGGTTTTATGAATGTGTTATTAGTTCAGGGCTTGACAAATCCCAGGCGCTAGGTTGCCATGGTGACTAGAAATTGCGTCCTGGCGCCTGGGTTCACATCTATGTGTACTGAAATGGCAATCTCATTCCAGTTTCTGTGCGATCTTAGGACAGGTGCAATTTTGTCTCTCTCTCTCTCCCCACAACTGCCTCCCATTGACTATAATGCAAAATCGCGTCCCATTGACTTCATTGCGAAATCACGTCCCATTGACTTCAATGCAAAATCGCCTCTCATTGACCTCAATACAAAAACGCCTCCCTTTGACTTCAATGCAAAATCGTCATCCATTGATTTCAACGTAAACATGCCTCCCGCAAAATGCCTTTTTTTTTTTTTTACTTCAATGCAAAATCGCCTCCCATTGACTTCAATACAAAAATGTCTCCCGCTGACTTCAATGCAAAATGCATTTTTTTACGTCAATGCAAAATCGCCTCCCACGGACTTCAATGCAAAAAACGCTACCCATTGACTTTAATGCAAAATCGCATCTGCAAAACTGTGTCCCATTGATTTCAATGCAAAATCGCCTCCCATTGAACACTTATCCATGCATGCCACTCTATAACTTGCGAGTCTGGAACGCACTGCTACAAACTCGCATAGTGCTCTTTTTGTAATTGCACTCAAAGCGCAATGCCAGTGGATCGCATCTGTGTAAACCACATCAATAGGAACACATAATATCTAGTCTGTCATGTGTATCTGGGAGTTTGAAAACGCATCCAGAATTGCATATGTCTAAAGCAGGGTGGCTCTATTCACTCCTGGGCATTTTGGGATTGCAGCAGAATCGCTGTGATTCTGCCCGTGATTGCAAAACGCAGGTTAAGGTGGAATTATTTGCAACAGCACCTAAAACGTGGTGTGGTTTTTCCACGATTGTCACGCGGAAAATCGCATCTCCTGAAGCCTGTCGCACAAAAGAAGCTCCTGCTCCTCTTTGGGTAACAAGCTTCACGCAATTGAGTTGGAATCCATATTAGGGGACATTGTTGTAATAGTTGGTTAGAAGGCTTTGTCGCCATCCCATGGCGTTCGCATACGTTTGGCAATATCGTGTATTTTGGACCTACCATTCCAGAACCATGAACCCCAATATAGATTTCAATCCCTCCCCTCTTCCTGGCATCCCCTATACCAGCCTCTAGTTTTCTGGGTAGACTTTCCATAAGATTTTTGAGGGTGTCTGTGGGAATCTGTGCCCATTTATGAAGTTCGGTACTTATATTGGATGAGAAGACCTGGCTCACAATCGGTGTTCCAAGTTATCTTAAAGGTGTTCTGTTGTCACGGTCAGGGGTCAGGCTTGGAGACCAGTAGCTATAGCAGTAGGGAGGCCAACAGGAAGAGTACATGGCAGGTCACCCTGGTTAATGGTCCCCCTATACTCCTCTTTGGGAAAATCCCTGGATTTGCGGGATGTTAGTACATTCGACTGTGCACATTTTGCTGTCTGTGTATAAGGGACAATCGCACTGCGTTTTAGGTGCTATTCAAAAAAATGGCACCCTAACCTGCGTTTTGTGATTGTAGCGTGTTTTGAGATTGCGGGCAGAATCCCAGAACGCCCAGGTGTGAACGGAGTGGCGTTTCCCCCATAACAGGTTTTTATTGCCATACTTTCCGGCCAACCTATAACCCTGACGTAACGGTGTTATGTCGGGGTTATTGGCTGGCTGCTTTGCTGTAAGTTGGGGTTAGGGGCGCAAATTAATTGCATTGCCCCAGGCGCTGACAACCCACGCTACTCTAAAAAAAACATGGCTCCTAACTTTTTTAGCTGGCTCCTAGATTCAAAGCAAATTTGTCAAGCCCTATAATTGTTATGTGTCATGAGAAGTGATAATGTGAGATAAAGGGCCCCACTTTGCCCTGTTTGTTATAGAGTACATTGACATGCATTTTTTTATGCATCAATGTGTGTTGCATTGCGCCTGCCTATTCATTTCCCATGGTTTGCGTCCATTGTCTAGGTACCAAACATAGCTGACCATTTTTTCCCCACCACAGCGTATATGCTTTCCCTTTTATGCTGTGTGCTGCATTAAAGAATCAGTTGTATAATGAGACTTGGAGAGGAGCAAATAGACAGCGGGTCCACTATGATTAAGGGGAGGAACAGGACAGAAAAGGGTTACAAATGTAAGTTCAATGTGGAGGGGCTTAGGTCTTATTGGATTGATGTCTGAGGGTCAGATGGGTAGGGTGGGGCCACAAGGGTTTTTCATGAGAAGGATGCTGGGTATTCATTTGGGAAAGTTCAAGCAAAAAGAAAGTTTTCTGGTGCCAACACGGCAGCATACATGTGGTCAGTATGCTGCCATGGATTGGCACCAGGAAAGGAAAATTACGGTAAGTATTTAAGATAATTTTCCCTTTTCCTGACCCCAACATGGCAGCATACTAAAAACTACAGTAAGTATTTGATACAATTTTCTGTTTCCTCTACTCATCCTAGACTTGTGGTATATTGTAAGTCAATTGTTGAGGGTAGGTATAAAAAAAAAAAAAAAAAAGAAAATGTCACAGCCGCTAGGAAGGTCAGAGGGTCTTTAGAGTAATCAGTGAATACCTGGATAGTGGTTTCACTTGGGTGGTTAGTGGTGGTTCTCCCAGGAGCTAAGCCCCCTGGGGAACAAAGTAGGATTATGTGAGTTTGTAATTTTTCGAGTCGGTTGGGGAGCAGCTGAGGGACATGGGTGATAATAGCAATAAATTGTGCCTTAAACCACAGGGCCGCAGACCGGTGGTGGTCCTTTGCCTTTTTGCAACCAAGCCACGAAGGCTGCACTGTAAGAAGTGCGGCAGGCGAGCAGAGAGATGTCATCTCTCACCGGATGCCGTAACACTGGGGAGAGGCAGAGAAAAGAATTGTGAATCTTTCAGGCAAGTGACAAGATGCATCTGGTGGCAGGCGACTTTGCAAGGGACAAGCTACATCTGGTGGCAGGCGACATGGCAAGTGACAAGATGCATCTGGTGGCAGGCTACAGTGGCAAGTGACAAGATGCATCTGGTGGCAGGCGACGGTGGCAAGTGACAAGCTACATCTGGTGGCAGGTGACGTGCCAAGTGACAAGCTGCATCTGGTGGCAGGCGACGGTGGCAAGTGACACAGTCAGGGCTCCCACTGATTCTGCATTATGGTGATTTACTTTTATATTACAGTGTAATAATAGGAATAATGTGCTTCAATTATCCTGGCACCATATAAACCAAGTTGTCGTGATTAAAGCGCCAACACCAACTACTGCCCCAGCAAATCAGCTGCGGAGCCTGGCCCCCCCCCCCCCTTCCTGCCGGCTCTCGGCAACATTTTCTTTCACAAAACTAGCTCCGGTGCCAAAAAGGTAGGGGACTACTGTTCTAGATGGCATAACTCAACCAGGTTCTGTTAAGTACACCAGCATGCTGCTGCTTTTCAATGCTTACCTTATTATAAAGTATATATTTAGCCTACTAGTACAAACCTATCATCATGCTCCAAAGTATTGATCCTCCAAGAGAGACAAACCACTTGGATTACACACGACACTTACCAGATGGTATTGACCTGTTGTGTTAATGAGTCAAAATGGCATGCGTACATAGGACCAGGGTAATGCAGCTCAAATTCTCCCATAGATCATCCTCCAGCTCTTTATAATGAGTGGACAATCTCCTCTAAATACAGTTCACGACTTGTTCTCCACATTATATGCATAAGGAAGAAGAGGAACCCCACATAGTAAAGTAATGTTTTTATTCCTTAAATAAATACATATACTGCACTTACGTCAATTAAAACCTTCATCTTCCTTTAAAACTTGGAAAGCACCCTCACCAATGTTGGCCTTCGCACATTTCCAGTTCCAGATGTGATGTCATCTAAAGTACCAGCCTACGTGTTTTGCCATCAGAAATTGACATACTCAGGAGCAAGGGCCTAGAGGTTAATCAAAACTTTACTATTACTGTTAGGCAGGAGACTACTCTGCTTGACAGGGCTATAACAACTTTAATGCTGGGTCATGGAATACAGAGCGTTTCAGCACTTTTCATCATGCTGTTATTCTGCACAGTGCAAAGAAGGATGGTCACCACTATCCTGAGTATGTCTATAGAACAGGGATGCGGTTACGCCATGACTCGTTTTAAGAACGAACCAGCACATTCTGTGAACTGTGACACCTACCCAGTGGCGGCCCGTCCATAGGGGGCGCCAGGGTGCCGCCCCCCTCTGCACAGTCACAAAAAAAAAAAAGTTTTAAAACTGGCCCTTTAAAAAATGAAAAAAATTCGAAAAAAAGGTCCATAAGTGCACTGCGTTCGGGCGCCGGGCGCAGTGCACTACGGGAAGCGCCACATCTATGCAATCACGAGATTGCAGACGCGGCGCTTCATTTGCGGGCTTTTAACCCGCCTTGTGGCACGATCCATCGCGCCGAGTAGTTTCCGCATATTATATGTATTAGATGGCCGGGACTTTGAGTGACATTCAAGTTATGATGTCACTTCCGCTTTTTATTTCCCAGTGCGCCCGAGCAGAGGAAGCATGAGGAGCGGACTCCTCTACTGCTGTGTGACTACACAGTCACACCGAGATTAGAGAATGCTGCCTTGGAGCCATAGGGAGAGTGAGAGAGCCGGAGTATGTCATCAGAGTCAGAGCAGGAGCCGTCTCAATGTACGGGGAGAAGGATGGAGCCGGGCTCACTGGGCTGTCTTCCAGGTGAGTTCTGGGGGGGAGGGGAGGAAAAGTTCTGCTGGATGGAGGGGAACCCCAACATTTCTATCTGTCTAATCCTCTCTCTGGATTCACACACATTCTATCTATACCTTTCTATCTATAGCTCCCTATTTATCTCACTGTTACTATTGATATTGATACTACTACTGCTACTACTGCTATTGATACTAATACTACTACTACTGTTACTACTACTACTATTGATACTACTATTGATATTGATACTACTACTACTATTGCTATTGATACTAATACTACTGATACTACTACTGCTACTACTATTGATATCGATACTACTACTACTGGTATTTTTAACACATAAAAATAAATATGAATAATATGAAATACATGGGTTTATATAAAATCCTACTACAGATCCCAGCGGTGTATACTTGGAGATCAGTATATAGGAATAGATGTCTGTCTGTCTGTCTATCTATCTATCTATCTATCTATCCCACCCAGTCTCTGTCTGGCTATCTCTCCCATCCAGTGTCTATCTATCTGTAGGCCCTAATGCTGGCGAGTGACGGGGGGGGGTTGTATGGGGTTGGTTGGGGCTTTGTTTGCGCCCCCCCCAAAAAAATGGAGCACCAGCCGCCACTGCACCTACGGTATGGAAAGATGACTTGGCGATCCGAGAGCTGCCCTCGATTTACTCTCTATTCTCGCTTGTGCAGCACCGAGTCATCTTTCCGCAACGCGCTCGCTTCTGGACCTGACTTGCAGTGTGCTTAGGATGACGCTTTTCCTAATTTGGCAGTAGACTCCCCGAGGGACCTATAAGTGTAAAAGATCACTGACACATTTTCTACCTTTCTTTTCATTATTTTATTTTATATTTTTAGTTCTCTTTACTCATATATTTAAAACACAAGCAAAATAGCTATTTTTAAAATATATAAAATATGAAGGAAAATGTTCAATAACAGGCTGGACAGCTTGGGATGCAGAAATGCATGAAATTAATATGCTAGCTATGTAAATAAACCCGTAAAAGACAAGAAAATGAGCCCCGTCTAAAAAAAAAAAAAAAAAAACAAGTCAACAAACAAAATACCCACTAGATGTCACTGTTGTATTAGAAATTAACTGATATGAAAAATTGCAGCTGTAAAAATGTCCACCAGGTGTAACCACCAGATTACAAATCAAACTGTAATCCTACACACTGAACATCAGAAAATTGCTAGAACTGGAATGTAAAATTCATTATAATTAGAACATTTTTTTTCACATTTTTTTTTAAACTGTTGGATTGTCACACTGTTTTGTTTACTTGTTTTTTTTTTTTTTTAATGTCTTGAATAAATGTATTAATTTGATAACTTTTAAACTGTTGTTTTTTTTCAGTCAATTCTATACTCGGCACTATGGGGGTGATTTACGAAGAAGAAGGCACCGCACCAGTTCATACATTAATTGGTGCGCCGGAAAAGTCATTAATTGAATGTGCGAACCGGCGCACATTGAAGCGCAAATAATGGTAATAAATACCTGCATATGTAAACTGCAACTGTCGCTAGGGTAACTACGGTTTTCTCATTGATATTAGTGCATGCCCAATACAATTGGTTACTTTCATCTCATTGGAGGTGTTTTCTTAGGCAATAAGTAGGTGATCTCAGTTAATTCATCATTTTGATGCTAATCTCATTCCTATCACTTCTAATATATCTTTGAAATGTGTTTTTAGATTTTTTTACCCAAAGTGTTTCTAAACCCAATACATTTTTTTTTCCGATCTTGATCTTTAAAGGTGACCATACACTGCAATCAGTCAGATCTTAAATAAATTAGATTTATTGCAAGAGCCTGATTGATTTCCTATAATTTGAATGAAATGTTCAAGTGCATCTTCCTATTACCTATTTTGCCTAAATATCGAGTTGGACAGAGATTGGCCAATCAGATTGCATAGTGCATGAGCATCTTAAGTGCCAAATTTGTGTCAAACTTGTGTTTTCTTAATGATATTTCTTGGGCATTGTACAAGGCACATGAGAACCACCTTTTTTCAAGACATGCTAGAGTGATCAGGAATCTTCAAACTACCGCTACGTCTCTCCAGCTGTTGCGGAACTACACATCCCATGAGGCATTGTAAAACTCTGACATTCACAGACATTACTAGGCATGATGGGAATTGTAGTTCCTGACCAACAGGAGGGCCATAGTTTAAAAACCCCTGTGCTAGACCATTATTATGCCTCCGGAATTGGGAGTGTGGCATCTACCCAACTTCTCTCTGCTGGTGAACACAAGAACCTACATCTATGGATATATATACACACACTGAAGCAGGAAGCAATGTATATTGGCCCGGAAGTGACTCTATACACAGGAAGTAGATGTGTGTTTTGAGGCCAAATTATTTAGACATACACACATGACCCACACAAACACCATCCCATGTAAATATAAATAAAAAATTATCCTAATTTGCAAATAAGGATCATCTCTTCCTCAGAGAATAGTGAGTAGGGCATGGTGGTGGAAAGAAATAAGCAGCAGTACAAGCAACTTCCTGGAGGGCGTGATGTCATTCCTGTGTGCTGGCCATCGCTTCCGGGAACCAGATATGCGCCACGAGTACATACCTCCACGCACACAGCAGTTGCACATCTCACATACACAGCGGTTGCGCATCTAGCTGCAGGAACCCAACTTTTATGGAAAGTAATAGTAAAGCAGATGCAGATTTCCAGGACTGGACTAACAAATGTTTATAGTGAAAGGCAACTGGTGTTTTCTATTAAACAAGGTCTAAATGGGCCATTGACATGCATCACAGTTGAACCTAGGAATGTGTCTTTGCAAAGTTAAGCTAAATGAAATCCTTTCTTATTTTTGCTTGGGGATAGAGTGCAGAGGGATTAGAAGTCTTGTCAGTTTTTGAGGATGTCTACACTCCTGATAGGGTGAAGACACCTCCCAAATTTTGCCAGTTTCTCCTTGAAATTTATTCACTTCCTGTCACATAGCCAAACAGAAAGTGAGGGTAAAACCCTACCAATGTCTTTCCTTGGGGACACACAGGTCAATCTAAATAGTTTCCCCATTAGGTAAATTGCACTCTAGCATTTTGCTCTGTACACCCCAAATTATTATTAGGCATCTTGAACTTTGGGGTTTATTTACTAAAGGCAAATCCACTTTGCACTACAAGTGCACTTGGAAGTGCAGTTGCTGGAGATCCGAGGGTGGACATGCAAGGAAAAAAAAAAAAAAAAAAAAACAGCATCTTTGCTTCTACATGATTGGATGATGAAATCACCAGTCCTTCCCCTCAGATTTACAGCAAGTACACTTGTATTGCAGAGTGGATTTGCCTTTAACCACCTCAATACTGGGCACTTTCACCCCCTTCCTTCCCAGACCAATTTTCAGCTTTCAGTGCTCTCTCACTTTGAATGACAATTACTCAGTCATGCTACACTGTACCCAAATGAAATTTTTATCATTTTGTTCACACAAATAGAGCTTTCTTTTGGTGGTATTTATTCACCACTTCAATTTTTATTTTTTGTGATATAAGCGAAAAAAGAGCGAATATTTTGAAAAACCCAAAATTCTCTACTTTCTCTTTTAAAAGAAACCAAAAAAATTAAATTTTGTCGAAAATTTAGGCAAAAATGTATTCTACCACATGTCTTTGGTAAAAAAATCCTGATAATTGTATGATCATTGGTTTGTGTGAAAGTTATAGAATCTACAAGCCATGCTACGCATTATTGAAAATGTATCAATCCTAATGCACCGATAGCCTAATGCACTGATCTCATTTCTTGAGGCCCTAAAATGTCAGAACAGTACAATAACCCCCCAAATGACCCCTTTTTGGAAAGAAGACAGTCTGAGGTATTTAGTAAGAGGCATAGTGAATTTTTTGAAGTTGAAATTTTTTGCTTTGGAAAATTAAGAAATATAGATTTTTTTTCTTCACTAAATTTTCATATTTACAAGTTATTTCTCACACGGTGCAGGCATAATTGCAATTACACCCCAAAATACATTCTGCTATTCGTCCTGAGTATGGCGATACCCCATGTGTGAGACTTTTCCACAGCCTGGCCACATACAGAGGCCCAACATCCATATAGCACCATCAGGCGTTCTAAAGGCATAAATTACACATTTCATTTCCTGAGTACCTATCACATTTTTGAAGGCCCTGGAGCACCAGGACAATAAAATTACCCACAAAATGACCCCATTTTTTGAAAGAAAACAACCCAATGTATATTCTATGAGGCATAATGAGTCTTTTGAACATGTAATTTCTTTCCACAAGTTTTTGGAAAATGTGGAAAGAAAATGAAAACCTATTTTTTTTCTCACAGAGTTGTCAATTTAGAAGATGTTTCTTACACATAGCATGTACATAGCCAAAATGACACCCCAAAATACATTCTGCTACTCGTCCTGAGTATGGCGATACCCCATGTGTGAGACTTTTCCACTACCTGGCCACATACAGATGCCCAACATGCAAGTAGCACCTCCAGGCTTCTAACACATAGCATGTACACACCAAGAATTACACCCCAAAAAACATTCTGCTGAGCAAAAGGTAAAAAAAAAAAGCTCACCTGTGGTTTTAGCAGGCAGGAATACCGTTCCAGAGCAGCCAAAGCATTTGTCCAGACAGCCAAAGGAAATGTCCAGGAATTGTCCAGGCAGCAGACAGATATTGAAAAGTATGAGCATGGTTCAGTACAGTCCAAGGTTTAGCAGGCAGTTCAGGTAACAGGCATAGGCATGGCCAGTCCAGGTGGCAGGCAAAGGCATGGCAGATGGCGGGTGGCAGATGTGCCTGATGGCGGGCGGCAGATATGCCTGATGTTGGCGGGCAGATGTGCCTGATGATGGTGGGCGGCTGATGTGTCAGCTGTTGACGGGCTGATGTGCCAGCTGATGATGGGCTGATGTGTCAGCTGATGACGGGCTAATGTGTTAGCTGTTGACGGTGTCAGATGGCGGGCGGCAGATGTGCCTGATGGCGGGCGGCAGATGTGCCTGATGGTGGGCGGCAGATGTGCCTGATGGCAGGTGGCAGATGTGCCTGATGACTGGCGGGCAGATGTGCCTGATGACTGGCGGGCAGATGTGCCTGATGACTGGCGGAGAGACAACGGAGAGATCTCCCGCTGAGCTGGCGGGCTCCGTGGCAGCGGATCCGCCTCGTGAGAATGAAGCCTAACAACTTACAGTCATTGACAACATCAAAAATTTTTCTGTGAAAAATATCTCTCCCCCCCCCCCCCCCAAAAAAAAGAAACAAAAGTAAAAAATACTTGCTCTAAAACACATCTGTTTTGCAAAGACATAACAAACAAAATACAAAGAGAAAATACATGTGCTACAAACTCTATAAGGGGACACACACACACCTCTTTTCAGGGCAAGGTAAAGAATGCTATCTGCATGCTTTATATAACATAGGTTTGTGTGCTAATGAGGGAATTGAAAACACATGCACAGTCCATGAAACACACAAAATGCAAGTTCACCCAATGTAGAGACAGAACTTCAAAGTGGGTACACCTGTTGAGGATGTTCTTAAATTACTAACCCAAAAAACACACTTTCTGAAAAATGACCAGAAAAATCCAAGTGCTGTTCACACACACACACAAAAAGAAAAAAAAAAGTCCCTGAGCATGCCCAGACCAACCCAAATGCATTTCACACACCAAAAGGCATAGCAAAAAAACAATGTCCCTGAGCATACCCAGAACAACCCAAATGCAGCTAGCACAAAATAAGCCACCCCCTGTCCAAAATTAAGCACATCATCCAGCATGCTACAAAATTACAGATGGGAAAAACATCCCCCAGTCCAGGGGGGCATACAAAGAGCCTAACATGGGCAAAAGTTATACAACAAATACCATTGCAGTCTATGGGAAATGACTTGTTAATTTTGCGCGTCCCCACTTGGCTGGCTTATATTCTAGTTATTGGCCTTAAAATGGGTATGGGGGCCCAGGTCCCACCTTGAGGGACATATATCAATGTAACCAATTTGGACAACCCCAAAAACAAAACAAGAAGAAGTGCCTTTAAAAATGCAAAATTGCTTAAAAGCTAATAACTTGGGGGGGCTTACTCTGCCTGTAAAGTGTTGCATCAGTAGCATGTATCCAAAATTCTGCTTCAAAGATGTACGGCTTTAGAGAAAACTTACAAATATACATTGCAGCTGCAAGATTTTAACCAAAAACAAAAAATAGCCTGCCCCCCAATACATACAGGGCCATTTGGGTCTGTTAAGGCTTAAAATGAGAACCCCCATGTGAAGAATACAACCCCAAACTAAAAAAAAAATATTGTGCCCCTCCCATACACTAACAACCCCCTAGCCAAACTCACAGCAAGCCAGCCCATGAAAGGGGGGGTGGATGCATGGGGACAGGAGGGGCTCGGGCACCCCAAAAGTCAACCACCTTGTTCCCATATTCAGGGGGACAAGGGCCCCTTCCACACAACCCTAGGCTGGGGTTGTGGGGGGCTGCAGACAGGGGGCTTTACGGAATGTGGAAAACTCCTTTAAACTAGTGGGTACAAAGTGCTTTGTGGTTAGTATTGGGCTGAGCCCAACATGCCCCAAAGGCAGCCAGCTATGTTGAGTGCATGTGGCCTTGTATGGTTCACAGGGAGTTGGGCGATCGCTCTTCTCGCCGCTTTCCTATCTGGCCCTGTTGTATGCTCTGAAAAAGGTCATGGTTTGGATTGGTGAAGGCAGCTCACAGCCTTTGAAGAATAGATTGGAGTGTGGAGTTCCCCTTTAAAAGCAAAAGTTAGCCCAAGGAAATCATATGCATTAGAGGAGGAAGGTTAAATGCCCTTTTAGGAGCAGCTAGAGGAGCGAGAGTCTTTTTACATAATTTTAACAAGGTGCATGTCACATGTTGGCAACGTAACATGCTAACATGACCTGTGTGCAAATCCCCTTAAGAAAATACATAAAGGTGAGCCAGCGTAAAAAAAAATGTGTCAAGTTTAGAGGTGCGTCCGTTCTACCCATGCAATTGCATGTACGTTGCTTAACATTTACTAAAATTTTGGCAGCGCAATGAACAAACGCAATGAACGAGCGCAACAGCCGCTTGCGCATGCGCAGTGCTCACATTGATCTCACGCAGTTCTAAACGTACTTGTGGGCACAGCAGGCTCTCTCTGAAAAAGTTACTTTCTCATTCTATTTTGGGCATATTTGTTACTTGGGCAGTTGTTACTAAACTTCCAGTGATATCAGCAAAGAGCGGACTTCAACGTGTTACAAGAGTGCAAAACGAATTGTACTCCTGTGACCCATAGGAGAAGCCCAACCAAACGAGCTCAGGCTGGACTTCTCCTTTAAGGTTTCTTGGCTGTCGCTTTACAACTCTGAGTTTCAGCTCCCTCCATAAATTTTCTATAAGATTAAGATCTAGAGACTGACTAGGCTACTCCATGACCTTAATGTGCTTCTTTTTGAGCCACTCTTTGTTGCCTTAGCGGTATGTTTTGAGTCCTTGTCATGCTGAAAGACCCATCCATGACCCATATTCAGTGTTCTGGCTGACGGAAGAAGGTTCTCATCCAAGATTTTACAATACATGTCCCCGTCCATTGGCCCCTCAATACAGCTAAGTCGGCCTGTACCTTTAGCAGAGAAACAGCCCCAAAGCATAATGTTACCACCTCCGTGCTTGACTGTAGGGATGGTGTTCTTAAACGTCACAGTCAACATTTTTCTTCCTCCAAACACGGCGATTGCTCCTCAAGAAGGCACATGTACAGTCATGCCAATGAACATCTAAAGGATTCAGAGAAGGATTGGAAGTAAGTACTGTGGTCAGATGAGACCAAAATTGAGCTCTTCGGCATTACCTAGACTCGCCATGTTTGGAGGAAGAAAAATGCTGACTTTGACCCTAAGAATACCATCCCTACAGTCAAGCACAGAGGTGGAAACATTATGTTTTGGGGCTGTTCCACTGCTAAAGGTACAGGCTGACTTTGCCGCATTGAGGCGCCAATGGATGGGTCCATGTATTGTAAAATCGTTGATCGTAAAATCGTCGAGAATCTTCTTCCCTCAGCCAGAACACTGAATATGGGTCATTGATGGGTCTTTTAGCATGACAATGACCCAAAACATACCGCCAAGGCAACAAAGGAATGGCTCAAGAATAAGCACATTAAGGTTATGGAGTGGCCTAGCCAGTCTCCAGACCTTAATCTTATAGAAAATTTATGGAGGGTGCTGAAGCTTCGAGTTGCCAGGAGTCAGCCAAGGAACCTTAAGGATTTAGAGAAGATCTGTAAAGAAGAGCATACCAAAATCCCTCCTGAGCTATGTGTAAACCTGTTCACCAATTACAAGAAACGTCTTACCTCTGTGCTTGCCAACAAGGGTTTCTCCACCAAGTACTAAGTCATGTTTTGCCTGGGGATCAAATATTTATTTTACTCACTGAAATGCAACCTAATTTATAGCATTTATTTTATGCGTTTTTTTTCTGGATTTTTGGTTGATATTCTGTCTCTATCATAAAAAAACACCTATGATAAAAATTATAAACCATTTATTTGTACGTGGGCGTAGGACTGTACTACAATGTACCTCCCTTGGTTACGTTCTTAAATATGTTAGGTGAATGTATTAGTGCAGGGCTTTTTTTCAGCGGGAACGTGGGGAACACAATTCTGGCACCTCCAGCACTGAATGTATGTAATAGCAAGGGGTTCCGGGCTGTGCTGGAGGGTCTATTGATGTGGCTGCTAGGAGACTTATTGTCACTGGTGGTGATCTGTTTTTGTGTGAAGGTATAATGTTTCTGGTGGGGGGATCTATTGTTGCTGGGGGGTCTTCTGTTGCTGGCAGGGATCTATTGTTACTGGCTGCTGGAGGGTCTATTGATGTAGATTTTGTTGCTGGGGGTGGTATTTTGTTGTTGGTGGTCCATTGTTGTTGTGTGTTTGTGGGGGCAAGGTCTATTGTTGTGTAGCGGAACTTTTGTTGCTGGGATGGGGTCCATTGGTGCTGGGGGAGTCATTTGTTGTGTGAAGGATCTATTGTTGCTGGGGTGGGGTCTATTGGGATCCATTGTTGCTGGCTCCAGGGGATCTATTTTACTGCTTTTCTGATTATTAGGCAAGAACAAGTTCCATACAAATTATGTAGTACCACAAAATGATACTTGGGGCAGTACTGGAAAGTGGGTAGGGGGAAGGTGTCAGTGGAGGGTAGGTCGCAGAGACAAGGTAGAACTCAGAAGGGGGAGTTCCTGCACCTATTCTCTGAGAAAAAAAAAGCCCTGTATATGCATTGAAATATTGTGCATTAGGGCGCATGCGCGCGAGCAACAGGGATGGCCGCCTGATTCCTCCACTCTGTGCCGTCGGAACCTACAAGCCACCCTTGCAAAGCACAGAGTGAGTGGGGAGTGGGACGCAGCTCACACACCACCATGGGCTCAGGACCATCCACGGATGCTGCCGGGAATATACCATTCCGTAAAAAACAGGCCAAAGAACCGGCAGCCCCACAAGCCCTCCTCAGCCCCAGGCAAAGGGAAAGTCAAAATGGTGCCTCAGCCTCCGGAGCCAGATGACGCCACTCAGCTCTCTGCTGAGAATCCAGCGTCTCCCGCAGACAGTCTGCAGCAATTCCCCATGGACCTGGTGAGTCCTCTCCCTATGGACCCTGACAACATGCTGGCCAAGTTCCATAGCATAGTGAGGGACGAAATCACTGCATCCCCCCGCAAGCTCTACCCAGACCTGGTGCGGCCTTAAAGAGATA
Source organism: Lithobates clamitans (assembly GCA_037952925.1). Classification (NCBI taxonomy): domain Eukaryota; kingdom Metazoa; phylum Chordata; class Amphibia; order Anura; family Ranidae; genus Lithobates; species Lithobates clamitans. The sequence continues at coordinate 72,723 of JBBGZY010001473.1, forward strand.
GGCCACCGCACCAATCAATTAGAGCAACGTATAGATCTAGCCACCACGGTGCTGGAGGGACATGAGGAGGAGGTAGATAAAATGTCAGCTGGGCTCGAGGCCCTGAAAGATAAATTGGAAGATGCAGAAAATAGGGCTCGCAGGGACAACCTACGGTATCCCTGAAGTTATCACTGACCTACAGGGCACAGCCATTGCCTTCTGCCAGGAACTGGCTCCCGAGATCCCAGCGGACAGGCTCGAGTTTGATCTTATTCACAGATCCCTGGCTCCTAAGCCCTCAGACGACCCCCCGAGAGATGTCATCAATAAATTTCACTATTACCGCACCAAAGAGAAACTTCTACAGGCTGCAAGACAACAGCAAGACCTCTCTTTTCAAGGTAACTCTCTCCAGCTGTTTGCTGACCTTTCACCGATCACCATCGCCAGACGGCGGGGCCTCAAACCTTATCTCCAAATTTTACAAACCCAGGGGATCAAATACAGATGGGGGTTCCCCTTTAAGCTATCCTTCTCCCACTTTCCCGTCTGATTTGAAATGCCACTTCCAGGACCTGCAGCTGGACCTCCCCTCATCTCCAACAGAAGCATCGTCCTCCTCTTCTAGACCAGGACCCTCCAGGCCTTCTCGACAATCTTCCCAATGCTCTCAACCAGGATCCCAGGTGCTGCGGGATCTACAGGCCCAACGTTTCCACAAGTCCAACAACGGCTGAGGGTACTCTATTTTTATCTTTGAGATACCTGACCCTTTTTTGTTGCCTAGCCCCATGCCACAGCCGATGAACCTTGTTTATCTGCTAGCTTAACACCTGGAACAATTGGGTGCGTTTTGGAACATGCCCCCTGTCTTATTTGCACCCTGCTCTGTCCTCTGCTTTGAAGACTCAATTGAGCACCCTGCCATAGGCCGCCCCACCTGAGAGATGGCGGTGGAGGGTGTTGACTGCTACCTTTACGATCGAAGCAGAGACATGGACATCAGGTGGATTTCCCAACTCTTTTCCACACAAATGACAACCTACATTGAAGAATGACTTTTTTTCTTTTTTTTTGGCACTAACGTTTTATTTGTTTCAGGGATTGTCATAGTGTGGGGGGGTAACGCATTCCCCGCAGGGATAACCTTCATAGGTTCATTAATTAATCAGTCCCATTCATTTGCAGTAAACAAATAGCAGATCCAAATGGCAGGTACCTAATTCTGCAAGGTAATGAGATGACAATTATGACTTACTATGCCCCGAACAAGAACCCGGGGCCTTTTCTGACCCACGTCTGCTCCCTGTTGAGGTCCCATCAAAGAGGTACCCTCCTTTTGGCGGGGGACTCTAACATCACACTGAACCCCTCTCTTGACAACTACACATCGGATCATAAACTCCCTTCCCCTGCCGCCAAAACATTTTCACATTCCCTGCAAAACCATGACTTTATAGATATTTGGCTGGAGCTTCATCCTCTGGGTAGGGACTACACCCACTAATTCCCACCCTCACCACTCTCATTCCAGGATTGATCATATGTTTGTCCTCCGTAAACACCTCCCCTTAATAGAATCAATCTCCATCCTTGCTGCCCCATGGTCGGACCATGACCCTATCCTGACGGTTTGCCACTCTTTGCTTAGCAAACCACAACACTCCCCCTGGGTGATGAACGACTCTCTTTTGTCCTACAAAGCGATCCTTAATGATATCCATAAAGCTTCTGTGGAATATTTTAGATTTAATGCAAGGTCAGTTTCATCTCCAGTCACACTGTGGGAAGCATACAAGGCTGTTCTTCTGGGCCATGTTATTCGCATAGTGTCCAGACGCAAAAGGGAGAGGGCGGCACAGGCTCGCTGCAACATGGAGTTGAAATTGGAGGCCTTGTCAACAGACTTCAAGAAACCCCCCACCCCCGCCAACCGCAAACTCCTAGATAAAGCCCGCACAGAGCTGGATTTATGTTTGACTGATGAAGCAAAACGTACCCTAGGGCCCGACAAAAATGGTACGTTAAAGCTAATAAACCTAATGCAATGCTAGCCAATAGATTGCACACCTTTGCTCCAAGATTTGCTCCCATTGCTCTGCGCACCTGCCACAACACCTTTACTGGCAATCCCCAGCGAGTTCTGGATGAATTCTGGCATTGCCTCACTAAACTTTACTCTGCGCCCGATCGCTCTTCCACCCAAGGCCTTTATGCCTTTTTGACAAATTTATCTTTACCTTCGATATACGAAACCCACACGTCCCTGATGGACCGAGCCATACAAGCCTCAGAATCCTCCAGTGCATGAAAGAGTTGAAGGTGGGTAAAATACCCGGCCCAGGTGGCTTCACGGCACTTTACTACTGTAAACTGGCAGATGTCATTGCTTCCTACCTAACAAATATGTATAATTCAGTTAAAGAAGGTCACCCCTTCACAACCAAGCTGCTGATTGCCAACATCATCATGATCCCTAAACCAGACAGAGACCACTCATCTTGGGCTAACTTCAGGCTGATCTCCTTAATCAATATAGATATGAAAATCTTAAAGATCCTGGCGAACCGCCTCAACTCCTTTCTTCCACGCCTGATAAAGAAGCACCAGGTGGGCTTTGTCCCAAGGAGACAGGCAAGTGACGCCATAAGTCGTCTCCTTCAAATACAGCATATTGTCCATGGCAGGTCCCTAGAAACAATGTTCTAGTCGTTAGACATTAACAAAGCCTTTGACACATTGTCATGGCCCTACCTGATACAGGTACTTGAGTATTATGGATTCGGCACCTCCTTTCTGAGCTGGGTTTCAGTTATCTATGACTCCCCCCAGGCCACAGTGAAATACTACGGGTTTGAATCAAATACCTTCCCTATTAAAAGGGGTACCCGCCAAGGTTGCCCACTTTCCCCACTTTTATTCATCCTGGCACTTGAACCCTTGGCGGAGGCCATCCGATCCCACTCGGATATAGCGGGGGTGGAAATAGCGGGTGTAACGAGCCTCTTTCTTGCTCGGTTCCACTCTCCCGACACTCCTCTGCAGCTATAGAATCAGATTGCAGATCGCAACATCTGATTGCTCGGTCATCCAATGCTCCGGGATTAGAACTACAGCTATGTGCCGTTCTAACCCAGTTGTGATAGCTCAGAACAAACACAAGGCAGGCTGTATGTAAGTTCAACCAGGAATCTCTCTTTATTGACAGGAATACAGTCTCTTTTATACAATAAAAGAGGAGGTGCAGACCTCCTGCTCATATTACTCTAACAATACAGCTGTATCCTAATTAACCTAATTAACATGAGCTAATTAACTAATCCCTTTAGACAGCCTAGATGACTCAGACATGACCTTTAGGCCAGACTGGCCATCTTGTAACTCAGAAAGCCCAATCAACATTATCGCAATAGCAGAGTTAATTAACACAAACAACAATGGGGATCTAATGACTCTTAGATCCCATACTAGAGACTTATTTACAATACACATTTTAGCAGACAACAGACAGGTAGCTGGAATTGATGACATTAGCATTTAACAGTAGGAGCCCCAACGGTATGAATCAGTCACTATTCCAATATGGCAAATCCAGGGTCCCCAGAGTCTGTGTGTCCTGGGGGACCAGGACCTGAATCCACAGTAATACCACCTCAAGGCTCCCCAGGCATACAGCTCACAAAGAACACTGTTCCCCCAAATGCCAGGGCCCACGATCGATCGGCAAGAGGCTAGCATTCAGTCCCCTCCAAAAGTCTCTCTCCCGGCTAGGTCTGTCACAGCGGGTAATCCGCATAAGTTGGCATTGTTCGCGGATGACATTCTGTGGACCATCACTAAACCTAGAATTACCCTCCCTAATCTGCTGTCTCTATTGGACACCTTTGCCACCTTTTCGGGCCTAAATCCAAAGCAATGTCCATCCAACTTCTCGCCCCCTGAGTAAGAAACCCTGCAATCTGCATTCTCCTTCCAATGGTTAAACTCATTACCCTACCTTGGGATCCAGCTCACCCAAAAGGTACTCGGGCCTATTTCAAGCCAACTTTACCTTACTGTTTGGGAAGCTGGTAAATATGCTCCCCTCCTGGTCCACCCCCAGGATTGATTGCAACCGTCCGTATGACCTATCTCCCAAACCTGCTCTACTATTTCTGGGTCTTGCCGATCCAGGTCCCTTCTCATATTCTCCGTATACATCAACGCAAAATCATGCAATTTATCTGGGGTCCCACGAGACCCAGGATCAAGAGGCAGGTACTATTCTCCCGTAGGATCAATGGTGGCCTATCCGTTGGCCATTTTGGGGAAACCGATCACAGAATTACTGCGACCAGAACGCCAATTGGCATCTCATATTTTTACTGCAACTAAATTAACCATAGCAAAAGCTTGGAAAACTCTGGCTCTGTTTCGAAGCAGTTAAAAACCACGTAAATGATATCATGGTAAACGAGAAACTAACAGCCGTGTTATCAGACACGCATGACAAATTTCTCCGGACATGGCAACCATGGGTGGCCCATACCCACCCTTCCTGCTTTGATCCAGCACTACTCTCTCTCTAGTATATCTCCACCTCTCTGTTTCTTCCCCTCCTTCTCTATTCTACACACCTACCTCACTCTTCTTCTGGTCTTCCCCCCTCTCACATCTCCTTTCTATCTTCTCTTTTCTATGTCCCTCTGGCCCGCAGGCTTAGTCCTGTTGGGGCTGGACATATGATGATAAAATGTTTACGAATACATATTGCCTTTCTTTAGGTACGCCCATCAGTTCTTTTATATTCTACTTTATATTTTTTTTCATTTTCTTATTGAAAGGTTAAGTTTTACATTTTCCCTCGACACATATGCTATATAAAGCTCTGCAAAAGCACCTACACGCAAGTGAAATCTAGCGTGTTACCACACCATCAGGATTTGCTGACCTCATAAGATAGCCCCTGAACACTCAGGAGCTTCTGCAAATCCTTGTGCCTCTGATTAATATTATTGTCACTTGAAGTTTATGCAAACATGTATACATGATGTGCCCAACAATGGTTTCTTTTTTCTGTATTATTTTGGTGATCTTTATATGTTCAATAAAACCCTTTGTACAAGAAATATTGTGCAATAAATATTTATGCACTCTACTGAAACATGCACTTACCTTCAGTGACACCATACACATTGCACTGTACTACAATGCACCTCCCTCAGTTATGTCCTTAAATTAGCTTAAGTGTATGTAAATTACACATGTATATATATTGAAAGATTGTGTGTTAATTATTTATGAAGTTTACTGAAATGCACTGAAATTATTTAAACACTTGCTTACTGGGCACTTAAACCCCTCTCCTGTCCAGACCAATTTTCAGCTTGTAGCGCTGTCGCACTTTGAATGACAATTGCGCGGTCATACAACACTGTACCCAAATGAAATTTTTATAATTTTTTTCCCACAAATAGAGCTTTCTTTTGGTGGTATTTGATCACCTCTGCGGTTTTTAGTTTTTTGTTAAAAAAATTGAAAAAGGACCGAATTAAAAAAATAATTTTTATATTTTTTTAATATTTTGTTATAAAATTTTGCAAACAGGTAATTTTTCTCCTTCATTGATGTGCGCTAATGAGGCGGCACTGATGGGCACCGATAGGTGGCAGTGATGGCAGCACTGCTAGGTGGCACTGATTGGCACCACTGGTGGGCATTGATAGGTGGCACTGCTGGGCACTGGCAGGCACAGATGAGGCATATGTGCCTCCTTCCTCTTCGGGACCAATGTCCCTTTAACATAAGCCGGTGATCGGCTTTTTTTTCTCCTCGCGATGACAGCGTGAGGAGAAAAAAAAAAAACGATTACCAAGCTTTTGTTTACATCATGTGATCGGCTGTCATTGGCTGACAGCTGATCACATGGTAAGGGGTCGGGATCGGCTCCTTACTCGGGTTTGTGATCATCCGAGTCTCTATGACTCGGTGATCACAGCGCGCACGCCGCGCATGCGCTTGCACAGGGGAGGACGTCCCAAGATGGCCTCCCGGAAATTGAGGTCCGCGCTGTGGCCGTCATTCGGCTATGGCCCGGACCTCAAGTGGTTAAGGACATAAATGAGGGAGGCGTATTGTAGTACAGTGCTATGTATATGGTGTCACTGAAGGAAATTCTTTTACTTTGTTGTATAGGGGAATTGCAAGTGCCACACCATATTTTATTTTCTTAGTTTAGAAGTTATGTTTTGGACAGCTTGGCCCAGATATTTTTGTGTGTTTTTTGTTTATGTTATTTTATAAACAGTCACAGCTTCAGGACCCCTTTGGATCTATTAGTGGACAGTGAAAAGACTATTACTGTAAATAGAGGTAGGTGATGTACATTTTTTTTTAATCTGCTTCTGAGGTTGGCCAAAGACAGTGAGAATCTTGGCTGGTTCAGCAGGAACCAGCCGAGATTCGAACCGTGTGGGAGCAAGCTGAATGTACCAAGTTGATCGATCGATCTAATTGGGTAGAACCAACCTGTTAAATTAACTTACGATTATCGATAGTGGGTGCTATAGCTGCTAGCAATAATTACTGTCTTTACCCTGCAGGGACAGCTTCCCCCACCCCGCTGTGAGCATACAATTGCTCAGCAGGAGGGATTGCAACGACCCCCATTTTATTCTCTAGGGTGTTAGAAAAAAAATGTATAATGTTTGGGGGTTCTAAGTAATTTTCTAGCAAAAAAAACTGTTTTTAACTTGTAAACAACACATCTAAAAAGAGGCTCGGTCCTTAATGCCCTTTACACACGATTGGACATTGATCGGACATTCCGACATCAAAATCCAAGGATTTTTTCTGACAGATGTTGGCTCAAACTTGTCTTGCATACACACGGTCGCACAAAGTTGTCGGAAAATCCGATCGTTCTGAACGCGGTGACGTAAAACACGTACGTCAGGACTATAAACGGGGCAGTAGCTAATAGCTTTCGTCTCTTAATTTATTCTGAGCATGCGTGGCACTTTGTGCGTCGGATTTGTGTACACACGATCGGAATTTAAACGATCAGAGTTTGTTGTCGGAAAATTTTATATCCTGCTCTCAAACGTTGTGTGTCGGAAAAAGTCAGATGGAGCCCACACACTCGGAATTTCCGACAACACAATCCGATCACACTTTTTCTGTCGGAAAATCCGACCGTGTGTACAGGGCATAAGTGGTTAATTCCCCCCAGCAACAAAAGTTGCTCTACAGAACAATAGACCGTGCCCCAACAAACACACAACAATGGACCACCAACAAAAAAAAATCAACCCTCCCCCCCGAGCAACAAAAGATTCACCACAGCAACATTAGACCCCCAGCAGCAACAACAGATCTCCCAGCGACCAGCATCAATAGACCCTCCAGCAGCCAGTAACAATAGATCTCTCCCTCAATAGTAGATCCCTACCAGCAACATTATACCCTCACACAAAAACAGATCTCCACCAGTGACAATAAATCTCCTAGCAGCCAGCATCAATAGACCCTCTAGCACACCCCGGAACTCCTTGCTATTACATACATTCAGTGATGGAGGTTCCGGAACTGCGTTCCACGCATTCCCGCTGAAAAAAACCCATCTACAAGTAATTTTACAGCCTCCCTTAGCTTTTCCAGGAAAAATGTATGTGTACAGGTCAGGTTAGAGGTGACAGCACTCATGGCACAGAAGATGGCAGGGCTGATGACGTTGTGTTATGCATGCCTATGAAGTTTCATGTAGGTTTTCTAAAAACAGGGTTTGGACTCACTGAAATCACCCCATAAAAAGTGTGCAGGAGCATTGTAGAAGTCATTTTATGACCCCCCCCCCCCCCCCCCCAATGTCTTTCCCAGGTGAAATGTGAATGTACAGAACATGTTAGGGTTAAAAAAAAAAAAAAAATCACAAAAAAAAAAAAAAGTGTGCAGACATGATCTACAGGCTCTGAAATGTCTTCCTGTCCTTTCCCCTGGTGAATGGTTCACCAAAACGGGTTGGGGTTCTCTCTCTGTCTCTTTTTCCCCCTCTCTCTTTTTTTTCCTCCCCTACTATCCATCCAAAGCTCAATTTTACCCTCCCTTCCTCCTTCCAGCTTGACCCTCTCTTTCCAATACCCTGGCCCTTCCCACTCAGGGGCCCCTCACTCCTCCTATCTGTTGACTCCTCTTCAGGCTTGATTCTCAGATTTCCCTACCCATCTTAACCCTTGCTCCTCCCATTCCCTGCCTGGTTCCTCCAAAGCCTTCCCTGGCTCTTTTTAACCCCTGTTCATCCTCGTCATTGGCCCCAGTTCAGTAGGACTCTGTCCAAGTAAGAACTGTGTAACCCTGGCTCCTCCTATTGGCCAGACCTGCTTTCCCCTACCTTACACCACCCTCTTAAATCTCCCCGCTAATCCTTGACTTCTCTGCTACAACTGAGCAGTTGTGAGGTGTTAGGGGTTATAGTCCCAAAGGGGCTTGCCTTCAGTTTCTTTATGTCTAATGTCCATTTCCCCCGTAGGCAGCAGTATAACCCAAAGTTTCTTACTATCCAGCTTTGTCCCTCAATAGATTGGAAGAAAGAATTTAACTGTAAGTACAAAAATCGCTGTTTTCTTCAATCGTGATAGTTAAAAAAATTTGAAAAATTGGACTGGTTGAAGTGAAGCACCATACATTTCAACACATTGCAATGTGTGTTGGAAGGAGAAGTCCAAACAGAAAAAAAACAAAACAAAACAAAAAAGAGGATGCACTGCAATACAGTGTTAAGCAGATGTAAATGCATGTCAGTGTATGAGTGTTATTGTGTACATTGTGGTGTGAATGAGCTCTAAAACGCTTAGAAGAATATAACCGGTACGAAGAACAAAAAAAAACATTTGCCAGTTGTTTAGTGACCCCAAGTGGTTTTTAGCCATTATGCAAAAAGCATTTACTTAAAGTATATTTCTAACCCCAAAAAATTGTTTGAATACAGTGGGGAAATATTGGATCCCCTATCAGGTTTCATTGCTGTCTTTGTCCCTACTGGGGAGATTAGTTCTGCCTGTCCCAGTGATCTGTCATTGGGAAAGAAAGCGATCCAAATTTTTATGGTTGTCACCAGAACAGAAATTGAGGACAGACTACCAATGGGGATCCCATGTCTGGTGATAACTGTCAGAGGAGATTTCCCCTAACCTGAGAGAGAGAAACCTCGTAGATGGGACACAGACAGTAAGAAACAAAACTGACAGGCGTTTTAATCATTCCCTACTAGCAAAAAGAATAAATTGGATAGAGATTCACTTTTAAAAAGTACTTCCACAGTTAATTTTGAGAAAACCATTCTTTGTGTTTATTATGCATTCTGTTCACATAGTATACCTAAAAAAAAAAAAAAACATTCTTACCTTTTAGATCAGGGGTCAGCAACCTTTTTCCACTTAAGAGCCGGATTGAATGTATGTGAATGCATGGAGGGCCGCATTCACCTGGTAATAAATGAAGATAATAATAATCCTAACATATTAATAATAACAGTACAGGTTTACTTCACTTTAAATGTGCTTCACAAATACAAAGCCAGTTCACCCTGAGGGAGCATATGGCTGGGGATTCGGATTTTACTGCCCAGTCCCCTATCCTGGCACCCAAAGGTGGCTAACGGCAGCCCTGCCCGCCAGCATGGTCTGGAAATGGGGTTCCTGTCCCTAGGGAAATGAGGTTCCTGCCCCTAGGGGAGATGGGGGTTCCCACCCCAAGGGATGATGGGTTGCCGTCCCCGAAGGTGAGAAGGGCTCCCAGTCCCCAGGTGAGAAGAGGACCCTGTCCCCAAGTGAGAAGGGATCCCTGTCCCCAAGTGAGAAGGGATCCCTGTCCCAAGGGGAGAAGGGGTCCCCCCCCCCATTGCAGTGTCCTATGTACCCCTATAGCAGTGTCCTCTGCCCACCTCCCCCCATAGCAAGTTTCCTGTGCCCCCCAAAGCAGTGTCCTCTGCCCCCCTGCACCCCACACACACACTATGTAGGTAGAACTCTCCTACCTTACACAGGTGTGCAGCAGAGCAGAGATCGGCATCAAAAGTCTGGATGGGGGCAGGAACTGCTGAAGTTAACTTTTCACATTAACAGGCTGGTGATTGGTTGCTAGGATCGCCTGGCAACCAATCACCTGCTGTTTAATGTAAACAGTTAACTCCAGCAGTTCCCGTCCCCATCCAGCCCTGTGATACCATCCACTCGCCGCTGTTCAATGAAGAGGACAGCTGCGAATATGTCCACGGGTCAGGTGCCCGTGAATTTATAACGGCACTGACGGGCTGGACATTTAGTGGTGGCGGGCTAAGTGCAGCCCGCGGCTTGCCGACCCCTGGTTTGGGGTTTAATGCCAGAGCTGCAATCGTTAACCACTTGCCACCAGCCCGCAATGTACCGCAGACAAGTGTCAGCTGTAGGCAAAGCGACATACTCGTACATCGGTGCCTACTTACGAGTTTAGTGTGCGCCCCCCCCATCCTCTGTGACACAAATTTACGGTTAAGGTATTTTTTTTAGTTTCTTTTTTGAATTCCAGTATATAGACACACTATAATTTGTAGGCGCTATAACCTTCACACAAACCAATCAATATACACTTACTGGAATTTTTTTCTCAAAAACATGTAGCAGAATACATTTTGGACAAGGTTTATGAAGAAATTGGATTTTATTAGATATGTTTTATAGCAGAAAGTAAAAAAATATATATATTTTTTTTTTCTCAATTTTCGGTATTTTATCGTTTATCGCAAAAAATAAAAAACCCAGTGGTGATCAAATACCTCCAAAAGAAAGCTCTATCTGTGTGAAAAAATGATATAAATTTAATTTGGGTACAGCGTTGCATGACTGCGCAATTACCAGTTAAAGTAGCACAGTGCTGAATAGCAAAAAATGGTCTGGTCATGAAGGGTGTAAAATCTTCCGGAAGCTCAAGTGATTGAAAAAAAAAAATCAAAGACAGCTTCCATAAATATATCCCACAGATTCCTTGTAAATAATTAGAATGCTATGCAAGTTCACTGGTGCAGATTACACACCAGAAAAGTAGATCTAAATTCTTGCTCTGGGCAACATGTTTCCACAAACCAGTCCAGAACACCTTTCCTAAGACCCCTTTCACACTGAAGGTGCTTTTCAGGCGTTTTAGCGCTAAAATTAGCACCTGTAAAGTGCCTCTCAAGCCACCTCAGTGTGAGAGCCTGAGTGCTTTCACACTGGAGCGGTGCGCTTGCAGGACGGGAAAAAAAAAAAAGTCCTGCAAGCAGCATCTTTGGGGCGGTGTGGAAGCGGTGTACACACCGCTCCTAAACCGCTCCTGCCATTGAAATCAATGGGCAGCGCTGCCAAAGCGCCTGCAAAGAGCTTTGGCAGTGGCGCTTTTAACCCTTTCCTTGACCGCTAGCGGGGATTAAACTAGCGGTGCTTTACTGCTAACGTGACCACGCTAAAGTGTGAAAGGCTCTAACTGTCATAAAATGCGTTGATGAAATGACAAACCACATTAATAAAAAGGTGACAATTATGGAAAAAAAACACACACCAGCACGTTTGTGAAATAAGTTATTTTATAAATATAAGCTTAATCATTTTTTACAAAACTATGTTCTTACAAAATTTTGTATCTTGTTAGAAGATGATTAGAAACTCTTGCCTTTTTTTGAAAAGTCAAGTCTCTGGATCACATGATTTCTGCATGCCCATCCCTGAGAAGTAGCGGGCATGATATGCCCAAATGCAAAAATCTAATTTTTTCTGAGCCCTTGGGATAAAAGAATGGTCCTCCTAAAAATAGGAATTTTCTATTCCTTTAAAATTGTTTTGTTGAAGTTTTTTTGAGGGACATCAAAAATGTTTGGTTATACTGCCGTCTACAGGATTGGACGCTGTCAAGCACAAAAATTGTAGTCCAGCCCCAGGACAACCCTTTTTCCTGCCCAACACAACTCTTTTCTCTAGGGGCTAGGGGGGTGGAGTTTTTTTTTCTCCACTCTGCTGAGAAGTCTAACCCCATTCTGGCAATTTTTTTCATTGCTTTAATTTTTCCATCAACGTCAATCAAGATTTCTCACCACATTGCTGCTTAAGCTGGTCTTTCCTAATCCTGACTTTGGAATGCCATTCCCAAATCACATTAGACTGAACATGCAGGGCTAGCCTGGAATGTGACCTTCAGTCACTGGGCTCTGCAATGTGGTACATTTATTTCAGAAGTACTTGTAGAAGTTAGCTGTGGAGCACTTTCCAGAGTAGTGGCATTCCTTCAGTGTTTGCCTTGTGTCCGACTCTGAATAATGGCACTACTTTGCAACCTGGAATCTGGTAAGCCTGTCATTTTAGGGTCTGCATCACTGGAGGCTCCCTCAGCTCAAGAGGGCAAGACGTAGCCCCCTTCCCCGCTGTCAGGAGCATCTACTGCAACTGCAGTCAGTATCCTTGAGATATTCAGTAAATCTGGCTCTAAGCATGCCCCACTGAAAACACTGTGAAGGTTGGTGGGTACCCTGTTAAATCCTCCTGCAGAGGGCACTATAAACTATCAGTATCTGAAATCCTAAAAAAAAAATATATATATATATATATATATATATATATATATATATATATATATATATATATATATATATATATATAATACAAACACACTTCACGCTATGGTGATTCAAAACTTAGCTCTATGTAGCCGCTTGCACCTTGATTATTCCCAGAGGATAAAATCTTAAGTCAATATCAGATTGGTGCGGCACCAACTACTAGCCAAACCATACGTGAATGTAAAGTGCCATGAAATCGTTATCCAACTGTACTATATGTGCAAATTGGAACAGCTTTGCTCCAACACGAGATAATCAAGAAGTCACCATCTTGATTACCTCGTGTTGGAGCGGAGCTGTTAGAATTACGGTATTGGAGGCTGCCTCTGGGCTCTCTTCTCCCTTACATGCATGCATAACCAAGAAAAACAATGCGACAATCTTCCTATAGAGTGGGGATATCGGATCCAGTGGAGCGGAGAGAGTACCCATTAAAAAGTGTGTTTGAGACCTACTTATGGCAACTTATGACCTACTTATGGCACATAAGGGGTCACTATACTTCTGGAGTGTGTGGTGGAAAAGGATGGGAGCACAGAGTGAATTGCACTAATTGATTATAGAAGAATGTGAAGTTCTGAGCACCGGTTGCTTTTATTAAAAGGGTAACTCCACTTTTGTGGGGGGAAAAAAATAGCAAATAAAGAAAAAATAATTTAGCGTGTACAATTGCGATACAAGTCCTATTGTAATTGAATGTTATTAACAAATGCCTTTCCTTTTTTTTAGCTGCAGCCGCTGTAATTTTCTATAAATGCAATACAACATGGCTACATGGAGGTGTTCTGTACACATAGTGTGTACTGACCACCCCCCAGAAACATAATTTCCTGCTTCTGTAATTGGCTCACCAATTTTCCCAAAAGTCTGCCCAAGTCAGATTTTCGACATCCCCTGTAACAAAAATTTCATTTTTGGTGGGATATTTCCAATAGGAACACATCTAAAGGGATGCAGGCCCAGCAGCCCTCAAGGTGCACAGCTGACTGATAAATATGAAACCACTCGCATTAGACAAAAGCCCCGTACACACGGTCGGACATTGATCGGACATTCCGACAACAAAATCCTAGGATTTTTTCCTACGGATGTTGGCTCAAACTTGTCTTGCATACACACGGTCACACAAAGTTGTCGGAAAATCCGATCATTCTGAACGCGGTGACGTAAAACACGTACGTCAGGACTCTAAACGGGGCAGTGGCCAATAGCTTTCATCTCTTTATTTATTCTGAGCATGCGTGGCACTTTGTGCGTCGGATTTGTGTACACACGATCGGAAATTCCGACAACGGATTTTGTTGTCGGAAAATTTTATAGCCTGCTCTCAAACTTTGTGTGTCGGAAAATCCGGTGGAAAATGTGTGATGGAGCCTACACACGGTCGGAATTTCCGACAACAGGGTCCTATCACACATTTTCCATTGGAAAATCCGACCGTGTGTACGGGGCATCACTCAGAACAGAGGCACAGACAAACACATATGGATTGCTTCATAATAACAAAAAGGTAGAAATCTGCAACAAAGGTTATTATAATACTTGCAATGTACATAGATCACCCAGAGGGAATGTTTTTTTTCTCAACAAAAGTGGAGTTACATTTTAAGAACCAGTGGAATGGTTTCTACATATAAACTCTTATATTTGCACATTTAGTACAGTTGGATAAGGATTTTATGTTACTTTATATTCATGTGTGATGATATTTATATGATAGTACATATGAATTTATAGCAGGTTCTTTTTTTTTTGGTTAGTAGTAAGTGCTGCACCAATCTGATATTATCTGAAATCCTTTGTCCCTCAATGGACTCCAAGAAAAATATTTTAAGACCTATACAAAAATTTTAGGTGGACTGATCCTTCATCCCAAAGGCTCAAAAAAATCTGATTTTTATATTTGGGCAGGTCATGGTCGCTACTTCTAAGGGATGGATTACTTCCTCCAGATGAAGAAACCATGTGATCCAGAGACTTCATTATGCAAAAAATACACCAGAAAAGCCTAATATTTCAGATTTGTATAAATAACAGAAAGTTACCACGCCCAACAGCTCTGTATTTCTTCGGAACTCTGGCAATAAGATTTCATCTTCAAATAATGTCTTAGCTCCCTGCCAGTTGTATTTGCAATTGTCATTCCCTGCTGGATTCTTTACTGTGACAAATACAAGAAAGACTGGGAAATGTACCATCTAAGAACATAAAATAGAAGAAAGCCTTAAATTTGAATTTTCTAAAGGGGTTGGGGCTTAATGTTCATGAGTTTTAGGTTTTCAAGGGGTGGCCATTACTGTAAATGGAACGTAGATTAATAATTAGATATATACACTGTTGAGGCAGCTAAGACATGATCCTGGTGTAGCATTTAAAAATAATTGGCGCTCCACTAATCTTAAAGAGGTTGTAAAAAAAAAAAAAAAAAAAAAGAGATTCTGTTCCTTTAAAGCATTTTAAACCGCATAGTGCTTGTGCCGTGTTATTTGTCCCATTGTATGTAATATACCTGGTTGATCCTGCCTGTTCTGTGTGCTAACCATGGTAATCCTGGCTGCTAGAACACCAAATACAAAAATAAATAGAAAACTTATAGCTGATGAGGTAGCATTTATAGAGTACATAAAAAGTAGAAGAATACAAAATTACAAAACAGCAGTCCTAGCTTAAAACAAGTAAAAAAAAAAAACCTCTTTTAACAATATCTCAAAAATAAAGATAGGTTTCTCTAAAATAATAAGGTATTTTTCACACTTAAATGATGGCAACATTTAAAGTGTGACTTGTCATGCCACATGAACCCGTCTACAACAGCTCTGACCCCTGCAAAACAAATCATTAAATACTTATTTGTCCAGCAGTGATTGTATCTTCACTCTGTACAGTCCACGAGGATCCTTCAGCATCTGACAACCTTCTGGGTGTGTTGGATGACTGACAGTTGAGTGCTGCAGCTTCATCCTCTAGCTAGCAGAAGGAAATACAACATGCAGATCCAATACCCCAAGAGATGTTTTGGTCACAGAAGACTAGTAAGCATTAATGATTTTTTGCAGGAGGCGTTTTGAAGAAGAAAAAAAAAAAGATATAATCGATAGATAGATAGATAGATAGATAGATAGATAGATAGATAGATAGATAGATAGATAGATAGATAGATAGATAGATAGATAGATAGATAGATAATTTTTTTTTTTTTTGGACAGTCACTTTAACTAATAGTGTTACCTTAGATCATGCACACAAACCACCAATCATGCATAATGCTCAATATCTAGGCTTCAAGTACAGTCCCCAAAGCACCTGTTATCCCACAATCAACCATAGATTCTTAAGAGTTCCCGTCTATTTGTTACTGAGGTACCCACACTGGACTGTGATGCCAAGGGGAATTGGACTTCTAAATTAAAAAACACAAAATTTGAACGTTTGGCACTCATAGAAGTTTTTTTTTTTCTCAATTATAAAAGACTTGCCCAGGCACTACATGGTACCTGCACTAAGGTGCTAATAGATTGATTTCCTTACCTCCAAACTGTTCTTTATCCCAAAGCTGGTACATAAACCATTACAAGCTGCTAAAGCCAACAAGAGAGAAACCCTTTCCTTTTTTTTAATTTGCTTTGCAGAGGGGTAGTATTGTATACACACACTGTAGTGAACTACATCATTAAGACAACAAAGTAACCAGATAAATTAGTGGTTGTTTTCTGCCGATTCCATAAACTCCGAAGTGAAGACAGCTTCAGCGTACTCATCACAAAGGTCATGAAGCTCTGCTGCTACTTCACCTAAGGCGTCATTCATGAGCTCTTCTGCTAAGCTGTAAAATAATAAATAAAGGCAATTACAGAAGAGTGTCATAATTCCATCCATGTGATTAGTGAAGATAAAGTAAGGTAGATGGCTAAAGAAAATACAATTTACACATTAATATTTACACAGTTCAAGTAAAAACTTTTACAAGCACATAAGAGCCCTTTCACACTGCAGACATTTTAATGCACTGTAAACTTCATCTACAGCACAAGGGGACAGTTATCTTTATTAGCAAACTGCATTTTAGCTTTTTTTTAATCCTTCTTGTAAACCTATAAAGCAGTAACCAGTAAGCATATTTTCCACCGAAGGACTATGCACTATATACGTTTACTGTATAAAAGAACAAAACACTGCAGCACATAAAAAATGCAAACAAATGCATATTAAAATAGATGAAGCACAGAGCTGCAAAAGGGCCATAAAGTGAACAATTCATGGGAAAAGTATGTAAGCTGCTATTGATGGCCTTCTAGTGAAAATGCTAGTTACCTGGCTCCAATACTTCAGGGACGTCTTCCTCAACAAGGGTACCATAAAACTATTGGGTTCCTCCATAGCAGGGGTATTGAATTAAAGAACTATAGGAAAAACTTTTTTTTTTCCTATTTTGGATAGAGTAAGGGAGGGTTATAACACCTGTCAGTTTTTTTTTGCCATCTATGTCCCATTGCAGAGATTTCCCTTCACTTCCTGTCCCATAGCCAAAACAGGAAGTGAGAGAAAATCCCTGCATCTAAAGTAAAAGCATTGGGGACCTCCAGGTCACCAGAACTAGTGTCCCCATTGAAAGATTTCCCCTCTATTATTTTTAAAAGCATCTCTGTCTGTACGGAGAGAAAGTCCCTCATGACCGGAGATGTTTCTTTCCCTGCTAACTTGTGAATACATTTGTAGCAAAAGGGTTTCGAATGGTCCTGGGGTAACTTATGGTTACAATACCCGCATCTTTTAGAGCAGGAAGGAGCCTTTATAGGACGGCTGGCAGGCCAACTCGCCTCCTGTGGTCTCCTCCATAGCTGTAGCTGCTGTGGGCCTCTCCTCTCGCTCATCCGTCACACCGCCTGCATCCTCAAGTGGGCAGGTATTGATCAGACTGGCGAGAGCAGGATGTGGATGCCTGTTCCTCTGCCAGTCAGACCTCAGCTCCTGGACGAAAAACGCCGCCGCCGACATTTTCTTGGAGCCCAGAAGCCGGAAGTGACGCAGCAACGTCATTTCCGGCACTGGAGAGGAAGCCGCGTCATTCCTCTTCCAAACTCCATCTCCTCACTGCCATCCGCCTGCGCGACCCAGCCGAAGCCTTTAGGAGTCGGGGAACGCCGTGAGAGCCACCGCTGTTTTCTGGCGTTCCCCTTGGGAAAACTGAATGCCAGCTCCCCCACTGAACGGATACCCGGTCAGGTAAGGGGGAGGGAGCAGGAAAGTGGTCCCTGAATTTCTGGGTACCCCACTATACCCAGGGTCCTTCATTACTCAGGGGGGCTTTTCCAAATCTGCTGCCCCCCTGAGAGAAAGGGAGACCCCCCAGGAAGGAAGACATCCTACCGGACCCAAAAAGCTTCACAAGCTTGTGGTCCGGCTCCCAGAGGGAGACCACCAGCCCCAGGCCACGGGTCTTTTTCAGGAAAAAAAAAATAAACACCTTAATAAAAACCTCACACACAACAGAGCGGAAGAGAGGAAAGTTCGGGATAGAGGACGAGAACCCGGAGCTGCCTGTGTTAACTTTGTATATTAACAAGCTGGGGATTGGTTCCTAGGACCGCTCTGCATCCTAGAAACCAATCACCAGCTTGCTAATATGACAAGTTAACTCGGGCAGCTCTGGATCCATCCAGAACTGTCCTGCCTCCCATATTCAATTTATTAAAAATAGTGCTAAAAATTTCACTTGATACAAGTGCACATAAAATACAAAAGCAAGCGGGAGCAGGAACGCCAAACTGTGCAATTTTTAGCGCTATTTTTTACTCATTGAATATATGTACTTCACCATGGGAGATCATTTCTTCATTATATTCCCTTACTGATGTCTGGAGATTTGGTGGCTTTTGATCCGATTTGCCCTTGGAGGCTTCCCTGCTGAGTCGCTGAGACGAACATTGGGAGTAACCTTGTACCAATCTGCTGTATATGACTCCTGTAATGGGGGTCATATAAATCTGGGGAGTAGCATGTATGACCGGTGTTGGTGGAGGAAGACCCTTAGTCACCATATTGTCGGATCAATGAAATCATATGCACCATTGGAAACCGTTTGATGGAAGCTTTTGGACTTTTCACTTTTTTAATATTATTATATTATATTATTTTTTGGACACTGCACTTCAAACTTTGTTTTCCACTGGAGACATTGGGTGGCAACTCCATGTACATTTGTTTACTAACACTTTAGAGTATATTTCATGTAATTATCATATATATTTGCATGTTCACTTATGGTTAATAATCCGCTAGTGCGCTATTTTTGCACTTTATGATGTTTATGCTGTATTAAATAGTAGGGCGTGCGGTTCATCGCAAATTTTCTTTCTATTCAGGTTTTCAACTTCACAATGAGCATCCCCTAAAAATATAAAATATTATAATAGTATAATTTATACCTTTGTGCAGGTAAGGGAATAACACCAAGTTTACTCCCCCATTTTATATATCTACAAAGTACCTATAGGTTTAATGTACCACAATCTGTAAATATAATAATTATTAGGAGGTGTTCCCTGAGATGACATAACAGAGTGTCAGAGAACTGTTGAATGGCCACATATTCAGAAATATCACTTATAGCTTTCCTGCCAATTACTTAGTGACTTACTACACTAATCACGTACTTCTCAGCAATGTGCCATGGGTTGAATGCACCCACTTCCTCATGAGATGTCAGCCGAAGGTGTCTGTCAAATCTTTCTCTATAATTTTGAATACTTTGTAGCATTTGATGAGGAACAGAGATCCTGAGTCCTTTATCTTGTGATGGTGGAAGCTGAATAAAATGGCGCGGAGGGGTTCGAGATAGCTCTTCTTTATTTATCTGGAGTGAACTACAATAGAGAAAATACAATTAACGTTTCTTGTGTGTTGAATAGGAGACAATATTCACAGTTCATTAAAGGAGTTGTGCACTTTAATAAGAAAAGGTGGAACCCTAGTTTTAGAGCACTATATGCACAACATATAAGAGCACCGAAGAAGCTCTCATCTTCAAGTTACTAAGACCCCTTTCACACTGGGGCCAGCCATGTGTTCGCGGTAAAGTGCCGCTCATTTTAGTGGCGCTTTACCATTGTTTAAGTGGTGCTTTTTGGTCGCCAACGGGGCGCTTTTAACCTCAAAGAAGGGGTTAAAGACTCCCGTTTTGCTGCGCTTCGGAATCGCTTATCAGGAGCTTCGGAAGCGCTGCCCATTCATTGCAATGGGCAGGGGCATTTTGGGAGCACTGTATACAGCGCTCCCAAACCACCCCAAAGATGCTGCTTGCAGGACTTTTTCTAACGTCCCGCAAGTGCACCGCCCAGGCGTGAAAGCACACATTGCAATGAATGGGAGGCAGTTTTTGGCACTTTACAGGTGCTATTTCTAGCGCTAAAACGCCTGAAAACTGCCTCAGTGTGAAAGGGGTCTTATGGGGGAAAAGGGAATTAAATAAGTCCATGTGTTCTGATAGAACTGCTTTTATAGTCAATAGTTAGGCACTAATCCTCTGTTTAGAAGAAAAAATGTAGCCAATTTGAGATCATGCTGGTCACTTCAAACCAATTTATACAAAGTAATAACTATGATCTAAAGAATAAAAAAAAAAACTCCTGAATCTGTTTAAAAGGACCTCTAATATACAAAATACTACACTGATGACATACTACATAAATTACTACAAATATGTGCTGCAGCACAATATTATAAATGCATGTACACTTATGCCTGGTCCACACCTATGTATTTTTTAGCACGTTTTCAGTTTTGCAGAAACACTCTACAGTCCATGTAACATGGTTTCCTATGGATGTAGTTCACATCTGTGCATTTTATGGAAAGGGCCAGGGACTTTTTCTGTTTTTTGGTTCCATAGACTTCAATGGATGAAAAGCATGTAATGAAAAACGCAAAATGCACCTGCAATATGCAAACTGCAACCTGCATAAGTGTGAATCAGGCCTTACAGTTTTCTCTTAGTCCTCCTGCTTAGTCACACAAATACTTGTTGATCCTGCCACTAAAGTCCACCTAATGCACCACGTCCTGCAACAGTGTGGCAACAATGCTTTACTGCTCCTGAATTCAGAGTAGAGTTTCCACTTTCATGTGGGCTATGTCTGCTTGCAGTACAGTGGGGAAAAAATGTTTCAGGATGGCTTGGCTATCAGCATTGCCACCACTGATGCACAAGCCTATAGCTTGTCAGTCAGCACCTTGTCCTGCCCATTGCTTTTTAGATTGACAGCCCTGCCTCCGTTACTGAAACTCTCCAACTGTGAGCTGCAGTGTCTGGGAGGAAAAGAGTGCGAGACACAAATAAAGAAGGATTTACTTTTTATTTATTTTATTTTATTTTTATTTTAACTTTATCAGGTTTGTGCAGCACACTAACTGAATTTGGGACTTGTTGTGACTGTCATACAGGAGACTTTATAGTAGTAGTTTCCATTATAGAAATTCAATTTTCAAAACTTTCACTTGCCTCTATTTATACTTTATTCTAAGTATACATGTAGACCAAGCTGTCCAACAAATTCGACGTTGACATGGGTTGGGACAAACTATATCAAAGCTTACATTTGAACATTGTGAACACAGCTGACCATTCTAAATAGTTTAACCTCCCTGGCGGTAATCCAGAATGCGGCTCGGGGAGAATTTCCACTACCAAAAGCGGTAACTTGGGATTGCATCGCAGTATCCTGGGAAAGTAACTGACCTTGTCCCCAGGATCCTGCGATGTCCCCCCCCCGCTGTGTCTGTGGGTTTTGTACTCCGCTCGATTTATCACTGTGCCAGGCTCAGTTTCCCTGTGAGCTTCACAACGCATGGGGACGGAGCCCGGCGGCAAATTCAAAAAGTGCAAAAACACATACATTACACTGTAATCTTACAGGTTACATTACTGTATCAAAATCATTTCACATCCCCTTTGTCCCTAATACTTTGTCCAGTGCCCTGCATGTAGTTTTATATTATATATACTGTTCTTTCTGCTTGGAAACTTGAGATTGTCCATGGCATCCAAAAAGTGTCCCTTTACGTCAAAAGTGGTTTTAGACCAGCTAGAAAACAGCGATGGTAAATTAGAACACTTGCAGAACTGATTTGTGGGGAAATTTGTCATCAGACACTGAAAGTAACGACAGCCACAATTCTGCAACTGAGCAAATTTCAGTGTTTTTGATTTGATTACATTATTGAATACATTTTATTATTATTATATTATTATTTGTTATATTTATTTATAGTTATTTATTATATTATAATTTATCATTTTGTGTTTCAAACTTTATCATACCTGGATGTCTACTAGATTCGTTTGGACAGATTTAAGTGAGTTTTTCCTAAGAATTACAGGCCTACAATATAAAACACCAAATTTCCATGCGAAACAATGTACCGCTTTGAGCATCAAAAATCTGACATAATCATACCGCCAGTGAGGTTAAGGTCAATTTGATCCGCGTGTAAATGTGTGAGAAAATATAGTGAAATGAAACAGCCCAAGTAACCTCTCTCATTTCAGCTGGGAAGCATGCTGGCATGATGGCCAGTAAACCTGTCTTGATGCACATGACACTGTCTAACTTCAGATATGAAAGTAAATAACTTATAAAAAATGGCAGCTGACATTTAAAGCAAAAAGTGACCCAAAAACAGTTTTACTGAAAAATGTTACAATTAAATACGGTCTCCTTCAAAGTATGCACCTTGTGAGTGTACACAACACTCCCAGCAATTTTTCCATTCTTCATAGCATCCTTGGATGTCTTCAGTGGGATGGCGTTCAGAGCCTGCGTAGTGGATCTTTGGACGTGATCCACACTACCAAAATGGTGTCCTTTCAAACCCCTCTTCATTTTTGGGAAAATGAAAAAGTCACGAGGAGCAAAGTTGGGGCTGTAGGGTGGATGGGGAAGCACAGTGATGTGTTTTTCAGCCAAAAACTCTAACAGCCAATGCACTGCGACTCGGTGCATTTTTGTGATGAAGGATCCATGAAAAACTCTGTCTCAAGTGACCAAGAACTTCCAGGTAAGATCTTTGATTCACAGTTTGACCAGTAGGTACAAATTCCTTCTGGACAATTCCACGCGAATAAAAAGAAAAACAAAAAAACACGATGACTATTGATTTGACTTTTGATTTGCTCATTTGAGCTTTCTTGGGGCGAAGCGGCGTAGGCGTTTGCTATTGTGAACTTTGTTTCTTCATCTTAGGATCATACTCAAGCACCCAGGATACATCTCCCATGATCACCTGACTCAAAAAAAAAAAAAAAAAAAAAAATCAGGCTCTCTTTCCGAACAGACCAACAGGTCTTGGCAAACAAGTTGACAGTGTTCCTTCTGATCAGGTGACAAGTTTTGCACACACTTTTTTCATGTTCAAACCCTGAGTCATGATTTCATGAACAATTGACTTGGTAATCCCTGTTTCCTCTGCAATCATTCTGATGGTGAGCCACTGGTCATGGTTGAGAACAGACCTCACTGCATCCACATTATGTTACGTTTTTGATAAAGAGGGGCATCCTGATCATTTTTTGTCTTCAAAACCTTCTCGTCCTTCCTTGAAAAGCCTTGTGCCACCATAAGCTGTCCTCACCATTTCCAAAATTTCCGATGCATGTTTACCTAATTTCACACAAATGTTTATCGTGTACAGCTGTTTCAAACTCCCTTGCATTTTTCTTAATACAAGGCAGTTGAACAGTGTCATAAAAAAGAAGGCCTCGACTGACAAGGCTGGAATGCGACTGTTCAGTGTTCTGGCTGGCACCCCACCCCAAGTGACCTTGGCGAGCTTCTTCCTTCACAGAGCCCTTCTCGAGCATAGTAACTTCAGTCATATTATATTCTGGACACACCTCTATGATTCAATCTAATATGTTGAAAAAGGTCTTATATTGAAGGTGTGATTTAACCGTGCAGAACTAAAACATCAGCTGGAGTTGGCCTTTAAGAGATGGAAATGGCACTGGCAGCCAATAAGATCCTGGCAGACTGGAGCATACAAATGACAAAAATAAATAAAAGTTGTTTTAGTGAAATTATCTTCTACTTACTCTCCTTCTACAGGTTCCTCCAGAAAAATTTCCACTACAGGTTCCCTTTTCTCTGTAGGCTTTGTGATTATAATGGGATGGGGAGAGCTAGGATTTTTGTCCATGTTTGCATGTATTCTTTCTGTAATGAGAGACCATCCTAATAAAGGCAATATATAACCAAAGGCAAATGTAAATTTGTGTAAATACTGTATGTGAACCAAAAATGAATTATTTATATTTACCCTTTTCTTCTTGTGCCCAAAAATCTGGGTCTGAATAGACTATCTTGGTATACCTCTGACGAACTGATTCCTGGTATTTCTAAGATACCCCAGAAACAAACACAAATAGTTAGAACAGTTACAGGGATGTTCCGGTATCTTAAGCAAAGTCAGATAGAGAAAAAACGATTCTGCTGGTCAGACTATAGTTTGGAGAAGACTCAGTATGATGACGCTTATTATGGTGTGGTGCCCGAGCTATACACAGACATATTTCATATTCTACTCATGCTGTGAGTGTCCAATCTGGATTAATAAAATTCAGAAGTAAAAATGAGCTTGAAATAAGAAAGTTAAGCAAAATTAATGTAAATATATTATGCAAATATTTTCTGTATTACTTGAAATTACATTACATAAAATGGATAGTATTCAAACAATGATTCCTATAACAGTAATATGGGCTCTTAAATCTTACTTCTATTTCCTCTACTCTCTCAATCATGGCCTCCAAGTTGATATCATCTTGTGGGATAATGCTGGGATACTCATTTCTATCAAATAAATCTAGTTTCCGTAGACTTTCATCCCTCTGCTTTTCCAGTAAGGCATCCTTTTGTCTCTTGGGCTAAAAAACAAAGCAGACTTCACCAATAAGTGAATTCCCCTGAGCAGTTAGTTTATAATGCCCCCCCAGATAAGACCTAAAATATATGGGAAAGCTACCACAGTGCTAACCCCAAAATAAATAGCAATCAGTTAAGATATTTGAGTAGTACAATGGATATTAAAAAAGCTGTGTATGTAACCTGTTCACTAAGATCACAGATTATTAGGTATCCATAGTATCCAGAATCCATTTATCCAGAAAGATGATTGTGTTGTTAATGAATAGTTGCTGTTCTGCAAATAGGATACCTTAATGTCTCATTCAGAGAACTCCAACATAAATTATCTACCATCCCCAAACTTAACTATTACCAACAGCAGAACAAGTTGTGAAGGTTATAGCTGACCAAATTCTCTATTTACTTTTCTGTCTTTCTGGTTCTGGAACTTTAAAGCCTAACTAAAAAAAAAAACACCATCACCCAGCATGCTGCCATACTCCCCTTCTCTTCAGGTCATCCTCCAGGTTGAAAGACACACAGCATCATCCAACTCAATTCTTGAGAACCTTCGCCATCATGGACATACCCTCAAGGAAGGTCTGTCGTCATGCAAAATTGGGCTCACAATATAGGTGAACTCCAAAAAAATTCTGAAGCTAGGAAGGCTGTTGGCGTGCAATTTAGCTGATCTAAACAAGAAATCAGAGCTATTTTTTTTACATTTAAAGATGTTGGCACTGCTCCAAAGCTCCACTGATCCTCCTCTTTTCAATGAATCAGGGGCAGGTTAAAAAGGGAGCTCATTTCCTCTCCATGCACTGTCTCTGTACAAACATCAGGCTACACACTGATGACATCACTTTCTAGCAAACTTTATTAAAGATATATTAAACCCAAAACCAATATGTAATAAATTGCAGCTTACCAATCATTATGGCTGCATTCATTTTCTTTCCTCCATTTTCACCTAGTGATCTGGCCAGTAACACACCTTCTGTATTAAAGTGCCCCCACTCTGGATGAAGGAGCACAGAGAGCAGAGCAGACAGCAGCATTGTCCGATGGGGGAGGGGAGTGTTAAATACAATAATAAATTGAAGCCAAACACCAGCTCACACTTTATAATCAGGACAAGCTGACAGAAGGAAAAAGTTGGGATGACTCCATCAGTCTGCTGCTACTACTTCACTGTTCAAATCAGTAGGCTGGGGATGGTTAGCCTACACCACTATATTCCTTAATGGTTGGCAGGCAACATAGCTTCCTAATATGCATTTCATTATTTAGCTATCTGCCTGGAGCTCAACTTCAAAATTCAGTTTTGTAACACAAACAATTAAATTATTATATTTTAATTGAATAAGTTTACCACCAGTTCTGTAAATGACCACTCAAAAAGGTATGTCTTAAGCCTGGTACACACCAAGTTTTTTTTTTTAGTTCAATCCAGCGTGCTGAACGGAAAAAAAACCTGAGACATCGCTGTACTAACACAAGCAATGTTAGTACAGTGATCTCCCCCGCTGTGCTATGGGGGGGACCGTTCCATAGCCAGAAAACTCTGGTCAGAGCTCGCAGCCATTGGTGGAGAGCGCTGATCAAAGGCTGAACGGCTGCTGATTTCCCAACATGCTTGTTCAACAGAAGTAAGACCAACTTCTGTCTGACAGGCAGCTGTACAAATGGGTCGAATGTTGGCTGGTTTCTTCTGTACCAGCTGATTTCGGCTGATATTCTGCCTGTGTGTACCCGGCATTAAAGCAACCGTATAAAAGGTGTTTTAACCTTTATTCCATTTTTAGTTTTTACCTGTTGTCTTGATGCATTCCTCTCTTCAAGATCGTCCTCCACCAACTCTTTTACTGCATGAACTTCTTCCCTGAATTGCAAACAAAACAAAAAGTATGCTGACTCCCCTAGCACCATAACATACATGTACTGCAGAGCACACTGTTCTGCAATACATGCACTGTCAATTCAACTGCCCCATACTCCCCAATAGCAACCAAGATCTCGAAGCATAATTTCCACCTCAGTGGCAAGGTCACATTATCTCACATCACTATTCAAGTTTTGTGATTTCCCTAAAACACTGCATAAAAAGTACCTCTGTGGTAGAAAAATAGCTATATCATATGCTTACCTTTACCTGACTTCCTCCTGCAGCATCTAGCCAAGGGTGACATCTGCCTTCTGGACTCTTTGAATGTTGAGAAACCCGGATCTCATGAGAAGACAATCCTGCACGGTTTTGCAGAGACTTGACATGCAATTTTGGCTATTTTGCATTCCCAGAGAATCTTAGCCGCAGGAGAATGAGGTCACCCCCTTAAGGAAAGGCGAGTATGCTAGCTACTCCCCCCCCCCCCCCCAACTGGTACTTTTAATGTTGAGTTTTGGGGAAGGGGGGGGGGTTGTCACAGAGGTGGAAGGTCCACTTTACATACTAGGCTGCCAGCAATATTTTGGGACTTCAGAGAGCCAGAAATATGATCAATTTATTACTATTCAGTGTGCAGCAGTATTAAATACAAAGTGCAAGGCATAACATCAGATTCTGCACTTTAACATCCAATAACCCCAGTATTTGTCTTATTTGCTTCCATCTTTTTATCGAGTCCCAGACACCAATCTTTGAATGCTTTTTGAGAATAACCTAAAAACCCAACAAATATTATGTGTAGCCAAAACTGTTTTTTGCTTTGGAGAGAATAGAAAAAAATGCAGTGAGACGGTGGTTGGAGTAGATTGACATTGTAACCTTGTTGCTTACTATGCTATTTTTAGTTTTAGTACATTCTCTAGTCCTGTGTGTCTTTATGATTTTCTTGCAGTTTTTCAAATGTTAGAAGGTTACTCCAAATTCAACCAAATATAATATAACATATTTGTATTCTATATTGGACCCCCCCCCCATCTATGCCTCTGTTGTCTATGCTTTTGGATAAATATGATTTAGTCCTAATTGATTGGCAAACCTGGATCATTTATACTTATCCTACCAATTATTCAGGATTTTTACTCTTATACCTTCATTTATTACACTATAATCTGTTCCCACAAGCGGATGTGATAGGAATGTGGGGTCCTCATCCCATTTACTTTCTCTTCCCTCCCCTCAAATGTTCCTTTTTTTTTTCTACTAGTTTTATATATATCTCAAGCTTCAGACATTGAAACTATGTTACGTGCTATGTACAATAGGGTAATGCAGTGTAATATATATTATATAATATATATATATACACACACACACACACATACATATATATCTATATATAGTAAACTGCAAAGAACTGCTATGCACATTACCCTATTGAACACTCCCTAGATTTTTTTTAAATAAAAAAATAAACAAATCAAGAAAAGTCATGTGACAGAAAACTAATATTTTGGTTTTAGTAGGTGCTGCCGTTTAAACAACCAACAATTATCTTATATCTCTCAGAGACTATTGGCGAGATTTCTGTGCTCAAATTCTTTGGTCTGCATACCACTTTTCCTTTGGTATTTTTTGTGTTGTATAGTATGCAGAATGCAACAGAAGGAACTGGAAAATAGTTGGGTAAAAAATACTCAACATTCCCAGTTGTACGTATGAGTGGTGTGGGATTATGGAAGGCAGATCTCAGATTTGAAATATGTAGACATAAAAAGGTTAATTCAGGTCATTGGGCTCCATCTATATAACAATAATATAATGTATTTATATTTGCTATGACCTACAGTTGAATATAAATCCCATAAAAAAATAAAAGAAATGCGTTTTCCCTGCTCATGCATGTTTTCTTTACAAATGGCACCGTATATACTCGAGTATAAGTCGTTCCGAGTATAAGTCGAGGCCCCTAATTTACCACAAAAAACTGGGTAAAACTTATTGACCCGAGTATAAGACGAGGGTGAGAAATGCAGAGGGTCAACAATGCCCATCTGCTGCTGCATGCCTCCCTGTGTCCTGTGCAGCCTACCTGTACCCTGTGCATGTGTCCTGTGTGTCCTGTACATGTGTGTCCTGTACATGTGTGTCCTGTACATCTGTGTCCTGTACATCTGTGTCCTGCACATCTGTGTCCTGCACATCTGTGTCCTGCACATCTGTGTGCCTACCTGTGTCCTGTGCAGCCTCCCTGTGGCGATCTCCATCCTCAGACAGCGGCCGGCTTGTGATGATAGTGTTCGGTGGCCATTCCACAGTTCAAAAGCCGCGCCTCCTCCTCGTCTGTGATAGGCTGACCGCTGACTGCCTATCACGGACATTCTCTCATTCTCATACCACGGACGAGGATGAGAGAATGTCCGTGATAGGCTGTACACTGACAGCTGTTCAGCCTATCACAGACAAGCAGGAGGCGTGGCTTTTGAAAGCTGGAATAGCCTCCGAACACTATCATCACACGCCAGCTGCCGTCTGCCTGCATGACACGCTGATCATGCAGACAGACGGCGGTGACTCGAGTATAAGTCAAAGGGGACACTTTCAGCCCAAAAAAAAGGGCTGAAAAATTCGACTTATATTTGGAGTATATACGGTACATACAATTGCCAATTCTCTAAGGGTATGTAAACTTTTGAGTACAACTGTATACATAAACACTTTTGGCAGCCAGACTCTGTTAGTGATTAGTGCAGGAATCAAAAGTTAAGATTAACTACAATCTCACAATTTTTCTTATATTTTTAATAGATTAGGGTATGGTTAAAAACCTTTTGGACTTTAAAGCAGAGTTCCACTCAAAAGTGGAATTTCCGCTTTAAGCACTCCTCGCCCCCTTACATGCCACATTTGGCATGTCATTTTTTGGGGGGATGTGGGTGCTTAGTTTTGAAGAGGACTTCCTGTCCCATTTCCATGTTCCAGCTACAGACCGCCTAGGCGACTCCTCCTCTCCCCCTAGGCGGCCCCTCCCTCTCGGCAATCTTCTGGGACACATGGCAGGTCCCAGAAGATTGCCTGTCCACTGGGAGAGCATATGCAGTGTGCGCCCGGCCGTGAAGCCGCAAGCTGTCACGGCCAGGTGCCCACGGTATCAATGGAGGCGCCGAGGAGGGGGAGAGAAGCGTGGCTCTGTGCGGCCGCATCGCTGGAACATGGAACAGGTAAGTGTCTGTTTATTAAAAGTCAGCAGATAAACTTTTTGTAGCTGCTGACATTTAATTAAAAAAAAAAAAAAAAAAGCCAGGAACTCCGCTTTAATAGCTGTCCCCTGGTGGGGAGATTTCCCCTCACTTTCTATCTGGGTGACCAAAGAGGCAGTGGGGTAAATCTCCTCAAACCTTGGCCAAGTTTGTATTGTGGTGTACCTGCTAACAGGTCATCGCTCTCACTGTCCCAGTAACTATATTTTACTAAGAGATAAAGCATGGGAAAATCTCCCCAACGGGGTCCAGAACAAAAATAAAGACGTTTTCCTTTCTTACCTGCTTCCATTACAGCATATCATTGCTGTCAAGCTCCGGGTCTTAAAAACTTTCTACCTTCTTACCTTAGATCCTGAAAATGAGCAATTTGATTCCTATATAGATCATCCAGCTGATGCATTCTTTTTGCCATTTCGGAATCCAACCAAGCCAACCTTCCAAGAAACAACAAATACTCTCAAATACAGACTCATATCTACTAAATACATTTTGTTTGTTCTATTTAGATTTTTGTGCATTCACAACAACAGACAGACCTCACATACTTTACATGTCATCTTTGTATCTCAAATATGAATGTTTTTCAAAGCAGGAAAATGTCTAATTCTAGACAGAAAATCATGATATCTATGATCCGCCATCTCGGTCAGATCTGATCATCAGCAGGGTGTGAGTACAGGGTGTGTCACTTGCACACTACGTGGAACTGAACATGAAATTATTTTTTCTGGAATTCCTACTTAAAAAAAGCAGTGCACTTCCTCATAGCTAGTCCTTTGCCCTCTGACTGCATTTTTGACAGCACACCTTCCAGAGTTCCATTCATGTTTCACCACTTGCCATCTGGCTGTTGTATAAAAATGGCCAGAGAACTGCTTCCCAGGAGCGGAAGCCTAATTTTAAAATGACCAACTCAGTGCTCAGTCTAGTGCATGTATGAGCATGCTCTGTTATCCTTGTGTCTGTTGGACATGGCAAATCACAAAGTAAGGTACAGAACCAATGAACCAGTGTCCTGGTCACCATCTAGCAAAGCAGCGGTTCATTGACAACCACCTCTGATTCAGAGAATGGAGGGGTCCCTGCTAAAACAGTCTGGTGTAATTGGTCAACAAGCACTGAAAAGCCTACCGAACTTCAGCTGGCAAGCACCAACAGTGCAGTACCATTCTGGTGAAAAAATCTGAAAACCAAGTTAGGAAGTCAGGAAATCAGATACATCATCATTTTTGCCCCTTGAAGGCCTGAAGCCTTTATCACTGCCTCTATGCATTTAGGCAGTGATAAAGTCTCAAGCATGCGGTATGTCCATTCTCAGAAGAGTAAAACACTGTTTTAGGGTCCAATTGTAAATATGCCTGTGCTGTGTGTGAGAAATAACTCTTCCAAAATGTATTAAAGTGGTTGTAACCTTAAAAAGATCTCCCTCTGACATCAGCCAGGGAGGTCACATGGCTGCCATGCTGGCTGCCCAGCCCCTCCAGCTGTAGCCCATGGATCGGAGTAGGAGAGCGGCTGGGAGTCACATGACCGGCCTGAAGATCTCTGAAAAAAGTATTTAGAGGCTTTGTTTTAAAAAAACGCTTACACTATGTGTTATCGCTGGATAAAAAGAGAGGGGCTGGCAGTGACAATTCATAAAGTTTCTTTTCGTACTAATAGCGGCAGCAGCGTGAGTGCGGAGACGGCTCACACAGATACAGGAACTGACAGCACTGAGGGAGGGGTGAGGGGGAAGAGAAGAGACACAGTGGATGACGGAGGCTTGTAAACTGACCACAGTGGCAGGGCTCAGCAGCCGTGATAAACCGTGGTCAGTTTACAGATGGGAGGGCAGAACCAGGCAGGATCAGCCAGGTTTTTTTTATAGCTTACAGAGAGACAGGTTAGACAGCACAAGCACTGTGCTGTTTAACCTGCTATGATATGAGGGAACAGGATCTTTTTTTTTTTTTTTTTTTTTAGGGTTACAACCACTTTAACTGTCATTTTTCACAAACAAAAAAAATTGTGGCAAAAATTACAACTTCAAAAAAACTCAGCAACCCTCTTACTAAATACCTTGGGGTGTATACTTTCAAAGGGTCAATTTGTGAGTGTGTGTTTTGTTCTGGCATTTTAGAACCTCAAGAAATTAGGTCAGCAGTCAGAAAATCAGGGTCATTTCATTTAAAACATATATACCATAGTTCGCAGACTATATATTTTGGCCTAAATGTATAAAGAAAAAGTATTTATTTTAAGTTTTATAACAGAAATCAAAAGTAACAGGGTTTTTTTTTTAAATGTTTAAATGTTCTTATTTTCTTAAAAAGAAGAAAATAAAAAATAAAAACCCTGGCGATTACATACCTCCAGAAGAAAGATCTCGGTCTCAGAAAAATGATATAAAATTAATTTGGGTACAATGTTGAATGACTTATTGTCAGTCAAAGAATCACAGTGCTGAAAACTGAAAAATGGCCTGGACAGAAAGGGGGTTTTAACATTCCGGTCCTCAAGTGGTTAAATACCTTGAAGTATCTTTTGTCTTGAGGTCTTCCTTTTCATTTTCATTTTCCTTCACAGAGTCGATTTCATTACATAATCTAGATTGAGAGCCATGCAGTCTTTTCTGTTCCGTGCTCCAGTTTAATCTAATTGGACAGTATAAAGTTAAAAGATAAACTACCATATTTATTGGCGTATAACTTGCACAGGCATATAACACACACATTCATTTTAAGAGGGAAGTTTCAGGAAAAAAACTAAAATTTTAAATAAGGAACTTTGAAGCAAAATAAGGGTCAGGGCCCATCTGCAGCCTCACCATTGCCATCAATGCAGCCTGATCAATGCCCATCTGCAGCCTCACCATTGCCATCAATGCAGCCTGATCAATGCCTATCTGCAGCCTCACAAGTGCCATCAATGCAGCAGCCTCACCATTGCCATCAATGCAGCCTGATCAATGCCTATCTGCAGCCTCACAAGTGCCATCAATGCAGCAGCCTCACCATTGCCTTCAATGCAACAGCCTTACCATTGCCATCAGTGCAGCCTGATCGATGCCTATCTGCAGCCTAGAGGGGACAGGGAGGGGGGGCGAGACGAGTGCCGACAGATTACATACAGTGAGAATCTCCTATGATAGACAGAACAGTGGTCCAATGGCGGCCCTGGAGACTGGACTTCTTATTACAGAGGCCGCCAAGGAAACAGGAAATACTCACTGTATGTAATCTGACGATGCTCGTCCCGCCCCCCTGCCTGCTCCCTCCGAGGCAGCTAAAATTTAAGTATTGGCGTATAACACGCACATGCTATTTGCACCCAATTTTCATTGTGAAAAAGTGAGTGTTATACGCCAATAAATACAGTACTTATATTATGATTTTACTCAAAAGTAAACTGACAAAAAAATACTATAAATTATAATGGGCGGTATTTGGTAGCCATTAGCATACTTTTATTACTCTTCATATTATCAAATTTCATTTATTGACTCTAGCAGGAGGACAAGTTATCCAATGAGCCAAGAGCAGAAACTTTCAGGGTGGCCATACACACTACAACCTGATTGCAAGATTATTGTGCAAGCTCCAATAAATTTAGCAAAACAATAAAATATGAAGGCAAAACTAAACAATCCATTTGTGCAGACCCTTAAATTGCATAAATATTGGTAGATCCAACAATATTCATATTGTATAGTGTATTGCGAACTTTTGGACTTGCTTCTATTTTATTA
Source organism: Lithobates clamitans (assembly GCA_037952925.1). NCBI lineage: Eukaryota > Metazoa > Chordata > Amphibia > Anura > Ranidae > Lithobates > Lithobates clamitans. Next base: position 106,078 of record JBBGZY010001473.1, read on the forward strand.
GGCAGTGAATAAGGTCACTTATTATTTTCCAGTGGTTACTAGTGTACCTTTTTGGAGAAGCTGGTGGGGATGTTGGGTTCGGAGGCACCCAAGGAGTTTTTTTCTCTCTGACAACAGGACGGTTCTCCTTTAGCTTGAATGCCACAGTTTTCTCCTGGAAGTGTGCATGCCGGGAGGGCCCTGTCTTTCGAGGCATTCTGAATCCCTACAAGTAGCATAAGGGTACACTTTGCATAAAAAAAAATAAATAAATATTCCTCTCTGTCTATGAAGTCTGAATTAATGTTCAGGAATGCATGCTTTCTGCCAGCCTATTAACAGGGAAAATCAGGGCAAAAATCATAGTACTGGGGACAAATAGCATGTTGCCTCTCATTTAGCAAAGTCTCTTTGACAGGTTTACTATATATTTGTGACCCCTGCACCTGTATTCTTGGGCAGTCAACTTTCACAGATTTGCAAAGTTCTGAGACAGATTGAATATTGAAGAGACAGATTTGCACTTTAAAAAGAAAGTAGTAAGGGTCACGTTTCATTCACGTGCAGTACAACTTTACAGCAGCTGAAAGAAAAAAAAAACTTATGATAAAAACTGGCTACACACTAGTAGAATTTTGTTTGAAATTATTCATGTTAAGAATATTCATTGGAATAAAATCGATGTTCAGTTTTGACCACAATGATGAGAAAATTCGGAGGATCAGGATGGAAAACGTTTCTCAAACCAATGAATGTCTAACAGGTTATGTGGTTTTAGCTTAGGAAATGATAGTCATTCCAAAATCAAACATTAAAAGCAAATGAAAGTACTTTCGAAAAACAATTATCCAGCCATCGAAAGTACAAAGTAATTTCATACGAATGTTCGTACAAATGTTCATTCGAAAATCTACTAGTCTATAGACAGCCTAAGGCTGTAACCTCCTCATAAATCTGTCTCACAACTCATCCTACTTCTCCTATTTAGCACTGCCTTGCTGTGCGACAGAAGTGATAAATGCCCCCCATTTCTGTGCAGCTTGTAGAATTACAGCATACACTATACAGGGATATTGGGTTAGGAGCACAAACCTTGGGTCTTTGAGGAATCAACACACCCTTGTTCTTGTTCTGTCCAGCCTCCGCTCTAGGCAGGTCCTTCAGATGACCAGAATGAATTAATGTTTCTATAGCAGACCGAAGTACTGCTTGCCTTTCTGGTGGCGATGTCTCTAGTGCAGGCCCAGGGTCAGTCTGTGTGGCAGCACTGAGTGATTCTGGGGGATCATCTACATAACATAATTTATAATTCGGTTTTAGAACATCAAAACGTTACACAAAAAGACAGATTCATCAAAACCTAAAAAAAAACAAGGATTTTCAGGAGGGTAGATTATGAGCTTTTACTGTAAAAATTGACTGTTAATCTGCTGTGCCATATTCACATGCTGCTACATCTTACACATATTTCTAGGTTCTCTGTCAAGTGACCAGCTGTATGTATGTAAGAAAACAGTCCACCTAGAGCAGGGGTGTCCAAACTATGGCCCACCAGTTGTTCAGGAACTACAATTCCCATCATGCCTAGTAATGTCTGTGAATTTCAGAGTTTTACAATGCTTCATGGGAAGTGTAGTTCTGCAACAGCTGGAGGGCCGTAGTTTGGACACCCCTGACCTAGAGCATACTGAATCCTTATGGGTCAAAGCTGGCCATACACTTGTAGTGAAACACAATCACAGTGTAGTACTCCTACATAGGAACAGTCTTAGCCTGTGATAGAAAATATTATTTTACCTGGCTAATTATAATAGCTTTCAGCTGCTGCAATAGTACACAGCTTTCGCTTATTAATGTATCCAGTTATGCATGTACAGCAGTGCAATGTTAGAGGAGCCAGACCCTCGGTTATCATCCCGTGGTTACCACTGTCTATGCTGAAGCACGTAAGGAGCCCAATATCTGTCTGATACGCTGGCACAGCTTAGTGCCTTTTAAGTGAATGTGCTACCTTTGTTTTTTATTACAATAAAATTGTGACAGAGAGCACTAGATGTCCATTTATTTTTACATACTGCTGATCGAGAGCATGCAGCACTCATAGGAGGTGTTAGAGATTAAAAGAGCGGAGCAGAAGCAATCATCTGATCTTACCCCTATTAGGGGACTGCTCACTGGGACCCGTTGGTAAAACAGGCGTCCGAGTATAAAGTGAGTATAAGGTGAGTGGCCATCCATTCACTGGTGGAGCATTATTTATGAGCACAGGATTTTTTTTTATAACACGGAGATGGAAGATCACAGCATCTTGTTTAATTGACAGTATAATGCACTGCTGAGTCACTACAAGTGTTTGGTTTTTTTTTTTGCTTGGACTGATTTCCACTGTTTATTATATAATTATAGCAATCACTATGTTTTAGGTTCAATTGTTGCACAGTTTTTACATATATCCACTTAAGCACTTGTTAGTTTGTTGCTAGTTGTGCTGCACTATACATTAGAGCTGCACGATTTTGGCTAAAATGAGAATCACAATTTTTTTGCTTAGAAGACAGATCACGATTCTCGCGGCATAACATCATCTTTTACATTAAAACAAAAAAAATTGGGCTAACTTTACTGTCAGAAAAAGATTTAGACTTTAAGTGGTTAAACTTCCTGCATTTACATGTTGTTAAAAACTTGGCAGATTGCATGGATTTTTTCTTTACACACAGAAGTGTATCCCTTTGATCTAAGAAGGAAGAGTTAGGGCCCTTTCACACTGGAGCGGTTTGCAGGCGCTATTGCGCTAATAATAGCGCCTGAAAACCGACCCGAAAGTGCAGCTGCTGTCTCTCCAGTGTGAAAGCCCTCGGGGCTTTCACACTGGAGCGGTGCGCTAGCAGGACGGGAAAAAAAGTCCTGCTAGCAGCATCTTGGAGCGGTGAAGGAGCGGAGTGTATGTGAAATCATTGGGACAGCGCGGCTATACCGCCGGCAAAGCGCTTCTGCAGAGGCGCTTTACGGTGGTTTTTAACCCTTTCTCGGCCGCTAGCGGGGGTAAAACCGCCCCGCTAGCGGCCGAACACCGACTTTAAAGCGCCGCTTACAATAGCGGCGCTTTACCGACGAAGCCGCCCCCGCCCCAGTGTGAAAGGGCCCCAAGTTACAATGTTTCATTTTAAAAACTTGGCAGACTGCCCGGATGTTTTCTTTTGACAGTTGAGTGAGCAGATAAGTCTCTCCACTTGTTATATGAAAGAATCGGCAAACTGCGCAATAGAGATCGTCAGGGGGGTTGAATCGAGATCACTATTTTTTAACGATTAATTGTGCAGCTCTACTATACATATTTTCTATTCTAAATTGAGGTGATTGAAAACACTTTTGGAACAAGGAGCAGCAACTAGATTATTTCATATATAGTCACTTATATATTATGAGAGGTTATTATTTGTTTATTTGCACCATTTATAGTTTAGGTTTATTTAGTGCAGGGGTCTCAAACTGGCGGCCCTCCAGCTGTTGCGAAACTACAATTCCCATGAGACATTGCAAGGCTGACAGGTACAAGCATGACTCCCACAGACAGGGGCATGATGAGACTTGTAGTTTCGCAACAGCTGGAGGGCCACCAGTTTGAGACCCCTGATTTAGTGCAATATTATGGCTTGTGGCCAGCACTGGATGATGGAGGAGCCCAAAGCTGGCCAACATTATGCAACTTTCTTGTTCAGTTTTCTTTAGTCTTTAGATTTACCTTCAACTCTATAGTGCAAGGGCCTGTTTGACTGCACACAAATTGAAAGTGTTTGACTTCATATCATATGATTTTGATAAATTTAAAAGGAAAATTGTACACTGAATGGCCAGCCTAACTTTATTTACACTGCACTCCTGAATGAACCGCCCAAATCTGCTTTCTCAATGATAGTGGCTATGATACTTAGTGCCCTCTAGTGGCAGTATTTTCCCATTTTAACCAAGCTCTGTCCTGTCAGTGGGGATGTGAGGTTTTTGTTTTCCTGCAAAGGGAGTAAAAACCGGCATATCCCTTCGTCAAAACACTTCACAGTACACACATAAAACACTGGTTAGGCACACATTTAACCCTTTGATCACCCTAAATGTTGAACCCCTTTCCAGCCAGTGTCATTAGTACAGTGACAGTGCATATTTTTAGCACTGTCTGTGATGGAAGTGGGTATCAGATCCCTGCCCTCCTCGCTAGCTTGTGACAAAGGACTGGCCAATATCACACCATGCTGGCACTTGCGCAACAATGCCACTCTCAGGTGCACCTGGGACAAAGATTTCCCAGCATTTGGGACCCAATCTAGGTGCCAGCAGCTTGACAGCGATTGTCACTGGGCTACGTTTATTAACCATTTAGCTACCACCACCCCCTTTGGACCAAGCAGGAGGAGACTTGTAGTTTTAGCAACATCGATAATGATTTTAAAATAAACATCTGTAACACACACAGTCACTGCAGACAGGTACATTCAACAATCTATTTTATACAGTAGCACTTTCCAAGAGAGAGATTCATTAAAAGCTTAGGGACAAGGTTTACACTTTTCAAAATAAGGTTTAATCATGAAAAGGTCAAAATGGGTCCAAATAAAATGTTTACAGAAAAAAATAGTTTTTTTTTCAAAAATGTCGGTCTTTTTTCCATTTAGAGCGCAAAAAACAAAAAACAAAAAAAAGAACCCCAGAGGTGATCAAATACCGCCAAAAGAAAGCTCTATTTGTGTGAAAAAAAAAGATATAAAATTTCATTTATGTACAGCATTGCACGACCGCGCAATTGTCAGTTAAAGTAACGCAGTGCCAAAAAAGCCAAAAACTGGCCTGGTCATGAAGGGGGGTAAATCTTATAGAGGACAAGTGGTTAAAGCAATAAATATATTCAACCAGCAAAGAAGATGGCCTAAATTCAATCGTTTTTATGCCCTTTTGCACAGAACTAGTGAACAGTATCTCATAAAAGCGAGTACACCCCTCACATGTTTGTAAATATTTTATTCTATCTTTTCATGTGACAACACTGAAGAAATGACACTTTGCTCTAATTTAAAGTAGTGAGTGTACAGCTTGTATAACAGTGTAAATTTGCTGTCCCCTCAAAATCAACACACAGCCATTAATGTCTAAACCGCTGGCAACAAAAGTGAGTACACCCCTAAGTGAAAATATCCAAACTGGGATCAATTAGCCATTTTCCCTCTCCAGTGTCATGTGACTCATTAGTGATACAAGGTCTCAGGTGGGAATGGGGAGCAGATGTGTTACATTTGGTGTTATCACTCTCACTCTCTCATACTGGTCACTGGAAGTGCAGTATGGCACCTCATGGCAAAGAACTCTCTGAGGATCTGAAAAAAAGAATTGTTGCTCTACATAAAGATGGCCTAGGATATAAGAAGATTGCCAAGACCCTGAAACTGAGCTGCAGCACGGTGGTCAGAACCATACAGTGGTTTAACAGGACCGACTCCACTCAGAACAGGCCTCGCCATGGTCGACCAAAGAAGTTGAGTGCACGTGCTCAGCGTCATATTCAGAGTTTGTGGGTGGGGGGTTAGCCTGTCAGTGCTCAGACCATACGCCACCCACTGCATCAAATTGGTCTCCATGGCTGTTGTCCCAGAAGGAAGCCTTTTCTAAAGAAGATGCACAAGAAAGCCCCCAAACAGATTGCTGAAGACAAGCAGACTAAGAACATGGATTACTGGAACCATGTCCTCTGGTCTTATGAGACCAAGATAAACTTATTTGGTTCAGAAGGTGTCAATCGTGTGTGGCGGCAACCAGGTGAGGAGTACAAAGACAAGTGTGTCTTGCCTACAGTTATGCATGGTGGTGGGAGTGTCATGGTCTGGGGCTGCATGAGTGCTGCTGGCACTGGGGAGCTACAGTTCATTGACGGAACCATGAATGCCAACATGTACTGTGACATACTGAAGCAGAGCATGATCCCCTCCCTTGGGAGACTGGGCCGCTGGGCAGTATTCCAACATGATAACAACCCCAAACACACCTCCAAGATGACCACTGCCTTGCAAAAGAAGCTGAGGGTAAAGTTGATGGACTGGCCAAGCATGTCTCCAGACCTAAACCCTATCGAGCATATGTGGAGCATCCTCAAACGGAAGGTGAAAGAGCGCAAGGTCGCTAACATACACGAGCTCCGTGATGTTATCATGGAGGAGTGAAAGAGGACTCCAGTGGAAACCTGTGAAGCTCTGGTGAACTCCATGCCCAAGAGAATAAAGGCAGTGCTGGAAAATAATGATGGCCACACAAAATATTGACACTTTGGGCCCAATTTGGACATTTTCACTTAGGGGTATACTCACTTTTGTTGCCAGCGGTTTAGACATTATTGGCTGTGTGTTGAGTTATTTTGTGGGGACAGCAAATTTACACTGTTATACAAGCTGTACACTCACTACTTTACATTGTAGCAAAGTGTCATTTCTTCAGTGTTGTCACATGAAAAGTTATAATAAAATATTTACAAAAATGTCAGGGGTGTACTCACTTTTGTGAGATACTGTACATGTACTTTCACTGGGCGAACTGCTAGGCAAATATTTTTTTTATAACTATAGCCCTTGGAATAAAAGGTTAAGCTGCACTTTTACTTCCACCCAATCACTAACCACTTTAGCTGCAGAGGTAGCAGGCATGGGTGTATACATGCCACAGCTGCAGCAGGAATTATACACGACGCTTTCAGCAGGTGTAGCATTCACCAAATGCAATCCATTCAAGTGAACGCGGATTGCTCTTCAGAGAGCAAAGCTTGTGTGAACAAACTATAAAAAAAAAGGAGAAATATTTTACAGATACCTTAATATATCATCAAATAGAATACTTTTGAGATCTAGTTATAAACACACTAAAAGCTCAGCAATCTCTATCAATCATGCAACATTGTTACATTCCAAAGGTTTACCAACGTATGAGCGGTCTCTGATAATCTGCTTTAGGGACTGTTCACTCTATATCTGGTGACTGTATTTTTCCACACTGTATAAATGCCAGTCACCTCAAGCGCACAAAGAAAATAAAGTGACACTAAATTCTGGTTTAAAAAAAAAAAAAAATAATAATTCTATGAATTCCTACTTCAAAAAAGTAACTTCTATTGCTCTCAGCCTTCTTTAACTGGTGGGAACCTCTCGTAGATCCGGGTGAACGTCATACGATGTTCTCCCGGATTGTGCGCAGCCGATGACTGATCACTGCACCAGCCTGCTGCCGGTACCATGTGACCGCTGTAACCAATCACTGCAGGTCACATGACAGTTGTACACAATAGATGGCTTCCTTTCAAGCGATCCATTGTATACAATTGTGTTGCTAGCTGTGATTGATCATTGTGATCACAGGTACAGACTGGGCCAATCACTACCCCAGAGTAGTACAATGTTACTATTGTAACATTATATTGCTCAGATCAAAGTGAGTTAAAAAAAAATAATTAAAAAAAAAAATTTGAAAAACAATATACCGTATACACTCGAGTATAGGTCGATCCGAGTATAAGTCGAGGCCCTAATTTACCACAAAAAAATAGGAAAAACTTATTGACCCGAGTATAGGACGAGGGTGAGAAATGCAGCAGCTACTGTAAGTGGAAAAAGAGGGTCAACAATGCCCATCTGCAGCTGTATACCTCCCTGTGTCCTGTGCATATGTGCATGTGTCCTGTGCATGTGTGCATGTGTCCTGTGCATGTGTGCATGTGTCCTGTGCATGTGTGCATGTGTCCTGTGCATGTGTGCATGTGTCCTGTGCATATGTGCATGTGTCCTGTGTATATGTGCATGTGTATATGTGCATGTGTCCAGTGTATATGTGCATGTGTCCAGTGTATATGTGCATGTGTCCAGTGTATATGTGCATGTGTCCAGTGTATATGTGCATGTGTCCTGTGTATATGTGCATGTGTCCTGTGTATATGTGCATGTGTCCTGTGTATATGTGCATGTGTCCTGTGTATATGTGCATGTGTCCTGTGTATATGTGCATGTGTCCTGTGTCCTGTGTATATGTGCACGTGTCCTGTGTATATGTGCACGTGTCCTGTGTATATGTGCACGTGTCCTGTGTATATGTGCACGTGTCCTGTGTATATGTGCACGTGTCCTGTGTATATGTGCATGTGTCCTGTACCTGTGTCCTGTGTATATGCGCATGTGTCCTGTGTATGTGTACCTGTGTATGTATGCATGTGTCTTTGTGCATCCCACCTGTGTCCTGGGCATGCCTCCGTGTGCCTCTCTGCAGCGATCAGCATGTGCTATTACTATTCGGCGGCCGTTCACTGTTCAAAAGCCGCGCCTCCTCCTCGTCCATGATAGGCAGAAAACTCCATTTCCCAGCAGTCAGCCTATCACGGACATTCTCTCATCCTCATACCACGGACGAGGATGAGAGAATGTCCGTGATAGGCTGTACACTAACTGCCTATCACAGACGAGGAGGAGGCGTGGCTTTTGAACAGTAATTGGCCTCCGAATAGTAATAGCACACGCTGATAATGCAGACGGCGGTGACTCGAGTATGAGTCGAGGAGGGAACTTTCAGCCCACTTTCACCAGTGTCCCTGATCACCGCCACAAGACGACACTGTACTGCACTGGTGTCAGTATGTAAAAAAAAAAAAAAAAAAATTTCCTAATTTTCCAAAAACTTATAAAAAAAAAATGACAACTTCAAAAAAACTCATCATGACTCTTACTAAATACCATGGACTGTCTACTTTCCAAAATGTGGTCATTTTTGGGATATCTGTCCTGTCCTGACATTTGGTCCTTGAGAAATGAGAATCCGGATTGATCAATTTTCAGATATACACCATAGTTTGTGAACTCAATAACTTTCCTACAGACTAGAAATTATATACACTGATTTGGGTTATTTTCACCAAAGAAATGTAGCAGAATACATGTTGGCTTAAATTCATGAAAAAAGATTATTTATCTGCAAAATTTATTTTGTGTATTTTTTCATTCATTTCGCAAAAAAAAAAAAAACCCCAAAAAAAACAGTAGTGATTAAATCCCACCAAAAGATAGCGTGAACAAACGTTTTGTGTGAACAAATTTAGTTTGGGTACAGTGTTGCATGACCGCATGATTGTCATTCAAAACATGAGACAGCGCTGAAAGCTAAAAATTGGCCTGGGCAGGAGGGTATAAACGTGCCCGGTGGTTAAACCTCCAGACTCCTTAAAGCGAAACGTCACTCTCTAAATCAACGTCATCTATTTTTAACCTTTATGCTGCTAGCATTAGTAAATGCATAGGAAAGTAGATTATATGTATCAGTTTTAAAAGTATTTTTTTTTATTTCTTCAGTCACTTCCTGGCTTCCATGCGTAGGCAAATGATGTCATACATCCCAGGAGTCTACAGAAGGGGAGGAGGGGTTTTCTCAGCTAAGCACACCCCCACCTGCCTGCATGCCTGAGCTAAGGGCAGATGGATTCCAGGAAGTAAATGCAACATGAATCATATACCCTTACTCAAGATGACCACAGCCAAAATGCTAGAGCATTTTTCAAAGTGATTTCTCAACAAAAGAAAGAATGGAGACATGGATGGAGGGGAAGTTTGCTTTGAATAGTAAAAATAAAATTTTAAGAAAAAGAGCAATGTGGGACCTTAAATGAGGCACGCCGTAAATATGAATGATTAAAACCAATTGATGTCCACTGGCACCAGCTCATCTCTGAGGAGAGACACAGGACGAATCAGTGGGTTCCCACATTGTAAGCAATGCAAAGCGGGGAATAAAATCCATCACATCCCTTAGTAAAAGAACCACACATAGTACACAAAAAAACTGGTTAGGCACACATTTTACCGCGGCTCACTGTAAAAGGGCAGACAGGCAGGTAAGTAACTTTAATTCAGAAAAGTGACAAAAAAATATATTTTTTTACTCTCTGCTATAAAACACATCCAATAAAAAAATATGTAGAAAAAAATAATTGAATTTCTTCATAAATTTTGGCCAATATCTATTCTGCTACATATTTTTGGTAAAAAACTCCCGATAAACGTATATTGATTGGTTTGCGCAAAAGTTATAGCGTCTACAAACTATGGGATTATATATATATATATATATATATATATATATATATATATATATATATATATATATATATATATATATATATATTTTTTTTGTAAGCTAGTAATGATAGCGATCAGCAACTTATAGCGGGACAGCGTTATTGCAGTGGACAATCAGACACTTTGTGGAACCCGTGACACTAATACAGTTATCAGTGCCAAAAATAGACACACTGTACTAATGACACTGGCTGGGAAGGGGTTAACATCTAGGGCAATCAAAGGGTTAAATGTGTGCCTAACCAGTGTTTTTGTGTACTATGTGTGGTGCATTCACTAAGGGATGTGATGGATTGTATTCCCCGCTTTGCAGTGAAACAAAATCCATCACATCCCCCGTCAAGATGGAGCTCTGCATTGCTTACAATGCGGGAACCCACTGATTCGTCCTGTGTCTCTGCTCGGAGATCAGCTGGTGCCAGTGGACATCTATTGGCCAGCACCCGCTGATCGGCTTCTGCTGTGACTAATCACAGTGGAAGCAGTGCTGGTGCGCCCCCTACAAGGAAGTGCAGAATCACGTATATATACGCGATTCTGTACAGAACGGCTGTCCTTTAGTAGTAAATTTGCTGTGGGGCAGTCGTTAAGTGGTTAAAGTAACGTAGGCCTAAGTAAACAAAATGTCTCTGTGTACAGTATGGCTGTAATGTGACGTGTGTGGCTCGGTCTTCTTCGGACATCCCATATTTATGTTGAATACAAAGGTTACGATTCCAATCTTCAAGTCCTTACTTGGAAGATTTTAATATTGACGTAAGTCTAATAGAGGAGTCCCTACAAGGAAACTGAAGATATTTCTTGCCTAAATAATCTTTTAAAGGAAGATAAAAGTGCTTACCAACCACAAGCCGTCTGTTTACACGTTTCTGATTCTCTTCCAGCAACACCTTCTGCTTGAGGATAGGTGGAGGAGGGTGGCCCTCTCTAACAGGTGATCTGGTATCATAATTCTTCCTGTTGTGCGGTGATCTACTTGCTGCAGCGTTTGGGGATGCCTTCCTTGCACGAGAAGACGTTTTATCTTCAAGAAGTAAATCTAAGTTCTAAACACACAATGGTGTAGGACATATGTGAGAGGATCACAAAGACCCAGAACAACATGGGTCAGCTACATCAGATACATCAATGCAAAGCATATTAAAATAATTAGCGCCATGGACCCATACACGATACCCATTTACAACAAAGACTTAATTTAAACCCGAAAAAAACTACAATAGCTTATGCTACTAGGCTTCAGTCTAAAGTTAGCATTAAACTGGTTGTAAACCTCAGATATGGAATATTAACCAATCATATTCCTCTATAGTTTGTATTTGTCTCAGTTAAGAGCACCAAGTGTCACTTTTTTGTCCCGCCTCATTTCTCTGCCATCAGCACAGGCATCACTTCCTGACACCAAGAGAAAAATGGTGACAGGGGAGCGATCTCCAGCTGATTGACAGCCTCGGTCCTGTTCCTGTGTGCTGTGTAAAGGGACATGTGTCCCTTCCCTCCAATCAGCTGCCAGAGCTCTCCTCGCTGAGCTCTGCAGAGTATAACTTTAGCTACCCGCCCCCTTTTTTCTGAACTCTGACAAGTTTTAAAATTCAGCACTTTGAACGGATGTAAAGACAAGACTGCAGATATACAGGTACAACTTATGTAGGAGGATTTATTTTATCTGTGTAGATCAGCAGAGGCCAGTCACTTCACTGGGACCACTTTAAAGAACTTCTAACCCATAGCAATATTGCATGTTAGACTTAAAGTAGAATTATAGGCAAAACTTTTTTTTTCATTTTGCATAGAGCAAGGGGGGTTTATAGCCCCTGTCAACGTTTTTTTGCCATCTGTGTTCCATTGCGGAGATTTCCCTTCACTTCCTGTCCCATAGCCAAACAGGAAGTGACGAGAGGAATCCCTTGGGGACCCCCAGGGTCACCAGAACTAGTGTCCCCATTGGAAGATTTCCCCTCTATTACTTTTCTAGGGACAACCCAAAATTTGGGATTTTCTTTTACTTTCACTTTTAATGACAATGTTAAACAGGAGAAATAGAGAGGGTGAATCTCCTTAATGGGGGCACAGACAGCAATAAATACTGACAGGGGTTCTAATTTATCTCCCCTCTATCTAAAACAAAAACAAAAAAAAACTCTTGCCTTTAGTTATACTTTAAAGCGAAGGTTCACACAAAAATGGAACCTCCGCTTTTCGGAACCCTCCCCCCCTCCGGTGTCACATTTGGCACCTTTCGGGGGGGGGGGTGCAGATACCTGTTTAATACAGGTATTTGCACCCGCTTCTGGGAATAGACTCCCGTGGGAGTCACGCCCAACCCCCCCCCCCCCCCCCCCCCCGCTGTCTCGTGGGAAACACACAGGTCCCAGGAGTTAGTGGGGACCAGTTAGGACGCGCAGCGTGACTCGGGCATGCGCAGTAGGGAACTGGGAAGTAAAGCTGCAATGCTTCACTTCCTGATTCCCTCACAGAGGATGGTGGCGGCAGCTGCCGAGAGCCGAGCAATTGATCGGCTTTGGCTGACGACATCGCTGTACCCTGAAACAGGTATTTTTTATTAAAAGTCAGCAGCTGCATTATTTGCAGCTGCTGACTTTAAAAAAAAAAATTGGTTGGAACTCTCGCTTTCCGCCGACATGCACTTGGAGTATGGGATCGGGTCCACAAAAGGGAACATTGGCAATACAACTCACCACTAATGTCATTGAAGGAAGTAGATTACTTCCCACCGGGAAAGGAAGAATGGTTTGGGAAATGGCTGCTAGACGAGAATTTGCAGTTAAGGGATGTAATGGACCGGGGGAAAATCTGTTCATTGCAGGAGCTCAAGAAAAGAGGAGACAGGATGATTATTAACCCATGGCGTTACGCCCAGTTAAAACACTTCGTAGCATCTTTACCGCAACCTATCAGAACAATGAATAGTCTACTCCCATTGGAAAAAATATGCATAGAACGGAACGAAAAAAGTGGTTTCTCTAGAATATATAAAATATTGGTCGAGCTGAAGAGAATAGACACCCTGCCCTTTATAAGTAAATGGGAGAAGGAGTTAGGTTTAACATTTGCAGAGACAGAAGTGGACCTGATAGTAAAGCGTCTTTTGACCACGTCAGTTAACTATAAAGTCCTAGAGTTAAATTACAAGTGTTTAACCAGAATGTACATGACCCCGGATAAGATGCATAAATTTGATAAGGATAAATCTCGGCTTTGCTGGAGGGGATGTGGCGAAATTGGGACGATGGCCCATGTGTGGTGGTCGTGTCCTGAGATAGTGATTTTCTGGGATGAGATTAGAAAATATATTAAAGAGATTACTAAATATGATTTGCCAAGGGATCCCAGGGTCCTTCTGTTCCACCTGAGTGAGATGCACACTAAGGCCTATCTCAGATCACTCCTTCCTCACCTTATTGATGCAGCTAAGAGCCTAATCCCCAATAACTGGAATAGAAAAGAAAGGCCAACCATGAGGGAATGGTTCAATAAAATAAATGAGATACAGGATATGGAATATCTAAGGTTCAGTGAGGGGATGAAAATGGAGGCGTTTAGGTCCAAGTGGGGAGAATGGGAAAGATTCAGAAATTCTTTCAAAGCAGCTGAGATATGGGTTGTCGTGAGGGCGTCCTAAAGAACATAATAGAATATAATAATATATAAAAAAAAAAAAAAAAAAAACAGGAGACACGAGGGAGTATGGTCTCGGGGGGGGGGGGGGGGGGGGTCAGGGAGGGAGGTGAGGGGTGGTGGAGGGTGGCTAGTATGGAATTAATGGCTTATGTTGGAATAGTGGGGGGGGTTGTAAGTATTGATTAGGTATGTTAAGTAATCCCCCAATCAATGCAATCCTTCAAAGCCATAATGATGTGACGGAAAAGGGAGGTATTTTTCTTGATCGTCAACTTGAAAAAAAAGCTACTCCCATGGTGCACCCTCTCGCTGATGTGGCAAAAAAAAAAACAAAAAAAACAAAAAAAAAAAAACTCTCGCTTTAAGGATGGAACTACTGCTTTCTTTTTTTTTCTTTTAGGGGGGGAGGGAGTGGACGCTGTCTGTGTGGTTTTTTTTAGTGAAATTTTCATTATTTTTTACAATCATTTTTTTTTTAATTATTTATTGGAATACTTTGTGTTTTTTTTTTTTTAATCAGCCCTGTTGGGGGGCTTTGGTGAGATATCAGAGGTCTTAACAGACCTCTGATATCTCCTCCTTGAGACAGAGAAAGAGACAGAGGATAGATATCCCCCAGTCCCTTTCTCTGTAGCTTCAGCTGCACTGAAAATGAATGGAGAGAAGACAGCGGCTCCTCTCCATTCATAAAATGACACATCGTAATCACAGGAGATTACAATGTTTCAGTTATGTGAATGGACAGAGTCAGCTGACTTTGTGTCCATACACAAAGGAAGGAGGAGGACATGCAGAGGGACAGCACAACGGAGAGGGACAGCAGAACAGAGGGGGACAGCGGAGAGGGACAGCACAACGGAGGGGGACAGCGGAGAGGGACAGCACAACGGAGGGGGACAGCGGAGAGGGACAGCACAACGGAGGGGGACAGCGGAGAGGGACAGCACAACGGAGGGGGACAGCGGAGAGGGACAGCACAACGGAGGGGGACAGCGGAGAGGGACAGCACAACGGAGGGGGACAGCGGAGAGGGACAGCGGAGAGGGACAGCGGAGAGGGACAGCACAACGGAGGGGGACAGCGGAGAGGGACAGCACAACAGAGGGGGACAGGGGAGAGGGACAGCACAATGGAGAGGGACAGCGGAGAGGGACAGCACAACAGAGGGGGACAGCGGAGAGGGACAGCACAACAGAGGGGGACAGCGGAGAGGGACAGCACAACGGAGGGGGACAGCGGAGGGGGACAGCGGAGAGGGACAGCACAACGGAGGGGGACAGCGGAGAGAGACAGCACAACGGAGGGGGACAGCACAACGGAGGGGGACAGCGGAGAAGGACAGCGCAATGGAGGGGGACAGCGGAGAGGGACAGCGCAGCGGAGGGGGACAGCGGAGAGGGACAGCGCAACGGAGGGGGACAGCGGAGAGGGACAGCGCAACGGAGGGGGACAGCGGAGAGGGACAGCGCAACGGAGGGGGACAGCGGAGAGGGACAGCGCAACGGAGGGGCATGGAGGAGGATGCGGTGACAGTCAGCAGTGATCGCGTGTGGGGGAGTTACAAGCACCGATCACCGCAGTATAGATTTCACTAAAGCAGCTGAAAGCCGCGTGGGGAGAAGCTTGTAACTCCCCCACACGCCAATCACCGCTGACTGTGAAGGTATCGGCGGAAGCATCGGGAGCATTTGCCCGAGTACAAGTACTTGGGCAAATGCTCGGTATCGGGACAACCCTAAAAAGAACACTAAGGCTCTATTTACATCTGTGCTCTGCAGAAATGTGCGCAAAATTCCACACATTTATGCAAACTAGGAAAATGTGTTTTTATTGTATGTGGGCTGCGCTGCCATTCATTCTCAAAGACATCCCAACACACCTTGCTGATGCATGCCTGTTGCAGTGCACGGCAACGTATGGTGACCCGTTACAAAGCGCCGTGTTGTGTTGGGAGCTGGTTCAACCCAGCCTAACTCACTGAAATGTGCTGATAACTTTCAAATCACTTTTCCACAATGTCAGTTACAAGAAGCTTTAGCCATAGTTTAATGCATGTTATTTAGGGATGCACAATACAGTTTTTTTTTACTGGCGATTACAAGTACCGACACTTTCTGTCAAGTCCTTCATGATACTGAGTACCGATAACTTTGCGTTGCAATTTGAGCCTATAAAAAAAATGAATGGACTCAAATCGCATTGCAAAGAATTGAATGCGATTTGAACAAGAACATGATGGAATTCCTGTCCGAATCGCATGCCGTTTCCCCCTCTGCTCCTGTGTGAACCCAGGCTGAAGTCACTATGACAAGCCTGGGTTCACACAGGAGCAGTGGGGGAAACCACATGTGATTCGGACAGTTATCGCTCGTGATTCTTTGCAGTGCGATTTGAGCCCATTCATTTTGTATCGCATCGCAAAGGTATCGGTTTCAGGTATCGGAGCATTTGCACAATTGTGAGCACTTGTGCAAATGCTCAGTATCGGCACAGATACCGGTATCAGTGCAACCCTAATGATATTAACACTTAACTATTTTTCTCATGATCACATACGGTCTAGGTCCAGGCAGTGTTTACAATGTGCAGCGCTCCAATGACTCAGACAGGCTAAGGCCCCTTTTACACAAGCAGACCGATCGTTTTTTTTAGGTGGAACAGATCAGACCATCCATTGCTCTCCAAGGAGCAGTAGATGTCAACGGTCATGTGTCCATTGACACCTGCCAACATCTGATGCTATCCGCTAAAAACATACGGATGGGATCTGTTTCCCATACGTCTGGCTGATCGGATGACAGTTGGATGGAAGCGGACAGGTGTTCCATTTCCATTTGACCGCCCATAGAGGAAAGCGGGCTGTGTCCGTGTCCGCTCTGCATAGACGAAGCAGACACGGTCCTGTCATCTGTCTTCTCTGTGGGGGATCGGTGGACAGATTCCCCACTGAGCAAGCGGATCCGCTGGCAGAGTCTGCCCATCTGAAAGGGGCCTAATGCACATAATAAAGTGTTTCTTTGCATTTGAGACCTATTTATAGATTATAAACTAGAAAATGTGACATATCCAATGTTTAACAGCTTGCTATTAACCTCCCTGGCGGTATGATTATTTCAGATTTTTGCGTCTCAAAACGGTACAATTATTTTGCATAGAAATTTGGCATATTATATTGTAGGCCTGTCATTCTTAGCAATAACACACTTAAATCTGTCCAAACAAGAGTCTAGTAGATATCCCAGGTATGATGAAGTTTGAAACACAAAATCATAAATATAATAAATAAATATAAAGAATTATAAAAAATAATAATTAAATAAATTTCCCCATGATTCACCATCGCTCAATTCTGCAAGTGTTCTAATTTACTGTTTTCTAGCTGGTCTAAAACCACTTTTGACGTAAATGGACACTTTTTAGTTGCTATGGACAATCTCCAGTTTCCAAGCAGAAAGAACAGTATATATCATATAAAAGTGCATTCAGGGCATTGGACAAAGCACTGGGGGCAAAGGGGATGTGAAATAATTTCGCACAGTAATGTAATCTGTAAGATTACAGTGTACTGTATGTATTATGATTTTTCACTTTTTTGAATTTGCCGCCAGGCTCCGCCCCCGCGCGTTGCGACGCTCGCAGGGAACGGAGCCCGGCACACAGGACATCGGGGCGGAGGACAGAGCCCACAGACAGAGCGGGGGGACACCACAGGATCCTGGGGACAAGGTAAGTATACCGCACCAGGATCCTGCAATGCAATCCCGAGTGTGGCTCGGGGGTTACCGCTAATGGTGCTGAAATTTAACCCCGAGGCCACACTCCGGAAAACCGCCAGGGAGGTTAAACAAGTTAGAAAATAAAAAAGAAATCACAGTAGGGTTTCTACAGTTAGGAGCAGAACCAGTTCCAAGTATACCATTATGAACAACAATGGAGTCCAATCTCCTGAAGGCAGAGATTTACCCCATTAGTCATCCTGCATTTCCCAATAAAGGTGCAATATAAATAGGAAAAAAATAATAGGATTTTTTAAAACGGCTTACCTGTAAAATCCTTTTCTTTCGAAGGACATCACGGGACACAGAGCCACAGTAATTACTGATGGGTTATATAGGTATCACTGGTGATTGGACACTGGCACACCCTATCAGGAAGTTCAACCCCCTATATAATCCCTCCCCCTTGCAGGGATACCTCAGTTTTGTAGCCAAGCAATATAGTGTATTAGAAGAGGGGCGGGACCTCTGTGTCCCGTGATGTCCTTTGAAAGAAAAGGATTTTACAGGTAAGCTGTTTTAAAAAATCCTATTTTCTTTCTCAAACATCACGGGACACAGAGCCACAGTAATTACTGATGAGATGTCCCAGAGCAATGCTACCTGAGGGGGGGGAACCACGACCAAGTAGGGTGCAATCAGACCTGAGGACCCTGTACCACTGCCTGCAGCACACTACGCCCAAAGGCGATATCCTCATGCCTTCTCACATCCACCTGATAGAATCTGTTGAATGTATGAACTGAAGACCAGGTTGCGGCCTTGCAGATTTGAGCCATAGAGGCCCGGTGATGCACTGCCCAAGAAGCACCAATAGCCCTTGTGGAGTTTGCCCTGATCTGAAACGGAGGGATCTTCTGTTTCAAACTGTAAGCTTGAATAATCAATTGTCGAGTCCATTTAGAAATGGTAGTTTTTGACGCTGCCTGTCCTCTATTGGGACCCTCTGGCAGCACAAACAAAACATCCGTCTTGCGGATCTGAGCAGTTGCCCCTAGATAGGCCTTAACTGCTCTTACTACATCCAACGAATGTAGAGATCTCTCTTCCGGAGAACAGGGATCTGGAAAAAAGGAAGGTAGGACAATGTCTTGGTTTAAATGAAAATCAGAAACCACCTTCGGTAAAAAACTAGGATGAGGGCGTAGTACCACTCTATCCTTGTGTATAATCAAATAAGGCTCCTTACAGGAAAGAGCTGCTAATTCTGATACTCTTCTAGAAGAAGAGATGGCCACCAGAAAAATTAACTTCCTTGTCAACAAGACCAAAGGAATCTGACTTATTGGTTCAAAAGGCTGTTTCTGTAACACAGCCAGGACCAAGTTCAAGTCCCAGGGGTTTAGGGGCGCTTTAACCGGAGGATTAAGACGCATCACCCCCTGCATAAAGTTTCGGACCAAAGAATGCGAAGCAAGTGGCCGCTGTAATAATACTGATAAAGCAGAGACCTGGCCCTTGATGGTACTCAAGGCCAGCTTCATCTCTAATCCTAATTGTAGAAAATCAAGAATTCTACCTATGACATATTTCCTGGGATGCCAACCTCTGGATTCACACCAGGTTATATAAGCTTTCCAGACTCTATGATAAATCATCCTGGAAGCTGGCTTCCTTGCATTGATCAAGGTAGATATGACAGGACCTGAGAGCCCACGACTCTTCAGAACGTGGGTCTCAATAGCCAAACCGTCAAATTTAGCGTTTGTAAGGCAGGATGGAACACTGGACCTTGAGATAACAGGTCTGGGCATACCGGTAGTGTCCACGTGGAACCTATCGTCATCCTTACTATTTCTGCATACCAAGTCTTTCTGGGCCAAGCGGGGGCCACCAGAAGTACCGACTTCCTTTCCTGCCTGATCCTGTGAAGGAGTCGTGGTAATAGCAGAATAGGCGGGAATGCGTAAATCAGTGAGAACCGATGCCACGGAATCACCAACACATCCGTCCCGCATGCAAGAGGATCTTTTGTCCTTGCCACAAATCTGTCTATCTTTTTGTTGAATCGGGATGCAAAGAGATCTACATCTGGAACCCCCCATCTTTGGCATATGGCCCAAAAGACGTCGGGATGCAGAGACCATTCCCCTGGAAGTAACTGCTGGTGACTTAGATAGTCCGCCTGCCAATTCTCTATTCCCGGGATGAAAACTGCCGATATGCATGGCACATGCATCTCTGCCCAGACTAAGATCTGGTTCACCTCCTTTTGAGCAGCTCGGCTCCGGGTGCCTCCCTGATGATTGACATAAGCCACTGCTGTGGCATTGTCGGACTGGATCCTGACCGGACAACCCTGTAGCCTGATAGTCCAGGCTTTTAGAGCTAGACGTATCGCCCGGATCTCCAGAATGTTGATGGGTAAGGTCCTCTCTGT
Organism: Lithobates clamitans; assembly: GCA_037952925.1. Classification (NCBI taxonomy): domain Eukaryota; kingdom Metazoa; phylum Chordata; class Amphibia; order Anura; family Ranidae; genus Lithobates; species Lithobates clamitans. The sequence continues at coordinate 126,000 of JBBGZY010001473.1, forward strand.
CTTGGACCATACCCCTTGGACTGCAGCCTGTTCCAGAACTGCTCCCCAACCTGACAGACTGGCATCTGTTGTTACCACCGTCCAGGTGACCGGTAGAAAGGATTTCCCCTTCTGCAGGTTTTTGGGTATGAGCCACCAATTGAGGCTCTGACGCACCGCATGCGACAGGTGCATCAGAAAGTCTAATGCCTGAACTTTCTTGTTCCAGGTCGACAGAATACTGTGTTGCAGCATTCTTGAGTGAAACTGAGCATAGGGAACTGCTTCGAATGAAGACACCATCTTCCCTAGTAGCCTCATACAAAGGGCGGACTGAGGGACCCTTCTTGGTCCTTACTGCCAGAATCAGCTCTCTTAAAGCAGCGATCTTTGCCTGGGGTAGAAATATTTTCTCCTGGCTTGTATCTATAATCAGACCTAAATACTCCAGTCTTCTTACTGGTTTTAGGAAAGACTTTTCTAAGTTGAGGATCCAACCCAGGTGTTCTAGATACCTGACTGTGGTCCTCAAGTTTCCATTCAAAGAGGCTACCGACCGGTCTATCAAGAGTAGGTCGTCTAGGTATGCTATGACAGCTATACCCTGAGCCCTTAATCTGGCCAGAGGAGGAGTCAAGATCTTTGTGAACACTCGAGGTGCAGTGGCTATCCCGAAAGGCAGAGCCACAAACTGGAAATGGCGCCCTCCTACCTCGAAGCGCAGAAACTTCTGACGAGCAGGAAAAATGGGCACATGCAGATATGCATCTCTGATGTCTATTGATGCCAGAAATTCTCCTCCCTGCAGGGTGGGAACTACTGTTCGAATTGATTCCATGCGGAAGGATTGAATCCTTAGGAATCGGTTCAGATCCCTTAAATCCAGAATGGGCCTGACATCCCCATTTGGCTTTTGGACTGTAAAAAGGTTGGAATAGAAGCCCAATCCCTGGTCCTTTGCGGGAACTATCATAATGACCTCCTGCGACAAAAGTCGCTCTAACGCTAGAAGGAGCGACTGCTTCTTCTCTGGGTCTCTGGGGACACTTGATCTGAGGAACCGAGGAGAGGGGAATTCCTGAAACTCCAGCTTGTACCCTAAGGTTACCATGGAGATTACCCATCTGTCCTGGAAATCCTCCTGCCAGAGCTCTGAGAACTGTCGCAGTCTTCCCCCCACTCGAGTGAGCGGGGGCGCCCCCTCATGCAGAGGTCTTAGTGTTTTGCCTAGTAGGCTTCTTTCCCCAGGACTTCTTTTGTCCCTGGGGTTGACTCTTGTCTCTGGACCCCGATGGAGGCGGCCGTCGAGACTGCCTGGAGGCTGAAGCCCCCGGTGCTGGGGAAAGAGTCCGTTTGAAAGTGGGACGCTTACTCTTCTTCTTGACAGGTAAGAGAGTGCTTTTCCCACAAGAGATTCTCTTGATATAGTTATCCAAGTCCTCTCCAAACAACCTTGCACCACGAAATGGAAACTCAGCCAGTAGCTTCTTACATGGTGCTTCGGCTGACCAATTTTTCAACCATAGGATTCTACGTATATGCACCAACCCCAGTGAAAGACGGGAGGTTTGCACGATAGAATCTCTAATGGCGTCAACCACAAAGCATAAGGCCGCTGGAAGGTTAGCAAACCCCTGGGCCTGCTGTTCAGGTAATACTTTGATGACCTGCTTAACATGGTCTCTTAAGTATTGACAGACTCCAATCGCTGCTACTGCAGGTTGGGCCACTGATCCTGCTAAGGAGAAAACATCCTTCAATAGGGATTCCATCCTTTTATCTACAGGATCCCTGAGCATCTGAGCATTGTCTACAGGACAAGTCAGGCTATTATTTACGGAGGAAATGGTGGCATCAATAGCCGGTATTCCCCACATTTTGATAAACTTTTCTTCCATCGGATAAAGTGTTGAAAACTTTCTCGGCGGAAAAAAACGTTTGTCTGGGTGATCCCACTCAGAATAAATGAGCTTTTCAAGTAAAGTATGAACAGGAAAAGCATGTGCTGCTTGGAAAAGTTTCAGTGACCCCAAAGCAGAAGAGGATTCTTTAGCAGTTTCAGGTATGGGCAACTTAAATGTGGAGCGGACCAATCCAGTGAGGATCTGCACTAAGACTTTCTCCTCTTGGGAAGTCGCAGAGGGCCCCTCTCCACCTGATTCCTCCGAAGAGGAATCATCCGTCCCATCCCGATCCTCTGAAAGGGATTCATCTCCTTTATCCCAGAGCTCCTCTTCCTGAGGGTCTTGGGGAACAGAGGAAGGCCTAGTGCGTTTTCTTCCACTGAGTGAAGACTTAATCACGGCCATTAATCTTTCCTCTAGACCATTAATGGTTGAGGAAAAAACCTCTTGTGTAATATATACAGGGGCTGAAGTGCCAGAAGCAGGTGTAGCCCCTGACCCCGATGGCTCTCCCTGGCTAGCCGTCCCTGGCCCATCTTTAGGGGGGGAGGATGCTGCCGACAGGGGGCCCTCAGAACCTGAACGAGATCCCCTAGTGTCTCTGGTTCCTGGGGTGCTTGAACCTCTTCTACCCATAGTGCAAAGCAACAAGGTGTGAGGTATATAAATGAACACTGCCCGCTGAGCGATGTAGTCTGGCTAAAAGCCTTGCTACCCAATGCTCAGTCTGGTGTTACTTCAGTAAATGCTGCCTAGGAGAATGCCTGTGTCCCACCTTACATGCGACCGTCAGCTCTGTGTCTCTCAGAAGGCTGTGTGCACCTGTACAGGGTGCCTTTAATAGCCTGCAGCTGGCCTGAGTGGGAGTCTAAGCACCTGTGCTGACGTCCCGCCCCCCCCCCCCTCGAGTTTTGAAAAAAACGAGCGCTTCCCGCGCTGGCCGACTCTCCTGTTATGCTTCTGGAGGAAGGCTGGGGGAGGGGAGGAGGGAAAGGGAAAGGCTAGTAGCAAGATCTGCCTGAGCGGGTATAGTCAGAGATGGTGGACTAAGGCCACAGAGCCCGGGTGGTATAACCACTTTCTAGACCCCTGGTGGTATAACCACTTTCTAGAGGGAAAGGCTAGTAGCAAGATCTGCCTGAGCGGGTATAGTCAGAGATGGTGGACTAAGGCCACAGAGCCCGGGTGGTATAACCACTTTCTAGACCCCTGTGGCCCCTCTCTAGCCTGAGGGAACATTCAAACATGAGAAATCCCCCCTTCCATCTTACCTTGCAGCCGGCCTGAGACGCTGTGAGGAGAAACACAAGCAGCGATGGAAAACACTGAGACCGACATCAGCATGTGAAGGTATGTGCTCTTGGCAGCCCCCGGTGGTCACAATAGGCATAGCATGCATTTACCTTAAAGGAGAAAAGCCACTAGAACTCAAAAATTCTGTGGAATCTCCTCTTACCTTATCCAGCCGCAGGGTTCAGTTTATACAGACCCAATCTTCACCTCTCACGGTGGGCTCCGTTTGAAAAAAACGTCAGAGACTGGGGCCCCCTACGAATAGGGGAATCCAACAGTTCTGGGACCTCAAAGCACCCTGCCAGAAATTAGGAAGTTTAAAGCCAATTTCTGAACTGCGGGGTCCAGCTCTCTAAAAAGAGAAGCGTTACGGGTAAAACCTCGTTTCTTCGGACACGAGGCCCGGGTACCATCCAATTCGGCCATGAAAAGACACTTTGAATGGATCCGGTTCGCCTGGCTTGCCCCAGTATAGGATCTTAGGATATTCCCTTTGGAGCTCAGCACAGGACATCTTTACACGTCCATCACCTAAGACACTGGCGTAAAAAAAATTGAGGTATCCCTGCAAGGGGGAGGGATTATATAGGGGGTTGAACTTCCTGATAGGGTGTGCCAGTGTCCAATAACCAGTGATACCTATATAACCCATCAGTAATTACTGTGGCTCTGTGTCCCGTGATGTTCGAGAAAGAAATGTACCGTATATACTCGAGTATGAGTCGAGTTTTTCAGCACATTTTTTTGTGATGAAAATGCCCCCCTCGGCTTATACTCGAGTCAAGCAATTTTCTGCAGCAGAGAATGACAGACATTTTCCGAACCGACTTTGGGGCCCCATATTATTTCGGGACCCTTTGGGTCCAGAGACCCCAAATTTTGGCTGCAGCTCGGGGCATCTAGGAACCCTTAACTACCGAGTTCGAAGTTTGGGGGACCTATGGCTGCAAATGGGCACAGTGAGGCTACAAATGGGCATTGTTGACCCTCTTTTCCACTTACAGTAGCTGCGCATTTCTCACCCTAGGCTTATACTGGAGTCAATAAGTTTTCCCAGTTTTTGCAGTAAAATTAGGTGCCTCGGCTTATATTCGGGTCAGCTTATACTCCAGTATATACGGTACTAATTATTTTACAGGGAGAATCAAATGCCCTCATATCTGGAAGCAGCTGATATTGGGATGGTGTGGGCTTTAAAAGAAATATCTATTTAAGAAAAAATAAAGTAAAGTATAGAAACATCTATAGTTAAGTGTTCTTGCATAGCAAGACCACTTACTGTTATCTCACATATATATTATTAAGTGTTCTTGCATAGCAAGACCACTTACTGTTATCTCACATATATATTATTATTCTTATTATAGCCAAATTTACCACCCTAACTCCTCCCACAGTTTTTACACTACATAGACAAGTAATATACCGAAACGTGCGGATTGTTCCCGAATGGTGTGCTATTACTTTGTGGAACGTTTCGCCGAATGGTTCACGAAATATCGTCGTTTTTGCGGCGAAATTGGTCCCATAGGAATGAATGGGGAAACTAGAGTGGGAGATGACAAAAGCTGGAAAATCAGAACATGATTTCTAAACTGCCGCCACTCCCTCATTTTCAAGCCCACCTACACAAATCTTATATCAAAACGTTCAGCTATCCCTGCTGCCACTAAACATGTCCACGGCTAAGCCATAGTCCTGATAGTTTTCACAATATGACCATTTGTTTGCAACTCACGCCGTCCATTGACATTCATTGAAACTACACTCTAGCCCCCTCCAAATTTGAAGGGCAATTTCTAAACTGCGACTGTGCCTTCATTTTTAATATTTCAGAGACATACTATACATCAAAATCTAGGTCTGGGTCTTGTGATTCTCACAATATAAAGATCTTCGCTGTAGGATGTATAGTTTTTAAAATACGGCCATTTGTTTAGAGGTCATTTCAGGAAATTTTAGCCATTAATCAGAGTCTACTGTTAGTGTTTGTTTTGTTGCCATGGTTACCAAAGCTTCTGTTATACACAGGGGGGAAGGTGGCTGGAGCATCTCAGCTGATTACAGAGCCCGGGGGAGGGGACAGACACACCATGTACTGATTTATAATAGAGGAATATGATGGGGCAGTTTTGATGGGGTAATTCTGATGGGGCAGTTTTGATGAAGCAGTATTTGGGAAGCATAAACAGGGCATGAGCGTTGCTAGGAAACAGTGGTTGTAAACACAAGATGCTGAGACACTCCAAATGCATGTGACTTCATCTGCTAGACTTGATAATGCTTGTAGACTCCTCCCACAGTTTTCACACTACAGAGACAAATAATATACCGAAACGAGCGGATTGTTCCCGATTGGTGTGTTATTACTTTGTGGAATGTTTTGCCGAATGGTCCACGAAATGACGTTTTTGCGGCGAAATTGGTCCCATAGGAATGAATGGCGAAATGTTCAAAACTAGAGTGGGAAGTGACAAAAGCTGACAACCCCATGATCAGCCAAAACATTATGACCACCCCATGATCAGCCAAAACATTATGACCGCCCCATGTAAAAAAAAATATATTTTTGAAAAAAAAAAAAAATTTTTGAAAAAAGTAAAAAAATAATTTTTGAAAAAAGTAAAAAAATAATTTTTGAAAAAAGTAAAAAAATAATTTTTGAAAAAAAAAAATCATTTTTGAAAAAAAAAAATATATTTTTGAAAAAAAAATTATTTTTGAAAAAAAAAAATATTTTTGAAAAAAAAATTTCTTTTAAAAAAAAAATTATTTTTGAAAAAAAAAAATATTTTTGAAAAAAAAAAAATTTTGAAAAAAAAATTGCTTTAAAAAAAATAATAATTTCGAAAAAAAAATTATTTTTGAAATAAAAAAATTCATTTTTGAAAAAAAAAATTACCTTTGAAAAAAAAAATTACTTTTGAAAAAAAAAAATCATTTTTGAAGAAAAAAAAAATCATTTTTGATTAAAAAAAATTCATTTTTGAAAAAAAAAATTACTTTTGAAAAAAATGTTCAGCTCTTTCAGCGAATGATGGAACTTTTTTACTACTATTTATACTTTTTAAAATATTAAGCTTTTTAACACTTTTCACAGTTACTCAAGCCACTCCACCCCACCCAGTTACTCCGCCCACTCCAGTTGTAGAGGCAAGAACACTTTCACAATTTCCCCAGAAATTGTACCTTTTCTAGTTATTAAGTGTTCTTGCATAGCAAGACCACTTACTGTTATCTCACATATATATTATTATTCTTATTATTATAGCCAAATTTACCACCCTAACTCCTCCCACAGTTTTTACACTACATAGACAAGTAATATACCGAAACGTGCGGATTGTTCCCGAATGGTGTGCTATTACTTTGTGGAACGTTTCGCCGAATGGTTCACGAAATATCGTCATTTTTGCGGCGAAATTGGTCCCATAGGAATGAATGGGGAAACTAGAGTGGGAGATGACAAAAGCTGGAAAATCAGAACATGATTTCTAAACTGCCGCCACTCCCTCATTTTCAAGCCCACCTACACAAATCTTATATCAAAACGTTCAGCTATCCCTGCTGCCACTAAACATGTCCACGGCTAAGCCATAGTCCTGATAGTTTTCACAATATGACCATTTGTTTGCAACTCACGCCGTCCATTGACATTCATTGAAACTACACTCTAGCCCCTTCAAATTTGAAGGGCAATTTCTAAACTGCGACCGTGCCTTCAATTTTAATATTTCAGAGACATACTATGTATCAAAACCTAGGTCTGGGTCTTGTGATTCTCACAATATAAAGATCTTCGCTGTAGGATGTATAGTTTTTAAAATACGGCCATTTGTTTAGAGGTCATTTCAGGAAATTTTAGACATTAATCAGAGTGTACTGCTAGTGTTTGTTTTGTTGCCATGGTTACCAAAGCTTCTGTTATACACAGGGGGGGAGGTGGCTGGAGCATCTCAGCTGATTACAGAGCCCGGGGGAGGGGACAGACACACCATGTACTGATTTATAATAGAGGAATATGATGGGGCAGTTTTGATGGGGTAATTCTGATGGGGCAGTTTTGATGAAGTAGTATTTGGGAAGCATAAACAGGGCATGAGCGTTGCTAGGAAACAGTGGTTGTAAACACAAGATGCTGAGACACCCCAAATGCATGTGACTTCATCTGCTAGACTTGATAATGCTTGTAGACTCCTCCCACAGTTTTTACACTACAGAGACAAGTAATATACCGAAACGAGCGGATTGTTCCCGATTGGTGTGTTATTACTTTGTGGAATGTTAAGCCGAATGGTCCACGAAATGATGTTTTTGCTGCGAAATTGGTCCCATAGGAATGAATGGCGAAATGTTCAAAACTAGAGTGGGAGGTGACAAAAGCTGACAACCCCATGATCAGCCAAAACATTATGACCACCCCATGAACAGCCAAAACATTATGACCGCCCCATGTAAAAAAAAAAAAATATTTTTGAAAAAAAAATAATAATTTTTGAAAAAAAAAAAATAATTTTGAAAAAAAAATAAAATAAAATCATTTTTGAAAAAAAAAATTATTTTTGAAAAAAAAAATTATTTTTGAAAAAAAAAATCATTTTTGAAAAAAAAATTATAATTTTTGAAAAAAATGTTTAGCTCTTTCAGCTAATGATGAGACTTCAACTTTTTTACTACTATTTATACTTTTTAAAATATTAAGCTTTTTAACACTTTTCACAGTTACTCCAGCCACTCCAACCACACAACAGTTACTCAAGCCACTCCACCCAGTTACTCCGCCCACTCCAGTTGTAGAGGCAAGAACACTTTTCACAATTTCCCCAGAAATTGTACCTTTTCTAGTTCTTATTCTTATTATTATAGCCAAATTTACCACCCTAACTCCTCCCACAGTTTTTACACTACATAGACAAGTAATATACCGAAACGTGCGGATTGTTCCCGAATGGTGTGCTATTATTTTGTGGAACATTTCGCCGAATGGTTCACAAAATATCGTCATTTTTGCGGCGAAATTGGTCCCATAGGAATGAATGGGGAAACTAGAGTGGGAGATGACAAAAGCTGGAAAATCAGAACATGATTTCTAAACTGCCGCCACTCCCTCATTTTCAAGCCCACCTACACAAATCTTATATCAAAACGTTCAGCTATCCCTGCTGCCACTAAACATGTCCACGGCTAAGCCATAGTCCTGATAGTTTTCACAATATGACCATTTGTTTGCAACTCACGCCGTCCATTGACATTCATTGAAACTACACTCTAGCCCCCTCCAAATTTGAAGGGCAATTTCTAAAGTGCGACTGTGCCTTCATTTTTAATATTTCAGAGACATACTATGTATCAAAATCTAGGTCTGGGTCTTGTGATTCTCACAATATAAAGATCTTCGCTGTAGGATGTATAGTTTTTAAAATACGGCCATTTGTTTAGAGGTCATTTCAGGAAATTTTAGCCATTAATCAGAGTGCACTGTTAGTGTTTGTTTTGTTGCCATGGTTACCAAAGCTTCTGTTATACACAGGGGGGAAGGTGGCTGGAGCATCTCAGCTCATTACAGAGCCCGGGGGAGGGGACAGACACACCATGTACTGATTTATAATAGAGGAATATGATGGGGCAGTTTTGATGGGGTAATTCTGATGGGGCAGTTTTGATGAAGTAGTATTTGGGAAGCATAAACAGGGCATGAGCGTTGCTAGGAAACAGTGGTTGTAAACACAAGATGCTGAGACACTCCAAATGCATGTGACTTCATCTGCTAGACTTGATAATGCTTGTAGACTCCTCCCACAGTTTTCACACTACAGAGACAAATAATATACCGAAACGAGCGGATTGTTCCCGATTGGTGTGTTATTACTTTGTGGAATGTTTTGCCGAATGGTCCACGAAATGACGTTTTTGCGGCGAAATTGGTCCCATAGGAATGAATGGCGAAATGTTCAAAACTAGAGTGGGAAGTGACAAAAGCTGACAACCCCATGATCAGCCAAAACATTATGACCACCCCATGATCAGCCAAAACATTATGACCGCCCCATGTAAAAAAAAAATATTTTTGAAAAAAAAAAAAAATTTTTGAAAAAAGTAAAAAAATAATTTTTGAAAAAAAAAAATCATTTTTGAAAAAAATATATATATTTTTGAAAAAAAATATTTTTGAAAAAAAAAAATTATTTTTGAAAAAAAAAAAATATTTTTGAAAAAAAAATTTCTTTTAAAAAAAAAATTATTTTTGAAAAAAAAATATATTTGAAAAAAAAAATATTTTTGAAAAAAAAAATTATTTTTGAAAAAAAAATTACTTTAAAAAAAATAATAATTTCGAAAAAAAAATTATTTTTGAAATAAAAAAATTCATTTTTGAAAAAAAAAATTACCTTTGAAAAAAAAAATTACTTTTGAAAAAAAAATCATTTTTGAAGAAAAAAAAATCATTTTTGATTAAAAAAAATTCATTTTTGAAAAAAAAAATTACTTTTGAAAAAAATGTTCAGCTCTTTCAGCGAATGATGGAACTTTTTTACTACTATTTATACTTTTTAAAATATTAAGCTTTTTAACACTTTTCACAGTTACTCAAGCCACCCCACCCAGTTACTCCGCCCACTCCAGTTGTAGAGGCAAGAACACTTTCACAATTTCCCCAGAAATTGTACCTTTTCTAGTTATTAAGTGTTCTTGCATAGCAAGACCACTTACTGTTATCTCACATATATATTATTATTATTCTTATTATTATAGCCAAATTTACCACCCTAACTCCTCCCACAGTTTCTACACTACAGAGACAAGTAATATACCGAAACGTGCGGATTGTTCCCGAATGGTGTGCTATTACTTTGTGGAACGTTTCGCCGAATGGTTCACGAAATATCGTCATTTTTGCGGCGAAATTGGTCCCATAGGAATGAATGGGGAAGCTAGAGTGGGAGATGACAAAAGCTGGAAAATCAGAACATGATTTCTAAACTGCCGCCACTCCCTCATTTTCAAGCCCACCTACACGAATCTTATATCAAAACGTTCAGCTATCCCTGCTGCCACTAAACATGTCCACGGCTAAGCCATAGTCCTGATAGTTTTCACAATATGACCATTTGTTTGCAACTCACACCGTCCATTGACATTCATTGAAACTACACTCTAGCCCCTTCAAATTTGAAGGGCAATTTCTAAACTGCGACCGTGCCTTCAATTTTAATATTTCAGAGACATACTATATATCAAAATCTAGGTCTGGGTCTTGTGATTCTCACAATATAAAGATCTTCGCTGTAGGATGTATAGTTTTTAAAATACGGCCATTTGTTTAGAGGTCATTTCAGGAAATTTTAGCCATTAATTATGTACTGTGTTTGTTTTGTTGCCATGGTTACCAAAGCTTCTGTTATACACAGGGGGGGAGGTGGCTGGAGCATGTTAGCTCTGATTACAGAGCCCGGGGGAGGGGACAGACACACCATGTGCTGATTTATAATAGAGGAATATGATGGGGCAGTTTTGATGGGGTAATTCTGATGGGGCAGTTTTGATGAAGCAGTATTTGGGAAGCATAAACAGGGCATGAGCGTTGCTAGGAAACAGTGGTTGTAAACACAAGATGCTGAGACACCCCAAATGCATGTGACTTCATCTGCTAGACTTGATAATGCTTGTAGACTCCTCCCACAGTTTTTACACTACAGAGACAAGTAATATACCGAAACGTGCGGATTGTTCCCGATTGGTGTGTTATTACTTTGTGGAATGTTTCACCGAATGGTCCACGAAATTACGTTTTTGCGGCGAAATTGGTCCCATAGGAATGAATGGCGAAATGTTCAAAACTAGAGTGAGAGGTGACAAAAGCTGACAACCCCATGATCAGCCAAAACATTATGACCACCCCATGATCAGCCAAAACATTATGACTGCCCCATGTAAAAAAAATAAATTCATTTTTGAAAAAAAAAATTTTTGAAAAAAAAAAAATTATTTTTGAAAAAAAAAATTCATTTTTGAAAAAAAATATATATTTTTGAAAAAAAAAATTCATTTTTGAAAAAAAAAATATGTTTTTGAAAAAAATATATTTTTGAAAAAAAATATATATTTTTGAAAAAAAAAATACATTTTTGAAAAAAAAAATCATAATTTTTGAAAAAAATGTTTGTGCTCTTTCATCTAATGATGAGACTTCAACTTTTTTACTACTATTTATACTTTTTAAAATATTAAGCTTTTTAACGCTTTTCACAGGAGCTCCAGACACTCCAACCACACAACAGTTACTCAAGCCACTCCATCCAGTTACTCCGCCTGCTCCAGTTGTAGAGGCAAGAACACTTTCACAATTTCACCAGAAATTGTACCTTTTCTAGTTCTTATTCTTATTATAGCCAAATTTACCACCCTAACTCCTCCCACAGTTTTTACACTACATAGACAAGTAATATACCGAAACGTGCGGATTTTTCCCGAATGGTGTGCTATTATTTTGTGGAACATTTCGCCGAATGGTTCACGAAATATCGTCATTTTTGCGGCGAAATTGGTCCCATAGGAATGAATGGGGAAACTAGAGTGGGAGATGACAAAAGCTGGAAAATCAGAACATGATTTCTAAACTGCCGCCACTCCCTCATTTTCAAGCCCACCTACACAAATCTTATATCAAAACGTTCAGCTATCCCTGCTGCCACTAAACATGTCCACGGCTAAGCCATAGTCCTGATAGTTTTCACAATATGACCATTTGTTTGCAACTCACGCCGTCCATTGACATTCATTGAAACTACACTCTAGCCCCCTCCAAATTTGAAGGGCAATTTCTAAACTGCGACTGTGCCTTCATTTTTAATATTTCAGAGACATACTATACATCAAAATCTAGGTCTGGGTCTTGTGATTCTCACAATATAAAGATCTTCGCTGTAGGATGTATAGTTTTTAAAATACGGCCATTTGTTTAGAGGTCATTTCAGGAAATTTTAGCCATTAATCAGAGTCTACTGTTAGTGTTTGTTTTGTTGCCATGGTTACCAAAGCTTCTGTTATACACAGGGGGGAAGGTGGCTGGAGCATCTCAGCTGATTACAGAGCCCGGGGGAGGGGACAGACACACCATGTACTGATTTATAATAGAGGAATATGATGGGGCAGTTTTGATGGGGTAATTCTGATGGGGCAGTTTTGATGAAGTAGTATTTGGGAAGCATAAACAGGGCATGAGCGTTGCTAGGAAACAGTGGTTGTAAACACAAGATGCTGAGACACTCCAAATGCATGTGACTTCATCTGCTAGACTTGATAATGCTTGTAGACTCCTCCCACAGTTTTCACACTACAGAGACAAATAATATACCGAAACGAGCGGATTGTTCCCGATTGGTGTGTTATTACTTTGTGGAATGTTTTGCCGAATGGTCCACGAAATGACGTTTTTGCGGCGAAATTGGTCCCATAGGAATGAATGGCGAAATGTTCAAAACTAGAGTGGGAAGTGACAAAAGCTGACAACCCCATGATCAGCCAAAACATTATGACCACCCCATGATCAGCCAAAACATTATGACCGCCCCATGTAAAAAAAAAATATTTTTGAAAAAAAAAAAAAATTTTTGAAAAAAGTAAAAAAATAATTTTTGAAAAAAAAAATCATTTTTGAAAAAAAAATATATATTTTTGAAAAAAAAATATTTTTGAAAAAAAAAAATTATTTTTGAAAAAAAAAATATTTTTGAAAAAAAAATTTCTTTAAAAAAAAAAATTATTTTTGAAAAAAAAATATATTTGAAAAAAAAAATATTTTTGAAAAAAAAAATTATTTTTGAAAAAAAAATTACTTTAAAAAAAATAATAATTTCGAAAAAAAATTATTTTTGAAATAAAAAAATTCATTTTTGAAAAAAAAAATTACCTTTGAAAAAAAAAATTACTTTTGAAAAAAAAATCATTTTTGAAGAAAAAAAAATCATTTTTGATTAAAAAAAATTCATTTTTGAAAAAAAAAATTACTTTTGAAAAAAATGTTCAGCTCTTTCAGCGAATGATGGAACTTTTTTACTACTATTTATACTTTTTAAAATATTAAGCTTTTTAACACTTTTCACAGTTACTCAAGCCACCCCACCCAGTTACTCCGCCCACTCCAGTTGTAGAGGCAAGAACACTTTCACAATTTCCCCAGAAATTGTACCTTTTCTAGTTTTAAGATTGCAATCCATAACCTTTATTATATAGTGAGTTAATAACCCAGAAGCAAACACCTGATACGCATGTGGTTATTCCAAGTCATTGGCTCAACAAGTAGTGATGGATGGCACCCCCAGAACTGGCATCTTCAAAAACATGTCAAGAACAGCAGATGCCATTTTATTTTAGAGACACTGATTAGTAGCACATTTTTCTACAGTCATACAGCATTTAAAAAAAAAACGAAAATCTTATGTACCTCAGTTTGTTGGAGAATTGAAATGATTATATCGGAAGCAGCTGGATCCCCTCCAGCCTCAAGCTTTGCAGAACAAAGGGAAAGCTGGCGGATGAGATGGCCAAGCTCCTTGTAGAGAGAAGGTATCTGCTGCTCACCACGTTCATTCAGCTGAGTGATAAACATCTGTAGAACACGAATTGCTCCTCGGTGAACTGCTGCCAATCTAGACATGGTTCGGGACTGGAATACACACATAATTATTAGTACCAACAAGAAAAAAAAACCACCCAGGACTAATCACGAAAATGTAACTTTTTAAGGCAGCTCAGTGGCTAACACTACAATTGAAGTACACTACACTACACTACACTACATGAAGTGCTCAGATTCTGAAATACCCACCAGGGAACCTACTGTATATTGCCATATAGTGTATACATTTTTCAGACTGTTTTCAGTTTGTACTGTATTTCCACAATCATTTAATATAATTAACTGGTGTTCATACTAAATGGGCTTTCAAATGTGTATGTATAAAAATATGGTAGGGACTTTAGACTCTAAATAAAGTTTTAATGACAACCTGGGTGCTACATAAACACCTAAATACTAAGAAGTAGAAAAAAAAAGGTTCCAATAATGTTTGGCTATCATCACACACCAGTCAACTGACAGATATACAGACAGAACCTTTCTTCATTACCTTCTTTGTATGCTTTATTTTACATGGGCTTAGCTTTTCTAGATCTTCTTGGATCTCTTTTACCTGGTTAGGATCAAGAAAAAAAAAATATTAAAAACCTAAAACAAATGCTCACATTTTTACTAATGCAACAGTTTGTAACTAAAAGTGGGTACACACGGATCGAAATTCGGATGGTTCAGCAGTGACCGGCCGAAGTTTGATCCTTGTATGGCTCTCCCTGTTTGACAGAAGCGGACTGGTAGATCGACTTCTGTCGAATGAACATGCTGGGAAACTTTCATAATTCGGCTGCAGCACTGATCAGTATATTCTGACAGCGTAGGATCCCGCTGTCAGAATACAATAGCACAGTGGGGAGGATCCCTCCATCCACCTCACTTGTGTGGATGGGGGAAAGCAGTTTGTTTTCTTTCGTTCAGCCAGCTGGCATTCTGCGTTTCTGTGCAATTCAGCGTGATGAGATTTTCAGCCTATTCATTTGAATAGACTGAAATAGCACAAAAAGTAATGCATGCACTACTTATAAAAACGCACTACAACCAAATTGCATGGTACTTAGTCTGCACTAAGATACAAGTAAAACTTTAGGCATCCTCTGCAATCGGAATTGCTTTGGTTAATTGCTTTTAAAGGAATGCAGACACTGCAACTTTCCTCATTAGAATATTGTAGGTGCATCAGCTGATTATATTGAACACAGAGACTCTAAATTCAGGAACCAGACTTCCAAGGACATAGTTGAACCTTTTTTTTTCTTTAGCCACTTGCCGCCCGCCATATAGCAGAATGACGGCGGCAAAGTGGTTTCAAAATCCTGACTGCGCGTCATATGACGTCCTCAGTAAATTGAGCCGCTGCGTGCCCCCGGGGGTGTGCATCGCGGCGATCGTTGTTGCAGGGTGTCAGTCTGACACCCCGCAACACCGATCTAGGTAAAGAGTCTCTGACAGAGACTCTTTACCATGTGATCAGCCGTGTCCAATCACAGCTGATCACGATGTAAAATAGGAAGAGCCGGTGATCGGCTTTTCCTCACTCGCGTCTGACAGACGCGAGTAGAGGAGAGCCGATCGGCTGCTCTCCTGACAGGGGGGTCTGTCCCGATTGTTTATCAGCACAGCCCCCCCTTTGGATCCTACCCAGGACCACCAGGGAAGCCGCCCAGGACCACCAGGGAAGCCAGCCACACTGGACCACCAGGTATGCCCCCTAGACCCCCAGGGAAAAACTAATCAGTGCAAAGGCAGCTGCCAATCAATGCCCAGGCAGCTGCCAGTGCCACCAGGGATGCCTATCAGTGCCACGTATCAGTGCCGTGTATCAGTGCCACGTTTCAGTGCCCATCAGTGCCACGTATCAGTGCCCATCAGTGCCACGTATCAGTGCCACCCATAAGAACCCATCTTTGCAGCCTATTAGTGCCCGTCAGTGTCGCCTATCAGTGCCCATCAGTGCCGCCTATCAATGCCCATCAGTGCTGCATATCAGTGCCACCCAACAGTGCCGCCTACCAGTGCCCATCAGTGCCGCATATCAGTGCCCATCGTCGGTGCCCGTCAGTGCCCGCTCATTGATGCCACCTCATCGCTGCCGCCTTATCAGTGCCTGTCAGTGCCGCCTTATCAGTGAAAGAGACAACTTACTTATTTACAAAATTTTTAAACAAAAACAAAAGCAAAACTTTAAATTTTTTCAAAATTTTCGGTCTTTTTTTATTTGTTTCGCAAAAAAAAAAAACCGCAGAGGTGATCAAATACCACCAAAAGAAAGCTCTATTTGTGGGAACAAAATGATAAAAATTTAGTTTGGGTACCGTGTAGCATGACCGCGTAATTGTAATTCAAACTGCGACAGCGCTGAAAGCTGAAAATGTGCCCTGTATTGAAGTGGTTAAAGAACAGAAACCTACAAAGTTTGTTGAAATCCTTGCAATGCTCACTGATCACCCAGAGGAGTTGCTTTTTTTTTTCCCCCCCTCAACAAAAGTGGAATCAGTCTTTAATCATAGGTATACTAAAAATTGGGAACTCTCCTCCCTAAATGTAACACTGAACAGGGGTTTTTAATAAAGCACTAATACAGAGCAGTAAAAAATTACAACCGAAGAGCTCTTGTATCCGTTTAACAGATGACCTAATTTCCCAAACATTATCTGTGTTTCCAGGCAGTTTAGGTCATAATGTGCTAGTATAGAGTATGACCAACCTACCTGAAAACGAAGCCCTCCAGGGGTGCACTATTACCACTGGAGGAGCTTCCATCTTCACCCGGTCTTCCTTCTGGGTTTGCAGGCTTTGGCGATATGAATGGTAGAGCTGGCGGTGACTGTTTATGCTAATTGGTGTGTGTGAATGCGCTACTCCCGTAATTAATCACCACCTGCAATGCTTATTTTCTATTACTCATGAATTTTTCATAAACTTAAAACTTGTGCATAAACTTAAAACTTTAAATCAATACATCATATACCCATATACTAATCAATACATGAAATAAAAGTCCTTCAAACGTGCTACAAAATCTTGTAACCATTAGTGTGACTGGCGTGCTCCTATGTTCCTTCAGTGTTCATATGTGACTGAGTGAGACACCTCCACCATTCAGATTGGCCACTCACCAGAAACTTAACTAGAGATACGCCTTTGGTTCATTCAGGGATAACCACTCCACCTAGGCAACACTTCTCACCGGCTAAAACTTGGACTCTAATGCTCCTCATAGGAAAGCATAGGGACAAAAAGCGATCATAGCGCAATATGTTTGAACCATTTATTTTAAAATTTCAAAGTATAAAATAATCACTCACATATAAAAGTGCCCTCAAGCTGGCACGAAGCTTATCCAGCAGTTACGGACGGGTAAGTGGCTGTTAGCATGGTCCGCCTGGTAGTGATGTGCGGCCTCCACGCTCGGCTTGCGCTCCAAGCCTCGTTCCCGTTCACGTCCGGTCACCTGATGCAAAAAACTCTCCCAGCAGCCTCTACGCGTTTCGCATCATCAAATGCGTCATCAGGTGACCGGACGTGAACGGGAACGAGGCTTGGAGCGCAAAAAACTCTCCCAGCAGCCTCTACGTGTTTCGCATCATCAAATGCGTCATCAGGTGACCGGACGTGAACGGGAACGAGGCTTGGAGCACAAGCCGAGCGTGGAGGCCGCACATCACTACCAGGCGGACCATTCTAACAGCCACTTACCCGTCCGTAACTGCTGGATAAGCTTCGTGCCAGCTTGAGGGCACTTTTATATGTGAGTGATTATTTTATACTTTGAAATTTTAAAATAAATGGTTCAAACATATTGTGCTATGATCGCTTTTTGTCCCTATGCTTTCCTATGAGGAGCATTAGAGTCCAAGTTTTAGCCGGTGAGAAGTGTTGCCTAGGTGGAGTGGTTATCCCTGAATGAACCAAAGGCGTATCTCTAGTTAAGTATCTGGTGAGTGGCCAATCTGAATGGTGGAGGTGTCTCACTCAGTCACATATGAACACTAGGGGTGCAACGGATCGTTGCCGATCCGTGATCCGTACGGATCACCCTCCGCGGATCGGCACACCCGCGATCCGCGGAGCACTTTTCGGGCCTCAGCCATAGGAAAGGCCCCGGCTTCGGCCTAGCTCCGGAGCCGGCGGCCATCTTGGTACACCCGGAAGTGGCCGCTGTCTCCACAGGAAGTGACATTTCGTCGCCGCCATCTTGCTACACCCCACACTCCTGCACAGTACAATAATAATAGAGTGAGAAGGGGGCAAGCGGACATCTTGTTACACCCACCGGAGTTTTAAATTTAAAAGCCATTTTCAACACAAAACTGAGCTTATATGCACAAATACTGTATTTATGCATATAAGCTCGGTTTTGTGTTGAAAATGGCTTTTAAATCTAAAACTCCGGTGGGTGTAACAAGATTTGTGTGGTTTTTTTTTTTTGTATGCTGATCCGAGGATCGATCCGATCCGTGACTCTGATCCGAGGATCGATCCGATCCGTGGAATTTTTGATCCGTTGCACCCCTAATGAACACTGAAGGAACATAGGAGCACGCCAGTCACACTAATGGTTACAAGATTTTGTAGCACGTTTGAAGGACTTTTATTTCATGTATTGATTAGTATATGGGTATATGATGTATTGATTTAAAGTTTTAAGTTTATGCACAAGTTTTAAGTTTATGAAAAATTCATGAGTAATAGAAAATAAGCATTGCAGGTGGTGATTAATTACGGGAGTAGCGCATTCACACACACCAATTAGCATCCCCTACCCATCTTAATGAAGGGTTTTTTTTTAATGCAGCAACCCTGATACGTATGGTTGAAATATTTAATATTTTCTGAGAAATTAGGGGTTGTTTTGCGCCGGTGACACATACACAGTAACTCACGGTGACTGTTTATGGCACAGCTTTAAAGGAACGGCACTGGTATGGTGTTCCTTCAGAGTGCATGCGTTTGTGACCTCACCGGCTGCATCTAAAGTAAATATCTCCTAAACTGTGCAGGTTTGGGAGAGATTTACTGTATCTATAGGTAAGCCTTATTACAGTCTTACCTATAGGTAAAAATCATACAAGGGAGTTTACTTCCACTTTAAGAGAAGCTGATCATTAAGGAATAACCAGATTTCTTACCTGTTGCCGCAGAACATAAAGCATTCTGCTAAATCTGGTTGCCCGTTCCTGCTGGCGTATTCGGCCCCTAGCCTCTTCTAAGGGATCCAAAGTATTTCTATTGCATTCTAAAAAAAAAAGTGATATCTAAATTGTGGTCCTAGGGTACCACACTAATGTTAATAAACAGAGAGATCTAACCACAGCACAGCTGTTTGTGGGACTAGTCATGTATGGATACAAACGTTTATAGCAGTTAAGCAGGCAACGACAGTCAAATGAGAATGGTCAGAGGAGTGTGTTCACATAACATAGGGCAGATGTAAAAATAACATACAATACACTATGGAACAAGGAAAACTGAAAGCAATATTAAAGGTTCACCTTTAATTAAAAAAAAAAAATGTACATAAATTTGTAGGGGGAAAAAAAGTGATATTTTTTATGTCACAGAAGCCTAAAAAGCATTGCATGGGATGAGATCACTGCTGCACATGTGCAGGAGTGCACTCATTGAATATTACATAATATGTATATATTACTTCTTATTTAATTTAGACATCAAGCTTTACCTCTCTTGGCCAGTTCTTCAATTTTCCTCATGCAAGAATGTAGTTCTTTCTGCAGACGTCTCACTTCGTGCTCATTCTGTTCCGCTTCAGTTTTTGGGAGGAGACCAGGCCCGGGGTCATGGGTAGGCGGGGAGTCTGCTACCTCTACATTATTCCTATTCTTGTCAGGTGTATACACATATACCAAAGCACCCGATTTGGTCATTTCTGGCTTTATTGAACGGTTAGGCTTCCTGTCCTTTACAAAAGTTCTGGCTTTAGCCTTTTCAGGACTGCCAATAATCACTCCTCTTCTGAATGGAGGAGAACGCGGTTTGTTTGGCTGTGATTTTAGTTCACCCTCCAACTTCTCCTGTAAACGCTTTTGTTTCAGATCTCGCTTTACAAGCCAGATAGCGAGGTTCAAGCGTTCTTCCGATACAGCAGAGAAAGCCATCGGGGGGGAGGAATTACGTTGCAAATCGGAAGATGCTAAATTCTCTAAAGATTTATTTGGAAGACTTGATATCTTTTCAATAGTGATGGGAGAAGGGTTTGACAACTGGGATTTCAATCTTCTCTCCAATTTATCCTGTAAATGCTTCTTTTGAAGACTTGAAATCTTCTCAATTATTATGGGAGAAGGATTTGAGAACTGGGTAGCCAGATTTGATGGATGAGTATCAACATTCAGATTAAAGCGCAGCTTCAAAAGAAAAAAAAAAAAAGGAAATAAAGAAGGCAAAGAAAACTGCAAATATCAACTTCTTTAATTACCGTATGTGTAATGCATTTTACAGGAGGTGTTTTTATAAAGGAGTAAATATAACATTCAAACATTCACTGCAGGTAAATCAATCATTGCAATTTAAAACTCATGCAACAGGAAAATACACCTTCAGTGAATGTTTGTTGAATCTCATATTCACTGCTTTATAAATAAACCTCCTAGATTTCATTTTGCAACTATACTTGTATTATTTATTGGACCAATATACAAGCTTGTTTAATAAGAATCATGTAGCTTTGGCAGAAAAGAGATAGACAGAGAGAGGTCTAAAGACTCTTGTTGGTTAGAGCCCACCCACATAAATAGGATAATATTTTTATATACAATCTTAAATGAGAATTAAAGTGACAAATGCCTGAGGAAGTCTGGGGCATTTCTCCAATCCAGCCTTTTGCAAAACAGGGTTCTGTTTAATCCCAGGTTTCCTCCAGAGGTTTTTAGGGGTTCCTTGAGCAATGAGCATCTTCTGCCTCTCAGATAAGTAACCACTAACACCAGATTAACAATCTTATTGGTTGTTAGGATGCAGAGCGGTCCTAGCAACCAATCACAAGTTTGGTAATATGAAAAGTTAACTCTGGCAGTTCCAGATCCCAGTAAGGGGAATCCAATGACCACTACTGTATACTAGTACTCTTCCTTAATACAGTTGAACACCCACTCCTCCTCAAAATACCCTATTCAATTTGCCTCCAGGACTCTTTTTGGTTCTCCACCTACCTATCTCATTGCACCTTCAGTGTCAACTACAACTCTATCTCTTCTTCCTCTTTCTGTTGGGGTCCCCCAAAGGATCTGTTGTCAGTCCTTTTTTTTATTTACTCTCAAAACAATGCTTCCCTGGGCCATTTGATAACTTCCCACAGCTTCCAATACCACAATATCATCTTGATGCTGATGTATTACAAGCTCCTCATGTATTACTGATTTACTCAGTGACATATCAGTATTGATGTCACACCACTTACTCAAACTCAGTCTTTCAAAAAGTGAGCCTGTAATATTTCCTACCCCTGATCCCTCTCCTAACTTAATCAATCAATAGCACAACTATCACCCCCCCCCCCCCCCACATGCCAAGGTGCTAGACATAATCCTTTGACCTCTCCTTCAGGCCCCACATACAATCACTGACTACATTTTGTCACCTTAACCTCCATACATTTCTATCGACACTACAAAGCATTACCAATCCTCTCAATGGTTGTCTCATGCTCAACTATTGCAACTCCGTTCTCGCTGGCCTACCTCTACATAGACTATCCCCCTTCAGTTTACCATAACTGCTGCTGCTAAACCCGTCCACCTTGCCAACCGATCTGCAGCTACTGC
The DNA here is from genome assembly GCA_037952925.1 of Lithobates clamitans. Classification (NCBI taxonomy): domain Eukaryota; kingdom Metazoa; phylum Chordata; class Amphibia; order Anura; family Ranidae; genus Lithobates; species Lithobates clamitans. The sequence continues at coordinate 147,590 of JBBGZY010001473.1, forward strand.
CTTTTTTCTGCCCCTCTCCACTATCTCAACATATCAAAATACTAACTACAACATACAAAGCCATCCACAACTTTGTCCATAACTATATCACCAACCGCACCTTGAAATATCACTCCAATCACCCACGCCTCTCCTCCCAAAACCTCCGGTCCTTTAGCTCCCTCATCACCTCCTCCCATGCTTGCCACCAAGATTTCTCTACAGCCTCTACCATACTCTGGAACTCCCTACCCCAGCCTGTCCAGTTATCTCCTACTCTGCCCACTTCAGGCAATCCTGAAAACTAATTTCTACAGAGAAGCCTACCCACCTCCACCTAAAAACTGTGCTTCAATCTTTTTTCATCAGCTCTACAGTTTTTTTTTTTCTTTAAGTGGTACAATTTTTGTACCACTTGCCCCTCTCTTTTAGATTGTAAGCTCCATGAGCAGGGCCTCCTAATTCTTTTGTATAGAATTGTATTGTAACTATTCTGTTTTCTTTAATTCTGTAAAGCACTTCAAAAATTGTTGGCGCTGTATAAACCCTGCATCTATTACTTTTTTACTCACCTGTGTGTCTCTCCCATGACTTCTGAATGGCAGGCAGTGCTGAGCCCCAGAAAAAGCCGATGGTCCAGGCTGAGAGTCCAGAGCCATCCTAACAATCTAGAGAAATAACAAAAATGTTACGGTGAGACAGAGAACCTCCTAACTTGGAATGCGAAAGAGTGGAACCTTTTAGCACAAAGTACTGTAAACAGTCAAAAGACACCCCACCCCAGTTATTTAAATTGGATTCACATATGTAAGTAATGCTGACATTTCCATTAGATCTTCTTTCAGATGAGCAAGACTGATATCGGTTCCAGCTGGATTTGGAGTTTGTTCAGTGTCTGGCAAATCCAAAAACCCTTAACTGAAAGTATATTATGGAAATAGTTTCCTGGTCAGGACTAGTTCATTAATCTACAAATTATAAAGAGTTGAGATTTTCATTAAAGCCTCTTTGCCTGCAAAATATGAACAACCCCCCTTTAACCCATTCTGCAAGGTTTATTGCTGTTCTTACCTGATAAAGCAGATCCGCCAGTTGTTCCTGTTCTGATTGGTGGCCCCATTGCGGATATAACTTATTTACTTATGTTAATGCTGTCTTTAGCTCCACCCCAGTCTAAAGCCCAATTTATGGGCATTCCTGTGGGCGAGTACAGCCAGTACTGAGCTCCCGCCTCCTCTCCAAGCTTTATTTATTTTACTATTATGAATGAACAATCAGCCCTGTGGGGGCTGTGTGATGATGCAGCTGCAGGCTTCTAGTAAATGTACAGGGCACCAGCAGCTTTATACCACAGTCCTGAGAGCAATGCTTGTTCACTCATATATGTAAATGATCAGTCAGTGCTGCATGGGCTGTGTGATCGATCTGTGGCAGCTTATAAACATGCAATGCCCGTCAATAGAAAGCAATGCACATACATTTTTGAGCATTTTTATGCATGTGTTGAACAAGCCTATACTATGGTGAGCCTTCCAGCCAACATCTGAATTATTCGATTTTTCATTTTGAAAAGCCGGTATAAAAAACAAAAAAAAGAGATGAAAAAATAAAAACATTTTAGATTTAAAGAGAAAACAAAATCCTCCTCTCTTTTACAGCCAAAGGAAGATGCCATCATAGCCTCTGTTTGATCTACATTTGCCATGGTACTGCACATGTGATCAGTTGTGACACCAGCCATTTGTTGGCTTGATAGTTCGACTAAGGGCACAAGCAACTGTGACAGTTATCATTCACGGCATGCCTTGAATGTAACAGTTTTGGAAAAGAGTTAAATTTATGGGTTATTTTTTTTTTGCTGTGAAGGTTGCTATGTTCATTCTTCATGGTTCCACTGTATGTAGAAACTTGCTTAGTCCTGAGATAAACTATGGGATGTGTAGTGTGTTTTGAGCAGTGCAGAAGACTGCAACTAATGTGCACTGCTGGGAGCTCACAAGGACATTACATGGAAGAAAAGCAACACAATAAGATTTCATGAAAAATAGTTTACAGGGCCATAACATTTTATGTCACTTTAATCTCCCAGGGTACCAACTACATGTAGCACTGTCCTGTCGATGTTAAGTAGTGTAGTCAGAGAGTTTTCCTACTGCTGTCCAATGACACTGCTAGAAAGGAGACTGATTTGTGAGTCACAGTGCTGGTCTATGAAGACCAGCGCTGTCATTCACCACAGATTACAGAACCTGCGGGCTGTCATTGGGTGGACTCCCCTCATGACATAACTGCCATGAAGCCCTCGGAGTACCCAATTATAAAACCCTCACAGAGCCCAGTCATGGCAGCCCTCCTCCAGTGTGCACTAGTACTATCCCAGGCTTCCTCATTCAACACCCCCTCTACTCCGTTCACTACAAAGGGATCCAGCAGGAGGAACAGGCTTTATGGCCTCCTGTTCAGAAGGCAGAGTCGGTCTCGGATCTAGTAATCTGGAAGCGATGCCATGACATCACATTCCGGATTACTGGCATCTTAAAAGGCACCAGTTTTAAAAAATAAAGTATTCAAAAACGCCGATCTTGACGTTTATATCTTATATCTTTATATATTTATATCTTATAGACCCTCGATCTCTCCATAAAGAATACCTGTCACCACCTATTACTGTCACATGGGATGTTTACATTCCCTGTGACATCAATACCAGTGATAAAAAAAATAAAAAAAAATTAAAATGACAGTGTGAAAAGTTTTTGTTTTTGTACAAAATATCGTCAAAAAATATCAGCAAGAGAGGTGGCCGAAATATCGGTATCGTATTGGCAACGAAAAAACGATATTGGTCGATCCTTAGTTAAATTGCTATGCATTTTGAAAATTGACTGCTGTGTGGATCCTTGTAAGGGACAAAAAAAAATAAGCAATAGACTTGTGTTGATGTGTGTTTCGTTAAAATGCATACATGTAGTATCATCACATCGCCGAAGGAAGCGACAGAAGAATTTTTTGCTGTGCTCTTGCTTATTTACCTCTGTGAGTAGCTCTCCATTGATATAATAATAAACCTGGTGGTTTTCCACTATGAAGTATTTGTCACTTGTTCTCTTACTAGAATCATATAGTGAGCGGAGGTGTTGATCAGATTTAATCCCTGCTGGTGTATCCTGTAGTTCCTGATCCCTTTGATGGGATTGCTGCTAGAGCACTCAGGCATCCATGAGGGAGATAAGACCTCCAGTAATCTGGGGTCTCTGCTGTTTGGTAAGAGGCTGATTGTAGCAGCGGTGGTGGAACTCACCAGGGGATTCATGGAGGATTTCAAAAAGTCACTGATTTTCATACATGCTTTCGGTGGACTTTTATATATTAAGATTTTTTTGCACAGTTGGGTGTTACACATGTTTATTTTCATATTGATTTGAGGATTGGAGCTTTACCACTTCAATACTGGGCATTTCCACCCTCTTCCTGCCCAGGCCAATTTTCAGCGCTGTTGTACTTTGAATGACAATTGCGTGGCCATGCAACACTGTACATGACGTTTTTATCATTTTTCTCACACAAATAAGAGTTTTCTTTCAGGTGGTATTTAATCACATCTGGGTAATTTATTTTTTGCTAAACAAACAAAAAAAAAAAGACTAAAAATTTTGGAAAAAAAAAACAAACAAACACAAAAGCTTTTCTATATTTCTGTTCTAAAATTTTGCAAGTATATAATCTTTCTTCCTAAATTTAGCCAAACTGTATTCTACAGCATTTCTTTCCCTCTCATTTCTTGGGGCCCAAAAATGGCAGAACAGTACAAATACCCACCAAATGACCATTTTGGGGTGAGATCAGTGGCAGTGGGGGGGCGGGATTGGATGAGATGAGTGGCAGTGCTGAGGGGGGTTGATGGGATCAGTGGCGCCGGTGTGGGGGTGGTGGTAAAAGTTAGGGGATCTCACAGGCCATTCCACAAACATGGGAACTGTTCATCCAACCATCGCTGAACGTGGATACTGTAATGAGGTGGTATGTGAGTTTGTAAATTTTTCCTGCATATGGAGACTTTTGGGACACCCTGTATATTATTTCACACTAAGCTCAGTTTTCTTTAGTTTAACCACTTCCCGCCCAGCCGATACTAAAATGACAGCCAGGCGGTGGTTCAGTTATCCTGACTGCGCGTCATATAACATCCAGTAGGATAAGCCACGATCGCACACCGATCGGTGGTGCGGTGTTTCGGTCTGACAGGCTGCAACACCGATCTCAGTAAAGAGCCTCCGACGTGATCAGCCGTGTCCAATCACGGCTGATCACAGTGTAAACAGGAAGAGCCGTTTATCGGCTTTTCCTCACTCGTGTCTGACAGATGCAAGTAGAGGGGAGCCGATCGGCGGCTCTCCTGACAGGGGAGGGTCTGTGCTGATTGTTTATCAGCGCAGCCCCCCGTGGATGCCCACAAAGGACGCCCACCAGGTATGCTAACCTGGACCACCAGGGACATGCCAATCAGTGCCCAGGCAGATGCCAATCGGTGCTCATCAGCAATGCCTGCCAGTGCCATCAGGGATGCCTATCAGTGCCATCTACCAGTGCCACCCATAAGTGCCCATCAGTGTCGCCTATCTGTGCCCACCAGTGCCACTTATGAATGCCCATCGTCAGTGCCCATCAGTGCCAGCTCATCAGTGCCTGTCAGTGCAGCCTTATCAGTACCCGTCAGTGAAGGAGAAAAGTTACTTATTTACAAAATTATATAACAGGAACAAAGAAAAACTTTTTTTTTTTCAAAAATTTCAGTATTTTTTTTATTTGTTTAACAAACAATAAAAACTGCAGAGGTGATCAAATACCACCAAAAGAAAGCTCTATTTGTGAGAAAAAAATGATAAAAATTTTGTTTGGGTACAGTGTAGCATGACTGCGCAATTGTCATTTAAATAGTGACAGCACTGAAATCTGAAAATTGGCTTGGGCATGAAGGGGGGAAAGTGCCTGGTATTGAAGTGGTTAAAGCGTACAGGCTCAGTGCTAGAGAAAACTAAAAAAAAAAAAAAACAATAGTTTCCCGTGTCCCCTGTTCACCCCACAATGCTGCACTGAGGAGGGATGTGGTACATTTTTATGCAGCACAGCTTGCAGTATGTCACCACAGAGTGCCACGGTGCACAGGCTTGAATGAAAATTATAATAAATTAAATCAGATCTTCACATTGTAATACACCACACCACCCCCCACACAATGTACACTTGGTGTAGCATGCAGGTTGGCGTGGATGCGCCTTAAAGAGGTGGTAAACGTTGGGTAAAAAAAAAACCTCTCTCTTCAAGGTAAAGGCATAATGTGCTAGTATATATTGCATACTAGCACATTATGAAACACTTACCTTGAAAGAAAGCCCTCCAGCAGCACGCTGTCACCGCTGCAGAGGCTTCCATCTTCACCTGGTCTTCCTTTCAAGGTGCTTGAATGACCAAGCCGCGATGATGTCACTCGAGCACATGCGTGCGGGAGTCGTGGCGGCAGCACAGAGCTCTGAAGGAATGGCACGAATATGCAGTTCCTTCAGAGCGCTAGCGCCGTTGACGTCATCGGCTGCTGCTTGCTACACGTAGGTAAAATGAATATCTCACGCACCGTTTAGGACAGGGGTAGGCAACCTTTGAGAGGTGGAGATCTACCTGAGCAACACACAAGAGAGCAAAGATCACCGAGCTGCAGCGCCCTTTTTTATTCATTTTTTTTTAATGAACTAGCAAGGCCCCAATAAAAAGGATGGTATAAAAAAAAGTTATAAAAATATAACAAAAAACAAATGTCACTGTAAAAAAAAAAAGTATACAGTTGAGTGAAAAAGTATTTGCCCCCTTTCTGATTTTTTATTTTTTTGCATATTTCTCACACTTAAATGATTCAGATCATCAAACAAAATTTAATAATACACAAAGATAACCCGCGTAAATCCAAAATGCAGTTTTTAAATTATTATTTCATTTATTAAGGGAAAAAAGGTGTTCAAACCTGCCTGACCCTATGTGAAAAAGTAACTGCCCCCTCCCATGCTGAATCATGAATGAACTGTGATTAACCACAATATTTGAGAAAGTGGAGTTAAATTTCACTTGCCACACCCAGGCCTGATTACTGCCAGACCTGTTAAATCAAGAAATCACATAAATAGAAGCTGTATGACAAAGTGAAGCATGCTAACAGATCACAAAAAGCCACAATGTAAAAAAAAAAAAAAAAAAAAAAAAAAGGAAGAACAGATAAGAAACAAAGTAATGTACATGTATCGGTCTGGGAAGGGTTTCAAAGCCATTTCTAAGGCTTTGTAACTCCAGTGAACCATGCAGAGAGCCATTATCCACAAATGGAGATAACTTGGAACAGTGGTGAACCTTCCCAGGAGTGGCCGGCCTACAAAAATTACTCCAAGAGCATGATGACAACTCATCCAGGAGGTCATAAAAGAACCCAGAACATCTAAAGAACTGCAGGCCTCACTTGCCTCAGGTAAGATCAGTGTTCATGATTCAAAAATAAGAAAGAGACTGGGCAAAAATGGCATCAATTGGAGAGTTCCAAGGCCAAAGCCACTACTGACCAAAAGAACACAAAAGGTTCATCTAACATTTACCAAAAAACATCTTAATTATCCCCAAAACTTTTAGGCAAATATTCTGTGGACTGATGAGACAAAAATTTTACTTTTTGGAAGGTGTGCGTCCCGTTACATCTGGCATAAAACAAATACAGCATTTCATAACAAGATCATACCAAGTCAGACATGGTGGTGATAGTGTGATGGTCTGGGGCTGCTTTGCAGCTTCAGGGCCTGGACGACTTACCATAATTGATGGAACAATGAATTCTGAGCTCTACCAGAAAATCCTAAAGGAGAATGTCCGGCCCTCAGTTCATGACCTCAAGCTCAAGTGCATTTGGGTTTTGCAGCAGGACAATGATCCGAAACACAACAGCAAGTCCACCTCCAAAAGGTTCAAACAAAGCAAACTGTAGGTTTTGGAGTGGCCTAGTCAAAGCCCGGACTTAAATCCAATTGAGATTTTGTATCATAACCTTACACAAGTCATTCGTGCTGGAAAACCCTCCAATGTGGCTGAATTAAGACAATTCTGCAAAGAAGAGTGGGCCAAGATTGCTCCACAGCAATGTGAAAGACTCATTGCCAGTTATCGCAAACACTTGATTGCAGTTGCTGCCTCCAAGGGTGGTACAACCAGTTATTAGGTTTAGGGGGGCAATTACTTTTTCACATAAAGCCAGGCAGGTTTGGACAGCTTTTTTGCCTTAATAAATAAAACCATCATTTAAAAACTGCATTTTGTATTTACTTGGGTTATCTTTGTGTAATAATAAAATTTGTTTGACAATCTGAGTCATTTAAGTGTGACAAATATGCAAAAAAAAAAAAAATCAGAAAGGGGGCAAATACTTTCTCACACAACTGTATATACTTACCTATTTTTAGCCTGCGTCATTGCGATCATGTGATCTTACCTGTGTCAACCAACAGCGGCTGCAGGGGAGAAAGTGCATGGTGATGGCTGATAAAGCCTGGAGCAGTGATGTCACCCATAAGTTCCCATGTCACAACCGTTGTTGGCGCTCCCTCCTCTCCCCTGCATACACTGCTGTATCATACAGACGAAACAATGTGACCAGCCTAAAAATAGGTTAGTCAGCATAGGTGTTAGGGGTAGGGGGGCGGTAGGCAGTTTTTAAGGCTAGTCTACTTTCAAACTACCCTCCCTATTGGTAACTTGTGGCAGTGTTAAAGCGGAGCTCCACCCAAAAGGGGAAGCTCTGCTTGTTTGACCCCCTCCACTGCCACAATAGGCACTTTTTTTCGGGGGGGGGGGGGGGGGGTGGAGAGGATACCTGGTTTTGACAGGTACCCTTTTCCACTTCAGGCTCAGATCGTCGTAGCGATCTGAGCTGGAAGTTTGGCCCCCCGCAGTCTTCTGGGATACATCACAGACACATCTGTGACCATCATCACTGGGACCATTCATAAGGCACAGTGCGGCTCACGCATATGCAGGAGGAAACCAGCTGTGAAGCCGCAGGGCTTCACTTCCTGCTTCCCTTACTAGAGATGGCGGTGCCAATTGAAGAATCGGTTCAGGTAAGGACTTTGCTAAATCCCTGGACAGGTAAGTGTTCTTAAGTTAAAAGTCAGCAGCTACAGTATTTGTAGCTGTTGACTTAATTTTTGGGGGGGAGCCCGGAGCTTCTCTTTAACAGTTTCATGCTGCAGCATAAAGTGGTTAATTAACACTGACGCTTGTGCCACTAATGCAGAAAAAGGTTATATAACTGCCACTGGACACTAATGCATCAGTGACAGCACATTAACCCCTTCATGCTGCACATTATCAATATCATTTTTAATTAACCCCTTCACTGCCCCCGCTTCACAACCACCCCATACTGCCACTGTAACACAACATTACAGTGTCAAAAGTAAACCTGCCAGCCAGTGCCTACTGTCTTTGTCATTACTTGCATTCACTTTGTGCTCCCTTGTGGTGCCGCCGCCACTACCTATTCCTCTCCTGCTTCCGAGCCTCTGAATGAAAAGCAAGGCAGAGGCCAGGACTAGAAATCTTCTGCCGGGTGGAGACCACTCCGCCTGACAGAAAAGTATGTACAGTGAGGGAAAAAGTATTCGCTCCCCTGCTGATTTTGTACGTTTACCCACTGACAAAAATTTTAATGGTAAGTTTATTTTAACAGTGAGAGACAGAAAAACAACAAACAAATCCAGAAAAACACATTTTAAAAGTTATAAATTGATTTGCATTGTAACCACTTCCAGACCGCCCGCCGTCATTTAATGGCGGCTGTTTTAAGAGGGATATTATTGTTATGGCAGCAGCTAGCTACCATAACCCCAGCATTCTCTTCAGCGGGTGGTCCGCTTTCAGATAAAAGTGGTCTCTGCGGCGGATTCGCTGCAAGATCACTTTTATCACCTGCAGGAGTGGGCCCCCCCCCTCCCGGCGGAGGCGATCGGGTGTGCTCTCCTGCTTGGTATGGAGAGGAGTGAGAGAAAGATGGCCCCCACCCGTCTTCATAGCATTGCTTGGCGGAAGTCATCAAAACGTCACTTCCACCCATAGCTCTTAACTGGTTCCCGATCGGCTCACGTACATTTACTGCGGCACAATGGCACCACTGCGCGAAACCTCGTATATATACAGGGTTTCCTTTAAGAGCTGCCAGAGGGCATGGGTGCCCGCTGCACGGCGGGGGACCCGATGAGCGTGGCCGGCGATCACATGCACGGGCGCCAGCACAGGGATTTGTGTGTGTAAACACAGCTCACCGCCATTAGGGGGTAAAATCTTCCAGGGCTGAAATGGTTAAAGCAACTTTTTTTTTTTACAAATGACATTTAATTTTTTTTTTTATTGCATTTTAGTGTAAATATGAGATCTGAGGTCTTTTTGACCCCAGATCTCATATTTAACCACTTCCATACCAGGCACTTTCCCCCTTTTCTGCCCAGGACAATTTTTAGCTTTGAGCGCTGTCGCACTTTGAATGACAATTGCGCGGTCATGCAACACTGTACCCAAACTAAATTTTTATCATTTTCTTCCCACAAATAGAGCTTTCTTTTGGTGGTATTTGATCACCTCTGCGGTTTTTAATTTTTGCGCTATAAACGAAAAAATACCGACAAAAAACAAAACAAAAAACTGATGCGCACTGATAGGTGGCACTGATGAGGAGCTACTGATAGGCCTTACTGAGAGGCACTTTGATGGGGCACGGACAGGCATTACTGATGGAGCACCGATTGGCACTTTTTTAGGCACCGATTGGCACTGACAGGCGTTTATTATGGGGACAGGCTGGCAGGTGTTGGACACCTTTTGATGTGGAATGTGCTGATTATCAGCACAGACACCCCCCCCCCCCGCCTCTGACAGGGAGAGCCGCCGATCAGCTCTCCCTGTCAGCATGAACCGAGGTATGCCATTTATGCTTGGTGAGAGGGTGACAACAGTTGGTATGTTTCTTCACAAATGGAAGAAACACAAAATAGCTGTCAATCTCCCTCGGTCTGGGGCTCCGTGCAACATCTCACCTCGTGGAGTTTTAATAATCATGAGAACGGTGAGGAATCAGCCCAGAACTACACAGGAGAATCTTGTCAATGATCTCAAGGCAGCTGGGACCATAGTCACCAAAAAACAATTGGTAACACACTACGCCATGAAGGACTGAGCCCGGGTTCACACTATAACAGGCTGCGGATCGCACAGGAGCGCTGTGCGTCCCTGTCCCCCGTTTCAGGGCCGATTCTATGCCTGAATTCGGCCCTGAAACGGAGCTAAAGACGCACAGCGTTTTTGTGCAATGCGCTCCGCAGCCGCCCCGGAGATATGTATATAGGGAGCCAGTCACATTCTCCTGCTATGCGAATTACATGCGGGGAAACGCACATCTAATTCGCATAGGTGTGAACCCGGGCTGAAATCCTGCAGTGCCCGCAAGGTCTCCTTGCTCAAGAAAGCACATATACAGGCCCGTCAGAAGTTTTCTAATGAACATCTGAATGATTCAGAGGTGAACTGGGTGAAAGTGTTGTGGTCAAGTGAGACAAAAATCAAGCTCTTTGGCAGCAACTCAACTCACCATGTTTGGAGGAGCAATGACCCCCAAGAACACCATCCCCTTCGTCAAACATGGAGGTGGAAACATTCTGCTTTGGGGGTGTATTTCTGCTAAGGATACAGGACAACTTCACCACATCAAAGGGACGATGGACAGGGCCAAGTACTGTCAAATATTGGGTGAGAACCTCCTTCCCTCAGCCAGGGCATTGAAAATTGGTGATGGATGGGTATTCCAGAATGAAAATGACCCAAAACACACGGCCAAGGCAACAAAGGAGTGGCTCAAGAAGAAGCACATTAACCATTTGCCGACCAGCTCACGTCGATATAAGTCGTCAAAATGGCACGGCTGCTCAAAACAATGGGTACATTGCTCCCTTTAACCGCTTCCTGACCGCCTCACGCAGATATACTGCGGCAGAAGGGCACATACAGGCAGATTAATGTACCTGTATGTTGCCCTTTAAGAGGCGGCTTGCAGGCGCGCGCCTGCCGGGAGCTCTGTGACCGTGATCGCGGGTCCCGCGGACCCGATGTCTGCGGGGACACCCGCGATCGTCTCACAGTGAGGAAGAACGGGCAGATGCTGATGTAAACAAGCATCTCCTCATTCTGCCTAGCGACTCTGTCACTGATCACTGCTCCCTGTGATCGGGAGCGCTGATCAGTGTAGTGTTATACACAGCCCCTCCCCCCCCAGTTAGAAACACTCCCTACAGCGCCACCTAGAGGTTAACCCCTTCACTGCCAGTGACATTTTTACAGTAATCAGTGCAATTTTTAGCATTGATCGCTGTATTAATGCCAATGGTCCCAAAAATGTGTCAAAATTGTCCGATGTATCCGCCATAATGTCGCAGTCCCGATTAAAAATAAAAAATAAAAAAATTTTTAAAAAATCGCTGATCGCCGCCATTACTAGTAAAAAAAAATATTAATAAAAATGCCATAAAACTAACCCCTATTTTGTAGACGCTATAATTTTTGCGCAAACCAATCAATATACGCTTATTGCGATTTTTTTTTTTTTTTTACCAAAAATATGTAGAAGAATACGTATCGGCCTAAACTGAGGAAAAAAAGGTTTTTTTATAGATTTTTGGGGGGATATTTATTAATTTATTATAGCAAAAAGTTAAAAATAATGCGTTTTTTTTTTTCAAAATTGTCGCTCTTTTTTTGTTTATAGCGCAAAAAATAAAAACCACAGAGGTGATCAAATACCACCAAAAGAAAGCTCTATTTGTGGGGAAAAAGGACGTCAATTTTGTTTGGGAGCCACGTCCCACGACCGCGCAATTGTCAGTTAAAGCGACGCAGTGCCGAATCGCTAAAAGTGCTCTGGTCTTTGGCCAGCAAAATGGTCCCGGGCTGAAGTGGTTAAGAGCCACCGGAGGGGCGCGCCGGCGGCACAGCAGGGAACCCGATGTGCATGGCCGGCCTGCGGGCGTGATCGCGGGCACAAGAGCCAGCACAGGGATTTGTGTGTGCCTGGTATTGAAGGGGTGACAATTTCTTTGTCTGTGGGCAAACATACAAAATCGGCAGGAGATGAAATCCTTTTCCCCCTCACTGTACGCTCTGCAGACCGATGGCGGGTGGAGAAGAACATTCGGCATGGCGCTGTGGCTCAGCTTCACATGAAGATCACACAGGTGGCAGGAGCTGGCGGACATGACGAGTCTACCGATCACATAGCTGCGATTGACAGGTTGCCGACCCCGGGTTTAGGAAATATTCATTTTACGTACAGGAAAGCTTCATTATAAAAACTTACCTGTGGGTAAAAATAAAACCGCTGAGCTGATGGTACATCCAATGTTGTAGTTGTGTGCACTACACTCCTCATAGGAGGATGTTCAAGGCAAATACAGAGGAATGGAGGGAACAGATGGAGGGAGATATGGACACAGTACAGTCCTCCATCACAAAGCTGTGACTACAGTAATGCCAATTAGACGCTCAGTCCCCCCCATGTGTGTCACCTCCACATCAGCCTATTACCTGAATCCCCGCCGTCTCCTTCCTTGTCTTCCTCACCTCAGCCAACCGCTAAATCCGGCGTCATGACAACCGGCAGTCACTACGGGCCCACCAATGGACCAAACCTGCTGTAACTCCTCTGCACATGCGCAAGGTGACCGCCGATGTTTCATGATTTGGCGACCCGTCAGACTGTGTAACGAAAGTGACGTTACGTCGCCGCCATCTTGCTACACCCCGCACTCCTCCTCAGTAAGGATACACTGAGAAGGGGGAGAGCGGACATCTTGTTACACCCACGGGAGTTTTGCATTCTACACCACTATTTTTAACTGTAAACTGAGGATATATAGTGAAATACAGTACATAGAACTCCGTTTGACAGTTTAGGTGTCGAATTTTAAAAGCAGCGATTTTCTGTCCGATTAGCAAAGCTGTGAGATCAGCAGGCTTGCCGCTGCTTTTAAAATTAAACATCTCACCAGTCAGATGGATTTCTAACTACTGTATTTCACTATATAAACTCAATATACTGTTAAACATACGTGTAAAATGCAAAACTCCGGTGGGTGTAACAAGATGTCCGCTTTCCCCCTTCTCGCTGTATCCTTCCTGTGGATGAGTGCGGGGTGTAGCAAGATGGCGGCGACGAAACGTCACTTCCGTTACACATTCTTACGGGTCGCCGAATCTGACGAAACACCGCTGTAACTCCTCTGCACACGCGTAAGGTGACCGCCTGGCTGTGTCACGTGTCAGGTGATTTCAGTACGCTTTCAACTAGCGTGTACCTAACTAAAGATGGCCGTCTGCGCTTCAATCAGTTAGTATAGCTTTACAAAACATACAAATATATAATAATTAGACATATACTTAGCTATTACCTGCAAAAATTAGGTAAAGCTGTTTATTTGATGTTTTGTTTTGATAAAAAAAATTCTGCACGTGATACGTGATGGCCCCGCCCATTTAGGTGTAGAGAGTCTGTGCTATGAAGCGGCTTCCAGCTGAGCTGTGATAGAATAGTTCCCAGTCAGCACAGTACAGCCATGGCTTACCACACGGAGGTGAAGGTGCACGGCTATGAGGAGTACTGCAGGGAGGTGGAGACTTACCGGGGGAGGACGGTGTTCGCTCTGTTCTGTGGGGATAAGAATGAGGAGGGGGTGAGTTGGTGCCCGGACTGTGTTAAAGGTACTGTACCCTCTATAGAATTTCTGCCAGTTTATGGGCATATAAAGACACTACTGAGTGTAATTCCAATATTGGTGCCCATTGGTGTGCGCAGCCTATTGTATGATTAGGATACCCCAGAGCTCCAACACACGTGTGTGTCTACATATATGTCACCTCGGCACATTGATCTCCCTGCCGGTGTTCTATGGGATAGTGCCCGCTATCGAGTAGTGCCCGGGATGAATGGCGCATGTGTCCGTAGGGAGCAGCACAACAGCTGATTTTTTTTTTACGATCAGTTGTTGATACGGCGCCTGCGCAAAATTGCCGACCGAGGACATTTTTGTGTCAGATTGTGCCTCACGCTGGCGAGGAGTGTTCATGTCGGTGAGGGGCTTATTAGTACATGATGGGCAGTGCTGCTAAACACATATTTCTGATAGAAAAAATCGCCCTTCAGTTGACTAAACGCCCCGCAGGCGTCCAGGAAGAAAAGCAGAAAAATATGTGTTTAGCAGCACTGTCCATCATTGAATAATCCGCCCCCATCATGTACTAATCCGCCCCTCACCGACATGAACACTCCTCGCCAGTGCGAGGGGCAACCTGACAGAAAAATATTCTTCCTTCGGCTAACGTGCGCCGTCACAACAGCCTATTGTAAAATCAGCTGTTGTGCTGTGCATGTGCCGTTTGCCCCGGGCACATCTCAATAGCGGGCACTATCTGATAGAACATGGGCACAGTGAAAGAAAAGTGTGTAAACTGATAAGGGAGATCTTTCCCATCTCCCTGCCAGCACACAGAGTGATAATGCGCACAAGGTGATTAGGGTGTGTCCAGGCACATCCAGCACACCCTGTGCACACGCCTATGTCGGGACCGTGTACTGTGATGTCTTCACCATGTACAAGTACACCCGTCTTCAGGGTCTAATCTCAACATCTAGACCTGACCTGGAAATACACTGACCCGCCAGGGCCTGAGAGTGACCGAAGCTTGTCCAGTGACTAGCAGTGTGGAACAATTTACTGTTCTAACCACTTCCCACCCAGGTCAATTCTGACATTTCTCTCCTACAAGTAGACAGAGAAAACTGAGTACTGTCCATGATACTTTTTTTTTTTTTATTTATTATTTATTTGCACTAACATATAATTTTTCATGGACGAGCTTTCGGGGTGTGTCCCCTTCTTCAAGGTCCAAGCAGTACTGATTCACAAAAGTTTTAGCAGAAGGTCTCCTACAAGTAAAAAGTGTTTTTTTTTTTTCTTTTTTCCTTTATTTTTTTTTTTTTTTTTTTTTGCAGGCACCCTAAAGAATACACGGTCATTGCAATTTTTGATGTGTCATGGTATTTTCACTTCCCTTTTTTTTTCTTCTTTGAATTTTTTCCAAAAAAACCCAAAAAACTTAAACCTCTTGCCAACCAGCTGCTGCAGTTACACTGTGGCATGTTGGCTAGGCTGCAAGAATCACCACAGGTGTACGTCGGTTCGTGCACAAGGTTCTGTGGGCGCATGCTGATTGGCCATCAGGGGAGCCAATCAGCAAGTCCGGTGGACACCATGTCCGCCCGCGACCATTTCCCACAGAGCCAGAGTGGGGATCTGCCAAAGTAAACCAGGCAGATCTCTGTTCTGACGGGATCACACAGATCCTGCCTTTCTGCTATGCAGGAAGATGGATCTGTGTGGTGTCCCAGGCAGCTCATCCCCCCCCCCCCTACAGTTAAAAACACATTGAGGGAACACAGTTAACCCTTTGATCACCCCTGATGTTAACCCCTTCCCTGCCAGTGTCATTAGTACAATGTCGGTGTATATTTTTAGCACTGATCACTGTAATAATGTCACTGGTTCCCAAAAAAGTGTCAAATGTCAGCTAGGTGTCCTATCTGTCCACCGCAATGTCGCAGTCCCACTACCAGTTTAGTGTCACATAGGAGGTCGGGAGCTAGAATTATTGCTCTCGCTATAACGTTTGCTGCAATATCTCACATGTATGGTGCAAACACCATTTACATATTTTTGCACGACCTACATTTGCGTTCAGTTCTGTGTGCCAGGACGAGGGCGCTTAAAATGTATTTTTTTTTTTTTTACACTGTCCCTTTTTAATTTTTTTGATTACTTTTATTCCCATCACAAGAAAGGTAATAATCCCTTATGATAGAAGTAAAGCATGACAGGTCCTTTTATGGAGACATTTGAGGTCTAGAAGACTGTGAAAAGCAGCGGTGTGGCCCTTGATTTGTGCAGAGTACAAATCTGACAGCTGCTGCACCATTTACAACCACCAGCAAGAATCTACTGATCCTCGTCAGCAGCCACACACCATCAGCATATTGTGAATATAAAATACAGCCAGATGTTGTGCAGCATATAAACATTCCAGCAACGTGGGTAGGATCTAATCCACGTCAACATCAGACATTGCTCCCTTTATGGTGAAGAATGTATCAAAGTTCCCTTCATTATTCAGAGATCACCCAGATTAATCATTAGAGCAGAGCTGAGTGGTGATCTTCCTACTGAAACACATCAGTTTTGCAGTGAACAGAATTACTTTTGAAGAGTAACACAAAAACAAAATTGTAATACAAAGCAGTTTACCAGTCCTTGGATGTGGTGGCTGCATTTTTTATTTTTGTTTTTTCCTGCCTATTACATTTTCGGCAAGTACTGTAAAATACCTGTTGATCTTACTAGATATCCAATGTGGTACCTTCTTTTTCACTGAACTGAAACCTCGAACAATGCCATCAGCTTTCCCTTTTCATGCTGTCCCTTTTCATGCTGTCCCTTTTCATGCTGTCCCTTTTCATGCTGTCCCTTTTCATGCTGTCCCTTTTCATGCTGTCCCTTTTCATCTGATCTTCCCATAGAGAACAGCGGGGCTGTGATAGGTCTGTCCCTGCACAGTGAGCAGAGACTGACCTGTCATCTACCGACTCAGTGGGGCTCAACGGAGCGATCGGCTGAGTGGATCCACCCTGTGTGAAAGGGGCCTTGTTCAGTGCTGAGCAGTGTTAAACATTGCCGGCTGCGCTTATTTATTTATTTATTTATGACAGCTGTGAGCAGGAAATTACTTTGTACTTGTTGCATGAATGAATCGTGGAAATGCTGGTTTAAGATCGTGTGGGGTTGACTCGAGACTGCAGTCTTTTTTAACAATTAATCATGCAGCTTTATTAAGCTGCAATGCAATACACTTTTATTTTGAGGTTTAGATGCACTTTAAAGAACATTAAAGTCTTCATTTCTGTTCTGTCTTGATAGCAATTCACATCAAAACGAGTTCCTATTGTAAATATATGTAATGGTTACATTCTACAACTATTCAAATATTATTCGATCATATTTCTCATCCTGTGTACATTTTATTTCTTTTGCTGTAGCTGAACCAGTCATTCGTGGGGCAATGAAGCACCTCCCAGAAGGCTCAGTCTTCATATACTGCTTAGTTGGAGAGAGACAATAGTAAGTCTAAGGCTCCACACACACTTTACAATGAGACCGTACAATCTCGGTACTGTCAACTTTAGATCTAATGAAACTATTCAGTATTCCAGCAGAGTTCATGCAATGGAGCAAACAATTGATCTGAGATTTTAGAGTTGTCTGTCCCCAAGAAAAATTACTCCTGGCAGATATACTTCATGATAAAGGAGACCCATCAAGTTGCACTTGCAACAGTTTTTTTGTGAACCTTTATAGAGGGTGTCACTTTGTGCATATTTTTAGGGTTGGACTGTTTTAAAAAGGCAGCTTAGGGTCACAGACTTAGAGCGGAGCTCCACCCAAAAGGGGAAGCTCCACTTGTTCGCAACCCCACCCCCTCCACTGCCACATTTTGGCTTTGTTTGTTTTTTTGGGTGGGTGGGGAGGAGCCAGGTACATGATTTTGACAGGTACTGACTCCCACTTTTGGAAAGATCGCTACTCAGCGATCTGACATTTCTGACCCCCTCCCGCTGACAGCAGGGCCATTCAGGGAAACTGACAGATGTGATATTTTGAAAGGTAATGAAAAGATAAAGTGAGAGGCTAAAAACAGAAGCCTAGCATGAAAGTGTAATGCCCCATACACACGATCAGAAATTCCGTCATAAAAAACTTGGATGGATTTTCGGACGGAATTCCGCTCAAGCTTGCCTTGCATACACACGGTCACACAAGTTCTCTGAACTTTCGACCGTCAAGAACGCGGTGTGATGTACAACACTACGACGAGCCGAGAAAATGAAGTTCAATGCTTCTGAGCATGCGTCAGATTTGTTTCCGAGCATGCGTGATTTTTTGCGCGTCCAAATTGCATACAGACAAACGCATTTTCGGATAGGAACTTTTTCCGACCGAAAAATACAGAACCTGCTCTCAATCTTTTGCTGGTTGGAATTCTACCAGCAAAAGTCCGATGGAGCATACACACGGTCGGAATTTCTGACCAAAAGCTCACATCCGACTTTTGCTGGCAGAATTTCTGATCGTGTGTACGGGGCATTAGTGCAAAAGTATGCTGCGGAATACCACTTTTTGCACGGAGGGCTATTCACACTTTTAAGCCTGGCATATGCATGCAGACCAATGTATTCAGCATTACCTCCTTCTAGGTCAGTGACTTCTGAAGTATTGAAGCCTCCAAATCAGTTACAGGCAACTGGCATTTTTAAAATGAGCGTTCAGCAGTTTTTTAATGTTACCTGCAACATGCAAGTTGTTATTGTGCCTTCGTGTTGTAAGTCCTTGTCCATAATTAATGTACTGCCTGTTTCTTTAATGTAGCTGGAAGGATCCAAATAATGATTTTAAAAAAATCCTGAAACTTACTGGTGTTCCCTCTCTTCTTAAAGTTGGAACGGTAAGCTTGTTCTCATTCATTTTTTATTTTTTTTATTTCTACATTAGAACAGCAGAAAGCATTGTGCCAACATGCTCCCCTCCTTCCTTTTTTTTTTTTTTTTTTTAAGTAATGCCCACTAACATGTTGATTTGATAGTGTGATGCAAGCTAAGCAGAAGACACAGCCTGCATGTGTACAAATATGCATGTACAGTTTTGTCAAAGGTTTTGTGACGCCTGCCTTTACATGAACTTTAATGAAGCATCTTAGTCCGTAGGGTTCAATATTTAGTTGGCCCACCCTTTGCAACTTTAACCGCTTCAACTCTTCTGGGAAGATTGTCTACAAGGTTTAGGAGTGTGTCTATGGGAATGTTTGACTATTCTTCCAGAAGCACATTTGTGAGGTCAGGATGTTGGATGAGAAGGCCTGGCTTGCAGTCTCCGCTCTATTCATCCCAAAGGTGTTCTTTTGGGTTGAGGTCAGGACTCAGGCCAGTCACATTCCTCCACCCCCAAACTCACTCAACTATGTCTTCATGGACCTTGCTTTGTGCACTGGTGAGCAGTCACGTTGGAACAGGAAGGGGTCATCACCAAACTGTTCCCACAAAGTTGGGAGCATGAAATTGTCCAAAATGTCTTGGTATGCTGATGCCTTAAGAGTTCTCTTCACTGAAACTAAGGGGCCAAGCCCAACCCCTGAAAAACAACCCCACACCATAATCCCCCCTCTACCAAATGACTTGGACCAGTGCATAAAGCAAGGTCCATAAAGACATGGATGAGCGAGTTTGAGGTAGAGGAACTTGACTGGCCTGCACAGAGTCCTAACCTCAATCGATAGAACACATTTGGCACGAATTGCGAGCCAGGTCTTCTCGTCCAGTGCCTGACCTCACAAATGCACTTCTGGAAGAATGGTCAAACATTCCCATAGACACACTCCTGAACCTTGTGGACAGCCTTCCTAGAAGAGTTGAAGCTGTTTATAGCTGCAAAGGGTGGGCCAACTCAATATTGACTGGGATGCCATTATAATTCACGTGTGTATAAAAAGGCAGGTGTCCCAATACTTTTGGTAATATAGTGTATATTAAAAAGCAGTCTGAGGCAATCAGTGCAAAACAATCGGTAAGCTACTGAAACCACCAGGAAATATTAGAGCTGTGCCAAAATCAGGAGGTCCTCACATGTAGGATAGGTGGGTCTTCTTCATGAATCTGAAGTCTGTGCAACATCCTGCCAGTTTTCTTGGTATACCAGGACCGAGCCTCTTCCTTTTTTTTTTTTTTTTTTTATATATTCTGAAAGATAATGTTACGCAGAGTAAAATGATGCCCAACGTGTCATGCTTCAAAATTGCGCCCGCTCGTGGAATGGCGACAAACTTTTACCCTTAATCTCTATAGGCGACGTTTACAAAATTCAACAGGTTGCATGTTTTGCGTTACAGAGGAGGTCTAGGGCTAGAATTATTGCTCCCAATCTAACGATTGCGGCGATACCTCACATGTCGGGTTTGAACACTGTTTTCATCACGTATACGTTCGCTGCAGGATGGGGCACGTTTAAAAAATGTTGTTTTATTTTTTTTCTTATTTTACCTTTTTTATTTTTACACTGTTCTTTTAAAAAAAAAAGTCCCTTTTATTCCTATTACAAGGAATGTAAACATCCCTTGTAATAGAAAAAAAGCATGACAGGACCTCTTAAATATAAGATCTGGGGTCAAAAAGACCACAGATCTCATAGTTACACTAAAAAAAAAAATGTTGCTTTAAGAGCTATGTACGAAAGTGACGTTTTCACATCGCTTCTGCCCTGCAATGGTATGGAGACGGGTGGGGGTCATCTTCTCCTCACTCGTCTCCATACCAAGCCAGGGAGAGGACCCAAACGCTACGGACGGCTCCGGTAAGCGTCAGAAGGCACCGGAGAGTGGGGGGAGGGGGGGCCCTCTTCCTCCGCCGATAAAAGCGATCTTGCATCGAATTCGCAGCTGAGACCACTTTTATCTGAAACCGGACCACTCACTGAAGGATACCGGGTTATGGAAGCTAGCTGCTGCAATCAATTCAAAGTGCCGATGTATATTGGCGTGAGCCGGTCCGAAAGTGGTAAATTTTATACTTTCAATGTAGCTCAGATTAAAAAACAGACCAAATAAGACATGCAAATGAATTCCAACCTGTAGGGAATTATAGTTTTTAGTATGGGTTTTGTCCATTGGTTTTCTCTGCTGCTGTTCTGTGTTGTGCTGATCTCTTAACTCTTTTTTCCCAGGCACAGAAACTGACAGAAGAAGAATGCTTTAAACCCGACCTAATCCAGATGCTGTTTTCAGATGAATAAATTTTTGCAAAGTGGGTGTTTGGGAAACTATCTGATAACCTTATAGTGGGAATGTATTCAAGTAAAACCATTGTGTGCTTTACCAAGGATGAAGTACACTGGTTCTTTCACTGCATACGTTTTAAACCTCATGCCAATGACTTCTGTGTCAGCGTTTACCCATGTGTGTGCTTATGTCGCTTCTCCATGAACGCACCACTTCGGACAGAAGCACCATGTGCACATATGCGGGTAAACACTAATGCAAAAGATCTCAGCATTTACCCAAGTGCGGCCGCATACAGCTATTCACTTGTATTGGTTGCTGTACTCGGCGTGTGCTTTCCTGGACACCAGAAAGTGCCAGGGATTTTACGCCTGTACAAAGTAGCTGCTAAACGTCCATGTACGTGAGGCCTTAATCATAGTCTCTCAATTTTATTTTTCACTTGAAAAGAAAAGCTGTGCCTAATATTAATGCTAATTATTTTTTATTTTTTTTTGTCATAGGATCCATTTATAAAGGGCTTCTGGATTGCACGCAACTTTATCTACTTTTTATACTCCTAGCTGTACATTCTGTCTAGGTTATTTGAAAAAAAGAGAATACCCAAAATATTTTTTTCTCATACATAAAGTTTAAACTCTCTTTGCTTTATTAATCTGAATCAAAATCTGAAGTAAAATAAATCCAATGGGTTTTTAAGCTTGTATAGGTTGTTGCTGAGCATACCATGTACTAGAAGGCAAATACAAGGAACAAAAATGGGGATGTGTCAGTCAGTACTTGTTGTTGTGGCATTGAGAATCCATGTGCTGACAGAGTATTATAAGTAAAACATTCACTGGGGAATGCCTAAATCTGGTCTGCTTTTTCATTCTACTTTGTGTGTTATGGAATTTAAAGAAAAGCACTATTATGGAATTTAAATGTGCCGAGATAGGGGCTGCCGTTTTTTTTAAATTCTTTTCCTCAAAGCTGTGTATTTATCTTGTTATAAACATCCTAGTATATTTTTGTGTGTGCATCTCAAAATCTACTTTTTTTTTCTTTTTTTTTTTTTTTGTTTGTTTGTTATGCGCTTTGCACTTCTTTGCACACCAGTACTGACCGGAAGAGGGAGGGCAGCACTGTGAGACGATCAGTGGCGGGGATGGTGTGCTGCAGCTTACTATCCAATCGGGAAGGTGGGGAAACTATTACTGCCTCATTTTACTACAGTTATCCATAAGCTGGGTTCGTACTGCTAACATGATTTTATGGGTAGGGAATTGTGTCAGGCTTTTGATATAAAAAATATGGAACTCTGGCGTTGTTGCCGGTGCTGGGCAAAATACAAAATATATATATATAAATATACTTCTCTCTATCCCCATTTTCTCGAATCGTCTTCCAGGGCAGCATCCGAGAGATAGGCTCCTCCTCCCTAAAACAGGAAACACATTAGTCCACCATTATAAATTTCACACTCTTACCTGTGTGCCTCAGTTGTTTGTGTTTCCTCCGGACCCACAGGAGCTGCAAAAACGTTTGTTATTTTATTTTCACCTGTCTCTGTGCTTGTTGCAGGAGACCCCCTGCCAGCATCCCATACAGCCCAAGGGGCTTTGGGAGGGCGAGCAGGCGCAGCACTGGGCAACATTGCTCAAAGCCTGAGATTTCACCCCTACTGAGGGGTCTGCAATCATCCCCCCAGGCTGCAGGAGGACTCTGTCATCCCCACCCCATGCCACTGTTTAGGCCTGTGTATGCTTCTGCAAGCACCCCCCTCTGGCTTTCCGCAGTATCTGGAGCCCGCCAGGGGGGATGGATACATGCATAGATGGGCGCCCCCCCCCGCCGCCGCCGAAAACTTCAGCAGCAGAGGGTCTAGCAGGGAGGGTTTTGTACCTTCTAATCAGGTCCCTGGTGGCTGCGGCTGTCCCCCCAAACGAATCCGCCGCTCTCCGGGCGGCGCAGCAACGTCCTCACCGCCACAGGCCGCTACAGGAAGTCGGGGGTTGTACCAAGATGGCGCAGAGGTTCCCGTAGTCTATCTACTGCAAATTTGTTCAATGCTACCCTTCACTACCAGCACGGTTACTCTACAATACAGCGGCATGTGCAGGTGTGTCCACCAACCTGCACGGGGTCAGCCGGGGGCGGGGCCGGAGCTTATGCAGGAAGCAGATAAAAAGGCCTCTAAGCAGAGGATCCTGGTGGCTGATCATGTCTGACGCTTCCCCACCCTGCCCTGCAGATCCTGCAAATCAGGACAGCTCCAAGGTAAGCCAGAATATTCTTGAATTATCTCTGTCTTAACCTCTTTACTGCCTATTTACAGACAGTTTTTTTTTTTTTTTGACCACCTATCTCACGGGGTTTTTGTTCTCTATGCTCGCTTGCAGGCAAAGACCCCTGAGGAAAGGAAGGCTAAAGGCAAAACATGTGCCTCATGCAGCCACAGGCTTTCCCTAGACTGGAAAAAGCCCCTGTGTCAGAAATGCTTAGACAAAATGGTGGCAAAAGAATCACAGGGATTTTTGAAAGACCTGCTCAATTCTTTTAAGAAAGAAATTCAGAGCACCATGGCACCACTACGCTCAGCTATAGAAAAATTAGAAACGCCAGCAAGTGTCGCTCAGGCCAGTATCCCATCTACCAGCGGAACACACATTCCAAGGGAGAACAAGGTACAGGCAGAACAAGAGGTGGATTCAGATGAATCTGAACAATCTGAATCAGAAGACGGTATCTGTTCAGACTCAGAGGAGGAAGATGACACGACAGACTGCAACCTGTTTCCTTCTGAGGACACAGACAGTCTTCTCAAAGCCATCTCTGACACTCTAGGCATTAAAGAACAGAAAACCGCAGAACTCACTATGCATGACAGAATGCACAAAGGGCTCCAGCCCAAGAAGCCAAGAACGTTCCCGGTACACCAAACACTTAAAGACATAGTCAAAAAGGAATGGGAAGACCCAGAGAAAAAGCTTTTCATCCCCGCCACAATCAAACGCAGATACCCGTTTGCGGAAGCAGACACCAAAACCTGGGCTAAATGCCCCAAGGTGGATGCCTCTCTGGCAAAAATCACGAACAAATCGGACTTGGCTTTTGATGACGCAGGTACCCTTAGCGACCCCATGGACAAGAAAATAGAAGCTCTCCTGAAAAGGGCATGGGAAGCAGGGGCGGCAAACCTAAATCCGGCTATTGCTTCCACCTGCACAGCCCGAACCTTGCTAATCTGGCTAACCCAGCTGCAAGATCTATTGGAGAACGACACGCCCAGGGAGGAACTAATTAAAACCATCCCCACACTAACTAGAGCGGCAGCTTTCTTGGCAGATGCTTCAGCAGAAACTGTCAGAATATCCTCTAGGACCACGGCACTACTAAACTCGGCCCGCAGAGCCCTGTGGTTAAAATCCTGGGGGGGGGGGATGCACCTTCCAAGAACCGTTTATGTGGCATACCATTCACTGGAGACCTACTGTTTGGTCCCGAGCTAGAAACAGTCCTGGATAGGACTGCAGCAAAAAATAAGGGGTTCCCTCAAACCAAGAAGAGACAAGGGAAGGCGCCCTTTCGGCATTTCAAGAAATTCAATAAGCCAGGGGCAAAAAAGCACTGGGGTCAACAAAACAAGAAAGGCAAAGGTGAATTCATCCTCAAGCCTAATACCCAAAAGAACAAAAAACAATGACTGCCTTCAGGTGGGGGGCAGATTGGCGGCTTTCTCCCACCAATGGGAGGAGATAACAGAAAACAAATTCATATTGCGCACCATAGCGGACGGTTACGCAATAGAATTCTCCAACCGCCCCCCACCCAAATACTTAGCGACCATGCTACCCAAGGACAGCAATCAAGCAAAGGTATTTTTAGAATCCCTACAGAAACTATTAGATCAGAAGGTGATTTGTCACGTTCCCCAAGAGGAGGAACAAAAGGGCTTCTACTCACACATCTTCGCAAAAAGAAAACCATCAGGCAAACTAAGGCTGATACTAAACCTCAAACCACTCAACCGAGGAATAAGATACAAGAGATTCAGAATGGAATCTATCTATTCAATCAGGAACATCCTACCGCAGGAGACATTCATGGCAACACTAGACTTACAGGATGCCTACCTACATGTCCCCATAAGGAAGGATCACCAAAAGTTTCTAAGGTTCGCAATCCAGGGGCCAGCAGCTACACTGCACCTACAGTACACAGCTCTCCCCTTTGGAATCTCCTCAGCTCCAAGAATATTCTCAAAAATAATGGCGGAAGCGCTAAAAGGTCTAAGACAGGAGGGTATTGGAATAATACCATACTTAGACGACCTCCTGTTCTTTGCGGACTCAGCAGCAATCTTAGAAAACAACCTGCGCAAGAGTATGAACTATCTGCAAAACCTGGGATGGTTAATAAACGCAGAGAAATCGCAAATGATCCCAAGCCAGAGAGTAGTGTACCTGGGATACGTGCTGGACTCCAGACTGTCAAAAATTTTCCTAACAAAGGAAAAAGACGTAAAAATGACACAAGCAATTACGTCCCTGCTAAGGAACCATTCCACAACGATCAGGCACGGAATGTCCATACTAGGACTGATGACGTCTTCCATTCCAGCCATCACCTGGGCACAAATTCACATGCGACCCTTACAGAACTACATTCTGTCCCAGTGGGATGGCAGGCAAGCATCCCTAGAAAAATCCATTCCCGTCCCCGCCACAGTCAAACAAACACTCTACTGGTGGCTCAACCCACTTCGGATCATCGAGGGGCGCAGATGGGCTCAAGTCAATCCAGTCAGCATCACCACCGATGCAAGCGCCCTAGGATGGGGAGCCCACATGGAAGGGCGGTTCTCGCAAGGGAAATGGACACCCAAATGGGCACAAGCCTCCTCAAACTTGAGAGAGCTGAAAGCTGTGGGGGAAGCGCTAAAAGCCTTCAAGCCAGCATTACAGGGGAAGGATGTAAAGATACAATCAGACAACGCAACGACAGTCGCATACCTAAACAGACAAGGGGGCACAAAATCCCAAAAACTGATGAGACTGACACAATCTATCCTACTGTGGACAGAAGTGAACATAAGATCGATATCCGGTATTCATCTAAAAGGAACAGACAATACAGTGGCAGATTTCCTGAGCCGGAAAACGATAAAACACACGGAATGGTCGCTAAACCAAACAACCTTCACTCAAATCACCCAGAAGTGGGGAATACCCGAAGTAGACCTATTTGCTTCCAGGGCGAACGCAAAATCTCCAATATTTTTCTCCCTGGACCCTACAGATGGCAACAGCGGGGTGGATGCTTTCAACCAAAACTGGAAATGGCATCTGTGCTATGCATTCCCTCCAACTGCCATAATCCCAAAAGTAAGCCAAAAAATCAAGGCAGAGAAAACAACAGTGATACTAATAGCACCACACTGGCCCCAGAGAGCATGGTTCAGTCATTTAAAAAATCTCAGCATACAACCTCAGCTGACACTGACGGACCGCCCGGATCTACTGTCACAAGGCCCAGTCAACCATCCGAACCACAAAATCTTGAAGCTCTCGGCTTGGTTACTGAGAGGGTAAAACTCCAGAACAAAGGCCTGTCAGACAGAGTAATCAACACCATCTTAAACAGCAGAAAGGCGGTAACGAGAGCCATCTATGAGAAAATAAGGAAAAAATTTGTTTCTTGGTACGAAGACAGACCAATCTCCAACGGTGGGATAATTCCAATAGTTTTGGACTTCCTACAAGATGGTGCAGACAAAAACATATCACCAAGTACCCTGAAAGTACAAGTTGCAGCACTCCACCTAGTGAAATCAGAGCGCACTCAACTAGAGCCTGGGCAACCTCGGCCGCAGAGAAAGCAGGGGCAACTCCGGAGCAGATCTGCAGGGCAGCGACATGGTCGAGCTTCAGTACTTTCGCTAAGCACTACCGCATAGACCAGCTGTCTGACCAAGACCAAGCATTTGGTCGTAAAGTGCTCCAGTCTCTAACCCCACCCTAGTAAGTATTGCTTGATATATCCTCTCGGATGCTGCCCTGGAAGACGATTCGAGAAAACAGAGTTAGGTACCTGGTAACTCTTTTTCTAAGAAGTCTTCCAGGGCAGCACTAGTTCCCACCCTTGAAACAACAAAAAACAGGTACAGAGGGGGAGCTTGCAGCTTACAGGGAATTCCTTCGGTGCTTTAACATTACTGAGGCACACAGGTAAGAGTGTGAAATTTATAATGGTGGACTAATGTGTTTCCTGTTTTAGGGAGGAGGAGCCTATCTCTCGGATGCTGCCCTGGAAGACTTCTTAGAAAAAGAGTTACCAGGTACCTAACTCTGTTTTTTTTTGTAAAATACGAAACAAGTTACGCTGAGTAAATACCTACCTAACATGTCACGCTCTAAAACTGTGTGCTCGTTGAATGGCAACAAACTATAGTACTTAAAAAAAACTCCATAGGCGACACTTTAAAAATGTTTACAAGTTGGAGTTAGAGGAGGTCTAGCGCTGGAATTCTTGCTCTCTAACGTTTGCGGCGATACCTCATATGTGTAGTGCGTGACTTATGCGTTTGCTTTTTTTTTTTTTTTTGATCACTTTCATTTCTGTTACAAGGAACGTAAACCTTCCTTGATTTTGAAAAATAAGGAGGAAAGGTCCTCCTTTATGGAGAGATCTGGGGTCAAAAAGACCCCAAATCTCTACTTTTTACCTTTTTTGCTAAGTAAAAGATTAAATAAATAAATAAATAAATGTGTTTACTTCCGCCCTAGACCAGAACTGATGTTGCTCTGGTCTCCCAAAGCCATAGAGGCAACCCAACGATCTGGGCTCTGATTGCCTCTGTGACCAGCTGGCTGCACCGTTGGATCATTTCTCAGGCATACCAGTAAAAATGGGGCAAGAGAGTGAATATGTCCCGCTTCTGAAAGCAAACCATCGGCTAATCATCGGCTCAGACCTCTTTCATGAGAAAACCAGCCACTGGCGGGAAGGGAAAAAAAAAAAAAAAAAGTTTGGGGTTATGGCTGGGAGGAAATCTCTCAGCCATAACCCAGGTAAACCACAGTGTGTGTGTGTGTGTGTGTGTGCATATGAATAAGAAAAAAAAAATTATATATATAACACACACCAACGTCCAAACCATTTGGTAGAGGGGGGGGGGGGGGATTAATTTGTGGGGTTGGGCTTGGCCCCTTAGTTCCATTTGAAGAGAACGCTTAAGGCATCAGCATATCAAGACAATTTCATGCTCCCAACTTTGTGGGAACAGTTTTTGGGGATGCCCCTTCCTGTTCCAACATTGCGCACCAGTGAAAGAAGCAAGGTCTATAAAGACCTGGATGAGTGAGTTTGGGGTGGAGGAACTTAACTGGGCCTGCATAGAGGCCTGACCTCAACCTGATAGAACGCCTTTGGGATAAATTAAAGTGGAGACTGCAAGCCAGTGCTTGACCTCACAAATGTGCTTCTGGAAGAATGGTCAAACATTCCCATAGACACATTCCTAAACCTTGTGGACAGCCTTCCCAGAAGAGTTAAAGCTATTCTAGCTGCAATGGTTTTGCCAACTCAATATTGAACCCTATGGACTAAGGCTTGGATGCAATTTAAAGTTCTTGTGTGTGCAAAGAAAGTCGCCCCAATAATTTTGACAACATAGATAGATAGAGATATATACACACACACACACACATTTGGTAAAGAAGAAAAACAGCAGAAGATACCACTGTCTTCTGCAATTACAGGACCACAGAGTACTTTGGTATCTAATTTTTTTTTTTTCTTTCCATTTAGTTATAACCCTCAACATATGATCACAACAACAAACCTAGCCTCTAAAGGTACCTTAAGATCTAACTTCTCCCCTTCCCACAAATCCTCTAACCTTAAACAAACTAAACCCTTGACCAAGACAGTAGCTTTAAGTGCGGGTTCACACTGGGGTGACATGTCAGGCGACTTAGCTGCCTGCCAAGTAGCGCTCCATGCAGTGCAATGGAACCGTTCTAATGGGAGCGACTCAGGTCACTCCAACTTAGAAAAAGGTTCCTGTACTACTTGGGGGGCAACTTGCATTGACTTCTATTAACCACTTAAGGATCACTCACCGTTGTTTTACGTCGCTACTTTGATGTCAAATACCGTTATGGCAGCAGCTAGCTGCCATAACCCCGATATTTATTTGTAAAAATGGCCAGCGGTTCTTTTTCAGATAAGTGGTCTCAGCGGCAGATTTTTCGCGACATCACTTTTATCGAGTGAGGGAGAGGGGCACCGGTTTTCTCCGCCGCTTACCGGAGCCGCCGGTAGCAATGGAGACGCGTCCGCTCCCCTCGCTTCCTAGCATTGGAGGGTGGAAGCGACGTCAAACGTCACTTCCGCTCAATGCTCCTAATGGGAATTTTTTTTTTTTATTGCAGTTTAGTGTAAATGTGAGATCTGAGGTCTTTTTGACACCAGATCTATATTTAAGAGGTCCTGTCATGCTTTTTTTCTATTGCAAGGGATTTTTACATTCCTTGTAATAGGAATAAAAGTGACTCAAATTTTTTTTTTTTTTTTTAAAGGACAGTGTTAAAATAAATAACTATTAATAATAATTTACTCGGCGTAACATTTATCTTTCACAATATAAAAAATTGGGCTAACTTTACTGTTGTCTTATTTTGTGTGTCAAAGTATATTTTTTTTCCAAAATCCGGTGTGACAAAGTATTGCAACGACTGCCATTTTATTCTCTAGGGTGTTAGATAATGTTTGGGGGTTCCAAATAATTTTCTAGCAAAAAAAAAAAAAAAGGATTTTTAACTTGTAAACAGAGTCTGAAAAATAGGCCCGGTCCTTAAAGTGGTGTTCCACCCTAAAAAAAAAAAAAAAAACAATTTGGAATCTTTTTTTTTTTTTTTTTACTTACCTCTAAATGCCTGTTGCTAGGGGGTCCCTCATAGTCTGCCTCTTCCAGTGCCTGGGCTGGTGACAGTACTTCCCCCTCTGCACAGGAAGGACTAGGCTCTGCTCCCTCCCTCCTGTCAATCATCTGGGACCCATTACAGGTCCCAGGTGACTGAGCGGCCAATCGCGGCGCCGCTCGCGTATGTGCAGTGGGTGCCAGGCTGTGAAGCCACTTCCCGGCGCCCACAGTTGCAATGCCGGCGCCACTGAACGGAGGGGGAGACGAGCGGGGCTTCGATCCCCCGCATCGCTGGACCCTGGGACAGGTAAGTGTCCAATTAAAAGTCAGCAGCTGCAGTATTTGTAGCTGCTGACTTTTATTTATTTATTTTTCTTCATGGACCCTCCTCTTTAAGTGGTTGAAGTTGTTTGCAAGCCGTGCTGTGGTTGCGCTGTGCGGGCCGGCTTCAGCGCCGGATGACTTTGAAGCCTTCGCCAGTGTGAACTGGCACTAAAGCCCAAGTTCACCTTAAAACAAATAATTTTAATGTACATATTACAACTTGAGCCTGCATAGTATTGCACCCACAATCAGTGCATTGTGAGTACAATGTTAGGCTCCTGCAAACTTCCTCCAGCCCATACCTCTGTAGAGGCCTTCAGTTAAGAGAGCTGGAGGAAGTGTCAAAGAAGTGTGCTGATCGCATATAAAGTCCATTGAAGACTACAAGTCCACAGTGGCAGATGGGACTTTTAGTTCATTCATTCACAAATCTCTCTGAGTATATGATGCTGCGCCACACAAAATGTAAAAGTGACACCGACTGTGGGAGAGAAGAACCCCTGGACGCTGTCAAGGGATGGGGGAGGGAGAGCTTTGCACCATGTTACACATTAAATATGTGTAAATGTTACTAAAAGAGGAATTTAGCCTTTAAAATATCTCTTGCAAAAACATTTATCTTTTCATTAAGAGTTCTAACCATTCCCTACTCTTTTGTGTGCTTTTTTTTTTTCTTGCTGCGTATCTTTGAGGAGATTTTAACCATTTTAGTCACTGCAAAACATTTTATTAGCTTTCACAAAGCATTGAGAATTGTTTTCAATTTCATTGATACCAAGTCCCTTAAAGTTTTTTATTGTGGCATATGCGGAGAACAGCAAAATTAACAAGGTGCCTCCACATACCTATGCGTCAGGCCCTACCTATTCTGCCATTTACAAACACCTTGGAGTCATATGTGCCAACATCTTCCTCCCACATGGTCTACAAGGAAACAAACCTAACAATGTGAGAAATGACATCTGTCTGCACAAAACACGTTTTTCAGTGTACAGACTCACTTGGGTTGATTTAATAACCACTTAACGGCGACAGTATGGCACTCCTGCATGAATCACTGTAGCTGTACAGCGAGCGCTTTAAGGAGTATAAGGGAGGTTTGTCTGCTCGATGTGTAACGTAGGAGTCAATGCGTGTGGCCACCCGGCTACCCGCGTTTGCTCTTGAGAAGGACAGCAAAGAGAGCTGTCAGGGGAGTAGAGACAGATCGCCTGTTCCTAGTACTTAAGAACAGCGATCGGTCTCCTTCCCCAGTCAGTCCCATCCCCCCACAGTTAGAAACACACATGAGGGAACACATTTAACCTCTTGATCACCCCCTAGTGTTAACCCCTTCCCTGCCAATGACATTTATACAGTAATCAGTGGCTATTTTCAGCTCCGATTGCTGTATTAAATGTGCGCCCCAATGTCGCAGTCCTGATAAAAATCACAGATCGCCACCTTTACTCGTAAAAAAAAAAAAAAAAAATGTAATAAAAATGGCATAAATATATACCCTATTTTGTAGACACTATAACTTTTGCGCAAACCAAAAACAATATACACTTATTGTGATTTTTTTTTTTTTTAATAAAAATATGTAGAAGAAAACATATTGGCCTAAACTGAGGAAGAAATTTTGTTTTTATTATGTTTTTTTGGGGATATTTATTATAGCAAAAAAAATTGCTTTTTTTTTTTTTCCAAAATTGTCTGTTTTTTTTGTTTAATAGCACAAAAAATAATGTGATCACCACCAAAAGAAAGCTCTATTTGTGGGCGGGGGGGAAACGTAAATTTCGTTTGGGTACAGCGTTGCACGACCGCTCAATTACCAGTTAAAACAACACAGTGCCATATCATTAAAAAAAATGGCCTCGCCAGGAAGTGGGTAAATCCTTCCGGGGCTGAAGTGGTTGAAGGCAAATAGACTGTGCAATTTGCAAGTGGAGTTGTTCCAGAGCTTATTAAATGAGAGGGAAAGGACTTCCATCATCCAATCAGGTTTGAGTAAAAATGCATTTTGATTGGGTATTCTTTGCAAAGTGACGCCTGACCTCATTTACGAAGCGCTGGAGAAACTGCACTTTAAAAGTGCACAGTCTATTTGCCTTTAGTAAGTCAGCCCCACTGTGTTCATATGGCTATCTGTTCAGTAGAACAGATAGAACGCTGATTCATTGCAAGTCCATCTTCCACCTCAATGGACTTGCCACTTCTTCTACCTCACACAGAATGTTGTAAAGTACTGAACTGCTTAGCGATGTTAAAAGTTGAACCGCTAAGAGATATAGAAAGGTGGTGAGGAAGTTACCCTAACAGCATCCACCCAAACCTGATTTTTTTTTTTTTTTTGGATTTGGGAGTATCAATCCTCAATATAAAAAAGGGGCAGAACACGATCGGCTAATATTCTACCAAAACCTTTCAGGGTAGATAGTTCAGATCACGCATGATGTGCCAGTAACAGTAGATTCATGTGCTGGAAAGAAGTAGTATAATAAACAAAACAGTATCTGCTCAGTCTTCACTAATGACATCACATGCTATGCAGAAGAGAGATTGACATTATCGTGGGTAACAAAGTGATGCGAGGTTCAAGTCCATTTATAGCCAATGGGCGCCAGTATTTACATTCTGTAACAGTACGTAATATTTTTTGATATGGGTTGTAAAGACAGCTAATGAAGGTGTGTCATTTTCCAATGGTGTTGTTCTGTGGTTGCTGCTCTACCAGAGCCTGCTGGAGTCTCATACGCTTGCGGGAATAGTGTTGCCAGTGTAATATTTGCTGTTCATCAATAAACTTGGCACACTGGGCATTTACTAGCTCTTTGCGGAAATGTTCATACTGTAGCAACTCCAGCATATACAAGCACTGGGGATACCTGAAGGAAAAAACAAAAAGCAAAGTATAATTAAGAGCAGAATTTTTGTACTTGTTTACTGAATTTTAAAGCTGAACACAAAGGCAGACAGCTAAATGCACTGCTGTAATACTTATACTGCATGTAAGCTGAGAATTTGTAATTCACACATTTCTGCCAGGTCATGGACCTCTTTGTTAACTACAATTGAGCAACACCGCCTGGTCTAGAACTTCATCTGGCCTACGACTGAACAATGAAGCAGCAGCACAGGATGAAGTCATACCTCTGTATTCCCCTCTCCTGTACAAATGTTCAGACAGCACTTTCATGCACACTCAAGCTGATCCAGTGGCTTTGATGCTTTAACTACTTCCCTACCAGATCAATTCTGACATTTCTCTCCTACATGTAAAAAAAAAAATAAAAAAAAAATTTCTGCTAGAAAGTTACTAAGAACCCCCGAACATTATACTTTTAGCAGAAGCCCTACAGAATAAATTGGTGAGTTTTGCAAATATTTTTTTTCTTTTTATGTCACATGGTATTTGCGCAACAGGGTTTCAAATGCCAATTTTTTTGGAAAAAATTACAATGTAATGAATTTTAGTGCACACAAACACAATACAATATCCAATTGTTTGGTAAAATAGAAAAGATGATGTTGCGCCGAGTAACCAGATACCTACCATGTAACACTTTAAAATTGCGTACGCCTGTAGAACACCGCCAAACTTTGGTACCTAAAAATCTCCATAGGCAATGCTTTTACAAGTTACCAGTTTAGAGTTACATAGGAGGTCTGGTGCTAGAATTATTGTTTTTGCTATAACATTTACAGCGATACCTCATGTGTGTGGTGCAAACGCCATTTACATATGCATGCTCGACTTATGTATGCATTTGCCTTTGCCTGTAAGCACGAGGGTAAGGGGTGCTTTACATTTTATTTCTTTATTTTTTATTACACGGTCTCTTTAAAAACATTTTGGTCACTTTTATTGTCATCACAAGGAATGTAAACAACCCTTGTGATAACAATAAGCAATAACAGGTACTCTTTACTGAGAGATCTGGGGTATATTAGACCCCAGATCTCTCCTCTGCCCTTAAAAGCATCTGATCACACCAAGATCGGTGTGATAAGATCTTTTCCCAGGCCAAAAATGGCTTTGTTTACATCCCACAAAACCGAAAGTGTCAAAAAAAATACTCATCGCTTCTGGTTTCCAATACCATAGAAATGATCGGGAACGTGCCCGTACCCATCAGCTCTATGGTAAGCCAGCAATAGTGCTGGCTTTGGTCTTGGGCTCCCCAAATACAAAAGGAGAGCCTGAGAAGGCACTGTCCTTGTCCACAGCTACTGCTGCCATAGCCCCAGCATCATGCATGGAAGAGTCAGTTGAGTTATTTGAACACAGCGTCAGCTACTTGCTCCTTGACAATGCACAGGTATAGGATCCGGATGTTGGTTATGAGGTTGAAGAAGGTAGGAACATGAGCCTACAGCGAGGGGAGAACACTGGTAAACAACAAATTGCCAGTCATGTTTCCCCAACCGCAATGTATTGCCAAGTTGGCTCCAGTGATGATGAGGATAGGAGGGGATGATGAAGATGTCACTGACGTGACTTGGGTGCTGGATAGGAGCAGAGGAGGCAAGGGAGGATGAGGCACAACCCCAACGAGGCAGCCATCATGGAAGATTAGAGCGCAGCCACCCTTATTCCATCACATTGTGGAGCTGTTATCTCCCAGCCCACTCACCACAGCTGAGCTGTCTCTGCCTTATTTAGCACATGTGCAGCCGATCGCACTGTTGCAATTTGCAATCTTTACCTCAAGCGTGGCAAATACACCAGCCATTTGGGTACCACATGTTTGACAAGGCATTTAACCTCCCACCACTCAGCCCGTTGGCAAGAGCACCTGAAAGCCACACAACAATGGACGTAATTTTGCTCCTCCTCACATTCAGGTCTACAACTGCTATATCTCATGACCTCTCAGCAGCCTCCACCCACAGGGCTGATGGTATAACAAAAGGTGTCACAGGTCCTTGCAGCACGTCTGCCAGCAGCACACCACCGGCTGTAGAATATAGCAGGCAAATTTATCTGCCACAGCTGCTGCAGAGGAAAAGTTAAATACAAAAAATACAGTCACTGCCACCCACATGCCTAGCGTCTAAATTCAAGCTTGTCAAAGCTGCTGGCTTTACAACTCCCGCACTTTCCGTCTGGTGGATTCTGCAGAATGTGCTGTACCACAATGGCAGGTTCCCAGTCGCTATTTCTTTGCACATATGGCCATTCAAGTTCTGAACCATCACAAGGCAGACAATGTTGTGGCATCATTGGGTAAAGTAGTCAGAGGCAAGGTCCACGTTACTGCTGACACGTGGTCCATCAAGCATGGTCAGGGACGATATATTTTGTTCACAGCAAACTGGCTAATGTCTCCATACAGCTGGTGGTGATGATGATGTGAGATTTGTCAGCTCTGCGTTACCCCCTCCTCTGCTGAATTGTCCTGTGAACCACCAGTACCCCCTAAGCGTTCAGGGGGTTATTTAATGAGTCAGGCTAAAAGATGCCATGCAGTGCTTCAGCTGGTCTGTGTTAGGGACAGGAGCCACACTGGAGCAGAGATTCTTTCAGCTCTGTAGGGGCAGGCCCAGAGGTGGTTCATGCCCCGCCAACTGGAGCAAGGAATGATGGTATGCGATAATGGCACTAATCACCTGTCCGCCCTTAGACAGGGAAAGTTGACACATGTGCTATGCCTGGTACATGTCCTCAATTTGGTGGTGCAGTATTTCCTAAACAGGTAACCAGGGTTGGAAGATCTGCTAAAGCAAGCCAGAGTCTGTAGCCATTTCAGGCGGTCACACACAGCCAGTGCTCTGTTGGTTGAAATATAGTGGAAATTCCACCTGCCCGTAAACCGCCTGATTTGTGACATGCCCACCAGGTGAAACTCAAGTTTGGCAATGCTACAGTGGCAGCACATGCAGCAGAGGGCTGTCAACGAGTACCTGTGCGAGTATAGCACCACAACAGGCTCAGCCCGGCATTTTTCCCCACGCCAATGGCTGCTGATAAAGGATGCATGCACTCTGTCACCTTTTGGAGGAGGCAATAAGGATGGTAAGTCGTGCCAATGCATGAATCAGTGACACAATCCCTGTTTTGTTCCTGCTGGAGCAGACTCTGCATGGCATTATGGACAGGTCACTTGAGGCAGAGCAGCAGGAGGACCTCTTCTCTCAAGGCCCGCTTTATACAGACACCATTCTTGCGACGCCACACAACACACAAGAGGAGAGGGAGGAGGATTCTGGCAGTTTTGGAGGAATTGAAGCAGAGGAAGACATACATCAACCCTTAACAGATGGTTTTTCATCCCCAGAACTCTTGGGAGTCGTAAGTGGCTGGGAGGAGGCAGTTTCAGATACTGTAGGCCTCAGTCACCCCGAGGACTCTGCTTCTCATGCCTACGCAAACTTGCGGTGCATGGGCTCCCTCATTTTTCAAAGCCTGCGAAACGACCCGAGAATTTGTGGCATCAAGGAGAAGGATCACTATTGGTTGGCAACCATCCTTGACCATCGTTACAAAGTCCTGTAACTCATCCCATCTTCACAGAGGGAGTAGAGGATTAAAGGGCACCTTAAACAGGAGTTTATGCAATGACTTTTCGGACTCTGCTAGGTTACAGTCTCATGGAAAGGCTAGTTTTGAGGCTTCTGTGCAAAAAGACACAGAAAGCTTTCCAGTTGATGATCAACTGGGTTACTGGGTCATGAGAATAGACCACTGGCCAGAACTTGCCCAGTATACAATTGAGCTGATGGGCTGCCCTGCATCCTGAACGAGCATTCAGTGCTGCCAGAGGTTTTGACAGATAAAAGAGCGCGCCTGTCCACAGACTCTGATTGTCTGACGTCAAAATGAATCAGTCCTGGATTAGCAGCAGCTATCAAGCCCCTGATGCCAATGTCCCAGATTAAGTGTTTTCTGGATCAGGAATCTCTGCAAGACTGTCTACACTTCTTAGCTTTGTGGGTGTTGACTTTATCTAGAAGAAATTTTTTTGGTAAAGGTTTCATTGGCAAAATTAACACTCAAAGACCCATTTTTCCACAGAAACACAAAAATATAAAACCATTAAAATCCATATAGGAAAAGTCGATAAAGTTCATGGTGTGAGAGAAAAACACTAGCGGCAGCTCCCCATAGAGTGAAGCAGTTCTCTGAAGGAGCGAAAAAAGCAGGGTATGTGTCAATTGAAATTCAGCACAAATGTATTGTATATACAGCCAAATGGCTACTCACATGGGTAGGGTACACACAGTCATGTAAAAGGTGATGCCTGGTTCTTTCCGGGATTTTTACACTGACTCCAGACATCGCTTATTATTGCATGCCTGTTTGTACCCTACCAATGTGAGTAGCCATTTGGCTGTATAAATACATTTCTGCTGTATCAACTGCTGCACCCTGCCCTTTTCTTTTATTGATTGTGTTACTTTCATTTTTACAATTTTTTTTTTGGTTAGTAAGCTCTGTTGCCATCACATAGGGGGCTGACAGCATATATGGAATGACAAGTTCTCCTTAATTAGACCTCAAGGGTCTAAGACAAGGATCCTCAAACTACGGCCCTCCAGCTGTTGCAGAACTACACATCCCATGAGGCATTGTAAAACTCTGACATTCACAGACATGAGTAGGCATGATGGGAATTGTAGTTCCTGAACAACTGGAGGGCCGCAGTTTGAAGACCCCTGGTTTAAGACCTCTAATTTCTATCCTTCACTTAGCTGAAGCTAATCAAGCACAGGTTGTTGTACCTTCCAGAATGTGTGGAAGTGATAAGGCAGTGACAGTTGGCTGAACAAGGGGAAACACTCATGGGTATAGCAGCTAGGAGTGTTTTTAAAATCTGCGGTCAATGTAAACTAAAGTGATAGCACAGCAGCAGAAACTTGCTATGCAGCTCCCTTTCTCCAAATTAAACCTCTGATCAGGGAGGAGCCACTACTGCAATGAGATTGGCTTGACAGAAGATTACATAATATTACACCCTTGAATAAAAATATACATTTTCTTTTTTGTCCTAACCATATTAAAGAAAATATGTCAAAACCAGTCCTAGGATTCTACTATTGGGTGGTAGCATTACTGGGAAGAATAAGATGTGTTCCAATGGAGGGCTACTCTGAAACAGTTAAGCTGGCAAATTTCCTGGTGCAGTCCACCCACATTATGACAGCATCAGAGGCTCGCACTAGTATTGTGCCAGGAACACGGACATGAAGTCCTACCGAGTTTGTTAGCTTTTCTTCATTTCTGGGAACTGAACTGATCGTAATGTTCTATGAGGAAGGCATCACACAGTTTCACTAGCTAGTTATGATGAAATGTCCACTAAAGAATTTCTAGTTATGTACCAGAAATCACAAATACATTCTAAATCAAGAGGCTACAAAAACGGTATTCAGCGGGTGGGGGGGTGGGGCGGAGGCTGGCTCATGGTAAACTAAAGTACACCATTACTAAGAAGCACACTATACCATCCCATATAGGTATAGCAGCATAGTGTGCAAAACCTACCTTCCAGTCAGGGCTCCCTTTCTGTGTAAAGAAAGTAGTACAAAACCGCATATAAAAGAAGCCTTCTTAAAAAATCTTCAACCTGTTATGGCTCTGTCCTGTTATTGTCAGGACGGTACAGCTGCCATGCCCAGCGCCCCCTAGTGCCACAAGATTGAGCACCACCCTGTTCTTTAGTACATAGCGTTTACTCTCTCCTGTCGCAGGCATTGAGCCTCTTTTCACGCTTGAACCGAAAAGGGCTCCAGGAGAGAAAATCTCGTCACTTCCTGTGCCTGTGTTTTGTAAGCACATGCTGATCACCGATTCACCGGAACTGATCAGCAGGTCCAAGCCAAAAAGCATGAACCTGCTAAGAGATCAATACTAGAGCGAATCACGGCACCGGCGCGTGCGTGCCCCCAGCTCAGGAACATACAGGGAGCGCGGATCACATATCTGTCTATCCATCTATCTTTATACACATGATCCGGCGCAGAGCTACCAACCTGTAGCAGCAAAACTGCTATAGGGCAGTCAGCAACTAGTCAAAGAGGAGCTCCAGGCTTCCTCAGAAAAAAATTAAAATCAGCAGCTACAAATACTGTAACTGCTGACTTTTAATATTAGGGCACTTACCTGTCCAGGCATCCAACGGTGTCCTCACCCGAACCAATTATTCAAGCGCTTTGTGAATGGGCCACAGTCTTCTGGGACCCGTGAAGTGTCCCTGAAGACTGCGGGGTGGGTGGGTGGGGGTAGAGAACCTGTGTCTCCGTTCACTGTGGCAGACAAGCAGAGCTTCCCCTTTTGGGTGGAGCTCCGCTTTAACAAGATACAGAAAGTGAGCCCTGGCTGGAAGGTAGGCTTAGCAGTTTCTGCTGCTATACCCATATGAGACAGCATAATGTGCTTTTTGGTAAAAGTGAATTTACACTTTTATCCTCAGTTGCTGGTAAGAAAAAAAATATATCACATCAGATATAAGCAATACAAAAACCACAGATAGAAATAAAAGTATGATAGCACAAATGATTTTCCATTAAAACTTTTGATTTGCTGATTTCATTAAATCCAGGTCCCACTTTACGTTTTCCTTCTATTTTGTTTCCTCTTTTACAGGTACCAACAAACAAGGGTTAGTGTATGCAAACATGAGATTAGTTTGTGCCCCTCCAATTAACTGACACTGCACAACCCTATAGATCTGGGGCAGGAACATCCCTGTGGCTGACACTCCATCCTGGAACACACACAACTTTCAGTAATCAGGCAATATTGTAGCTTTGGTTGTGACAGACACAAGCCATCTTTATATCCATTCTATCTCACTTTGTTACTGACAATTCCACCTACTCAAATAAGGCAAAGTACATTAACTACACATACAAATGATAGAAGTACTAAACAGGGATTTTGACACTTACTTTAAATATTTTGCATAATCGGGATCCTTCCAGTAAAGAAGGTATTTCAGATAATTAACAAATGACTTGTCCTTGAAGAATCCCCGCTGTGCTAGGACTAAAGAGAAGGCAACAATAAATGACATGATCATACTCAGTAGAAGATAGCACTTCATAAAGAGAATGTCAAAATCAGCACTCTACAAAAGATATAAGAGCAATACCAGTTCAGAGCAAAAATATAATAAGGTGAAAGTCCAGCCAAAACAGTTATTGTAAAACCTTAGCTTAGATGCTGGATGGGTTAGAACTTCCGTCATGTTTTTCTTGCGGTCTATAGGTTTTCATAACCTTCAATGTTGGTAACATTTCTAAGACTAAATTTTTTTTTTTGCCTGGCTGTCACATGCTGACCCCATCTGACTTCAGTAGTTTGAGTCACTGATAAAGAAAAATAAGGGCCCATTCACACCAGCACATTTCGATAGCGCAGTGTGAAACATGCATGTTACCACAACGCATAGTAAAGCTCTGTATATGTAAAAAGTTGCATTGCAGCGCACTGTGTTATGGAGTGAAACCAGCCCAAAGCAGAAAGACCCCTGAACAGGGGTCCCCACTCGTAGATTTACCCTTTTGAAAGATTTACCTTTCCCTTGTGTTCTAGTGACAATACAAAAAAAATAGAAAGGATAACTCTCCCTAACCAGAAAACAGACAGACAGTCTAACCCTTCCACACTGTCCAAAATGAAAAAAAATATAGGTTTGGCTATAACTACACCTAATGTTCTCCAACTCAAAGTACTGAAGCCATTTAACCGTCAGGCAACTAGCTCTAACAAAAGGCAGTAATCGTAATGAAACGCATCTACATGACCACAGTTTGGTGTCTTTGGTGTTATTTTTGTGAAACAAAATAAAATTGGAAGTTCTGGATGTGCAGCCATTTCTTTCTTCTTTCCAAGTTTCCCACGGAGGCGGGCCGGGGCTAGCACTCTGCAAGATACTCCAAATAGCCTTAGTTTTACACACCTGGAGCAGCGGTTCTTCTTCTTGTAACA
Source organism: Lithobates clamitans (assembly GCA_037952925.1). Lineage (NCBI taxonomy): Eukaryota > Metazoa > Chordata > Amphibia > Anura > Ranidae > Lithobates > Lithobates clamitans. The sequence goes on from JBBGZY010001473.1 coordinate 188,716, forward strand.
AAAGGCAGCAATGGCATTTTGCACACAAAAAGTTAACATAAAAAAAACAAAAAAAAAAAAAAAACACACACATTAAAAAAAAAAGACAAAGAAAAAAAAAAATGTGCACTAATACACAACAACCAAGGGGGGTTGAGGGATCATCCTTAGCGGTCCCCCGCACCCAGAAATGACATTAGCGTAGGGACGAACCTCACCAGGAAAAAATAAAACCATTTCACAGTTCACCTTTTGTAACATGTTACCCCCATATTGAGGGTGTAACATGTTACAGATGCACCGGCCCCAGCTAGCTGTCACAATCTGCGAAAAACACGGCCGTTTGGGGCGCCGCACACCCGACCACGTCATCCATTCAGTGTTCTGTGAATGGGAAAATGACAAGGTTCTCAATGAGCTACCAAGGCGCTGATGAGCACTGTGGTAGTTCATTAAGTCTTCGTGTCACAGTGTAACTGCCTGGCTGTATTGGAGGTATGGCCAGACAGATACAGACAGTCTGCAGGACCGTGGAATTACACCCACGATCTGCTGATTCTGGTTGCAATGCTTTACAGGTCCATTACAAAAAAATAATAAATGCATATTTTTTTACCTGCCATAAAAATTTGCATTTTTTAAATTTTTTTGTAAAGGTGAACGTATCCTTTAAAAGAAAATCTCCACCATTTTATGGTTTGTAAATGAACAAAATAGACACAACTAGGAAACAATTTCCATAATATACTTACAGTTAAGGTAATTAGGATTTGCCAGGCACTGAACAAACTCCAATTCCAACTGGAACCGATATCGGGCTTGTTCATCTGAAAGAAGATATAAAGGAAATTTCATCATTACTTACATATGTGCGATTCTAATTTAAAGCAGCATTAAACCCAAAGCCAAAATGTAATATATGGCAGCTGAACAATCTTTATAGATGTGGTGGCTACATTATTTTTTCCTTTAGGCTTTTTTTTTTTTTTTTGTACGACTGTGTGGCGACATCCAGTGACATCCAGCACCCTTCATTTTTTGCCCTATGTGTCCCATTAGGGTGAGTCTCCCTAACGGACATAGACAGCAACACAAACCAAGCAAGGGATCTAACCATTCATCATTCCATCCAAAACCAAAATAAAAAAGGTGTGCCTTATAATACACTTTACAGCCCACTTCTGGAGACTGGGGGAAAAAAAAAATAAGGTTGCAGTGCCACCCCCCCCTCCCCCCCTCCAAGGGTTAAATGCAGGTTTGTTCCTAGGGATGGAGGAATAGGGAGTAATACTCACCTTCTAGCTCCCTCCAGCAGGGTGAGCGGTCCCACAAAGCTTCCCCTCTAAGGTGCTCCTGACCACTAAGGATGAGCTCAGGCGTGTTCACAAACATCATGTGCCAAGCCCGCCAGGAAGTCGGCACTGCACAGCGCTAATCACAAGCAGTGAGACGTTGTCCTGATACGCGGCTGCAGCGATCGGGAAATGTCTCACTGCCTGTGATTAGCGCTGTGCAGTGCCGACTTCCTGGCGGGCTTGGCACATGATGTTTGCGAACACGCTGGAGCTCATCCTTACTGACCACCTACAATGCAGGGCGGATATTGATTGCTTCCTGTGTTGTTACCACGGTACAGCCTGCCCTCCTGTCCTGAGGACGGCACTCCTCCTACAGATCCTGCACCTCTCTGTGCTGCTGCAGCACCCCCTAGTCCCTGCCTCCCCTGGTCTCAGCATTCAGTAGACTTCAGCAGCTGACCCAAGCCCTCCTCCAGACCCTGCACTTTCTGCTTTTCCTAGCTCTTCCCCCAGCTTCTTCCCAGCAGCACAAGGTAAGGAGGGTGCACTGTGATGTAAGGGAGGGTCGGGACTCTTGATTTCTGATGGTGGGTGTGCGCTTGATATCTGATGTAAGGGAAGGGGGGGGGGGGTTCTTTGGATGTCTAGTATTACAGATACAGCCTGCCCTTTGAGGGCAACCATAAGGTTGAGTTTGACACCCCTGATGTATACAATGCAGGGCCTGCACACTGATTGCACTTGTAATGCTCTGAAGACTTTAATAGAAATGTAATGATGTGGGGCATTTAATACAGAAAGTGGAGTGTAGACTCCATGAAAGAGGAGATCCTCCTGGCTGTGCCCATCCTGCACCTCTAACTGGAAGCCTGACCAGGGGGGTCAGCCTGGGCTCCATCTCTGCATAAAAGAGGAGATCCTCCTGGGGGCTCAGCCTGGGCTCCAGCTCTCCATAGAAGAGGAGATCCTCCTGGGGGCTCAATCTCTCCATAAAAGAGGAGATCCTCCTAGGTGATCAGCCTGGGCTCCAGCTCTCCATAAAAGAGGAGATCCTCCAGGGGGTTCAGCCTGGGCTCCATCTCTCCATGAAAGAGGAGATCCTCCTGGGGGCTCAGCCTGGGCTCCATCTCTCCATGAAAGAGGAGATCCTCCTGGGGGCTCAGCCTGGGCTCCAGCTCTCCATAAAAGAGGAGATCCTCCTGGGGGCTCAGCCTGGGCTCCATCTCTCCATAAAAGAGGAGATCCTCCTGGGGGCTCAGCCTGGGCTCCATCTCTCCATGAAAGAGGAGATCCTCCTGGGGGACCAGCCTGGGCTCCATCTCTCCATAAAAGAGGAGATCCTCCTGGGGGCTCAGCCTGGGCTCCAGCTCTCCATAAAAGAGGAGATCCTCCTGGGGGCTCAGCCTGGGCTCCATCTCTCCATAAAAGAGGAGATCCTCCTGGGGGCTCAGCCTGGGCTCCAGCTCTCCATAGAAGAGGAGATCCTCCTGGGGGCTCAATCTCTCCATAAAAGAGGAGATCCTCCTAGGTGATCAGCCTGGGCTCCAGCTCTCCATAAAAGAGGAGATCCTCCAGGGGGTTCAGCCTGGGCTCCATCTCTCCATGAAAGAGGAGATCCTCCTGGGGGCTCAGCCTGGGCTCCATCTCTCCATGAAAGAGGAGATCCTCCTGGGGGCTCAGCCTGGGCTCCAGCTCTCCATAAAAGAGGAGATCCTCCTGGGGGCTCAGCCTGGGCTCCATCTCTCCATAAAAGAGGAGATCCTCCTGGGGGCTCAGCCTGGGCTCCATCTCTCCATGAAAGAGGAGATCCTCCTGGGGGACCAGCCTGGGCTCCATCTCTCCATAAAAGAGGAGATCCTCCTGGGGGCTCAGCCTGGGCTCCAGCTCTCCATAAAAGAGGAGATCCTCCTGGGGGCTCAGCCTGGGCTCCATCTCTCCATAAAAGAGGAGATCCTCCTGGGGGCTCAGCCTGGGCTCCATCTCTCCATAAAAGAGGAGATCCTCCTGGGGGCTCAGCCTGGGCTCCATCTCTCCATAAAAGAGGAGATCCTCCTGGGGGCTCAGCCTGGGCTCCATCTCTCCATGAAAGAGGAGATCCTCCTGGGGGCTCAGCCTGGGCTCCATCTCTCCATGAAAGAGGAGATCCTCCTGGGGGACCAGCCTGGGCTCCATCTCTCCATGAAAGAGGAGATCCTCCTGGGGGACCAGCCTGGGCTCCATCTCTCCATAAAAGAGGAGATCCTCCTGGGGGCTCAGCCTGGGCTCCATCTCTCCATAAAAGAGGAGATCCTCCTGGGGGCTCAGCCTGGGCTCCATCTCTCCATAAAAGAGGAGATCCTCCTGGGGGCTCAGCCTGGGCTCCATCTCTCCATAAAAGAGGAGATCCTCCTGGGGGCTCAGCCTGGGCTCCATCTCTCCATGAAAGAGGAGATCCTCCTGGGGGCTCAGCCTGGGCTCCATCTCTCTATGAACTGTCCCCCCAGAGCAAGGCATTACCTGTGTAATGGGTGACTTGGTGAGGACGGGGATACACATAAATAGTAGGAAGGTCCCCTGTGATATGAGAGCAAAGGACAACCCTCGTATATATCGCTGGGGGGTGCCCAAATACTCAGCACACACTTACCGCTCTCCATCGGCACGGCAGCCATAGCAGCTCTGCAAGCTTAATAATACCGTACAACTTAGAGAAGAGTCTCTAGCTGAAGCTTCTTCAACTGGAACAGCAACAAAAGAGCCGGAAACGGAAGTTTGTTGTTGTGTTGGCGGAAGTGTCTTCAATAGTTTTGGTTAGTTCGGGCGGAAGGGATTTATGGGTGTGTTCGGGGTGTGCGGAGGGGGTGTGTTCAGGGTGTGCGGAGGGGGTGTGTTCAGGGTGTGCGGAAGGCGGGGGTGTGATCAGGGTGGTCTGTGGAGGGGGTGTGTTCAGGGTGTGCGGACTGCGGAGAGGGTGTATGATCAGGGTGTGCGGGGGAAGGGTGTTCGGGGTGTGATCAGGGGGTGCGGAGGGGATGTGTTCAGGGTGCGTGGTTGGTGTGTTCAGGGTGTGCAGAGGGGGTTGTGATCAGGGTGTGCGGAGAGGATGTGTTCAGGGTTTGAAGAGGGGAGTGTGATCAGGGTGTGCGGAGGAAGGGTGTTCGGGGTGTGAGGAGCGAGTGTTCAGGGTGCGCGGAGGGCAGGGGTGTGATCAGGGTGGTCTGTGGAGGGAGTGTGTTCAGGGTGTGAAGAGGGGGGTGTGATCAAGGAGTGCGGAGGAAGGGTGTTCAGGGTGCGCGGAGGGCGGGGGTGTGATCAGGGAGTGCGGAGGAAGGGTGTTCAGGGTGCGCGGAGGGCGGGGGTGTGATCAGGGTGGTCTGTGGAGGGAGTGTGTTCAGGGTGTGCAGAGAGAGTGTGTTCAGGGGGTGCGTGGAGGGAGTGTTCAGGGTGCGCGGAGGGGGGTTCAGGGTGTGCAGAGGGCGGGGGTGTGATCAGGGTGGTCTGTGGAGGGCGTGTGTTCAGGGTGTGCAGAGGGGGGTGTGATCAGGGTGTGCAGAGGGGGTGCGGAGGAGATGTGTTCAGGGTGCGTGGGGGGTGTGTTCAGGGTGTGCGGAAGGAATGTGATCAGGGGGTGCGTGGAGGGAGTGTTCAGGGTGTGTGGAGGGGGTGTGTTCAGAGTGCGCGGAGGGCGGGGGTGTGATCAGGGTGGTCTGTGGAGGGAATTTGTTCAGGGTCCGTGGGGGGTGTGTTCAGGGTGTGCGCAGGGGGTGTGATCAGGGTGTGCAGAGGAAGGGTGTTCAGGGTGTGATCAGGGTGTGCAGAGAGAGTGTGTTCAGGGGGTGCACGGAGGGAGTGTTCAGGGTGCGCGGAGGGGGTGGTTCAGGGTGCGCAGAGGGCGGGGGTGTGATCAGAGTGGTCTGTGGAGGGAGTGTGTTCAGGGTGTGCGGAGGGCGGGGGTGTGATCAGGGTGGTCTGTGGAGGGGGTGTGTTCAGGGTGTGTGGACTGCGGAGAGGGTGTATGATCAGGGTGTGCGGGGGAAGGGTGTTCGGGGTGTGATCAGGGGGTGCGGAGGGGATGTGTTCAGGGTGCGTGGTTGGTGTGTTCAGGGTGTGCAGAGGGGGTTGTGATCAGGGTGTGCGGAGGGGATGTGTTCAGGGTTTGAAGAGGGGAGTGTGATCAGGGTGTGCGGAGGAAGGGTGTTCGGGGTGTGAGGAGCGAGTGTTCAGGGTGCGCGGAGGGCAGGGGTGTGATCAGGGTGGTCTGTGGAGGGAGTGTGTTCAGGGTGTGAAGAGGGGGGTGTGATCAAGGAGTGCGGAGGAAGGGTGTTCAGGGTGCGCGGAGGGCGGGGGTGTGATCAGGGAGTGCGGAGGAAGGGTGTTCAGGGTGCGCGGAGGGCGGGGGTGTGATCAGGGTGGTCTGTGGAGGGAGTGTGTTCAGGGTGTGCAGAGAGAGTGTGTTCAGGGGGTGCGTGGAGGGAGTGTTCAGGGTGCGCGGAGGGGGGTTCAGGGTGTGCAGAGGGCGGGGGTGTGATCAGGGTGGTCTGTGGAGGGCGTGTGTTCAGGGTGTGCAGAGGGGGGTGTGATCAGGGTGTGCAGAGGGGGTGTGATCAGGGGGTGCGGAGGAGATGTGTTCAGGGTGCGTGGGGGGTGTGTTCAGGGTGTGCGGAAGGAATGTGATCAGGGGGTGCGTGGAGGGAGTGTTCAGGGTGTGCGGAGGGGGTGTGTTCAGAGTGCGCGGAGGGCGGGGGTGTGATCAGGGTGGTCTGTGGAGGGAATTTGTTCAGGGTCCGTGGGGGGTGTGTTCAGGGTGTGCGCAGGGGGTGTGATCAGGGTGTGCAGAGGAAGGGTGTTCAGGGTGTGATCAGGGTGTGCAGAGAGAGTGTGTTCAGGGGGTGCACGGAGGGAGTGTTCAGGGTGCGCGGAGGGGGTGGTTCAGGGTGCGCAGAGGGCGGGGGTGTGATCAGAGTGGTCTGTGGAGGGAGTGTGTTCAGGGTGTGCGGAGGGGGTGTGTTTAGGGGGTGTGTACAGGGTGTGCGGAGGGGGTGTGTTCAGGGTGTGCGGAGGGGGTGTGTTCAGGGTCTGTGGAGAGGGTGTGTTCAGGGTGGTCTGTGGAGGGGGTGTGTTCAGGGTGGTCTGTGGAGAGGGTGTGTTCAGGGTGGTCTGTGGAGGGGGTGTGTTCAGGGTGGTCTGTGGAGGGGGTGTGTTCAGGGTGTGTGGAGGGAGTGCTCAGGGTGCGCGGAGGGAGTGTGTTCAGGGTGGTCTGTGGAGGGGGTGTGCGGAGGAGGTGTGATCAGGGTGGTCTGTGAAGGGGGTGTGATCAGGGTGTGTGGAGGGTGTTTGTTCAGGGTGGTCTGTGGAGGGGGTGTGCGGAGGAGGTGTGATCAGGGTGGTCTGTGAAGGGGGTGTGATCAGGGTGTGTGGAGGGTGTTTGTTCAGGGTGGTCTGTGGAGGGGGTGTGTTCTTCTCTTACATCCTTCAGAATGTGGCTTGCTGCAGTTGTGTATTTGATGTGTGTGGTATAATTAGAAGACTGGTCGAGTATATATTCCTGTATACCAGCAGGCAGAGTGGTGAGGGATTAGATGTACTTTCAGGTTTTCTGTTTCCCCTATAAAAATGCCTATAAAGGCACAGGTCACCTTTACAAAAACTGCCGATGCAGATAAGGGACACCTGAAGATAAAAACAAATTGTACAACTCTGACCAAAGTTGAATAATGTCCCTGTTATAAGTGTAGGCCACATACACACCTCATGAAGGCTGACCGGAAAACTTCCAGGATGTTTCTAAGAGATGCCTAGTGTTTATTGTTCTCCATCACAGAAGTGAGCTCAGAGCTCCTACATCCGGGGAGAGAAGCACATATGGGGGGTTTGAATCAGAGAAGGAGCTCACTCCTGTGATGGATGAACAATAACATCTAGGCCCCTCTTAGCAGCGTCCTAGGAGTTTCCATGCAGGCTTTGTGAGGTATGTAAAGAGCCTCCACCTATGGCAAGGGCTTTATTCAACTTTGGTGACAGCCGCACAGCTTCTTTTTATCTACAGACGTTTCTTACCTGTGTGGATAGTTTTTGGTAAAGGTGAACTATGCCTTTCAGTGCTCTGCTTCTAAAATACAGCAGCAAAGATCTGCACACACTGTGTTTGATGCCTTCTGTTTTCCACCTCTCGTCTCTGCAATCTAAATGAAATATTATTCCTGTTTTCTATTTCTGATTTTCAGGTAGCTCCGTTCCTTTTCTATCAGCGTGCTCCTACCTGGACATACCTGCGGGCCAACAGGCAGCGCAGAACAGAACCCCTATGAATGGCCATACATATCATTAAGTGGCACTGCTCAGTCCTGCATTCGGAATCTGCCCACTGCTGAGGAAGAAGAGCAGAAGTTCATCAGACAGGTCTGAAGATCCAGCAATAAGGACCCGTTCATACGATAATGCGTTGCAGGAGAACCGCATTCCCGTGCAGCTTCTCGCACCACAATCCGATCGCAATGCCTCTGCGTCATTTCAACCACTTTGCTCTTGCCTGCACCAAATTACTTGGTACAGAAGTATATAATCGGGGAAAAAAGGAGCTGAGACACCAGCCGCTCGAAGTGTACATGCACATAAAATATAAAGTATCCTCCAAGGAAGAAAAATAAAAAATATATAGATGTAACAACCAATGTAGCATAAGAAAAACATATAATACTGAAGTATAAAAGCGATGGTGGGAGGAGAGAAAAGAGGAACTTCCTCTTTTTGGGTGAAAACGTAAAGCGTACTGTGATACAATTGTCACAGTCCACAATACCTCTGGCCACCACTAGAGGGAGGTGTCACCCACATCTATCTGGCTGGCCATACACAGCAGATACCAATACGTGGTGCACACTAAAGTGGGAAACACACTATAAGAAAATTGGGCGAAAAATCGTCTGATTTTCCTCGTTGTTTCACAGAAAATAGGAATCGAAAAATTAGTATGAAAATTCTCGTACGACAAAGACTTTTTTTTTTTTTGTTGTTTATTGTTTCTGATCATGCGCAGTCTTTCCTTTCTGATTTTTCTTGTAAGAAAATCAACAGTACACATTAAACAAAAATCGTTCATTCTGTTTCCGTACGAGAAAAATTTTGGAGTTTGTCCCTTTGGGAATATTCGTATGAAAATTTGGAATCGGCTGTCGAAACAAGTACACGTTATACGAAAATTCTTTGGATGAAAATGTTTGCCGATTTTTTTATAGTGTGTACGAGCCTTAAGGGTTGGGGAGCTGTCTAGCTATTAGCAAACCCTTGTGTGATTCCTGAGACTGCCCTACAAGCTAGAATCCTTTTGCTAGAATCCTTTTGTTAATCACCTTTCGCAGTGCCCCAGCACATCAGACACAAGACTTTACGGTAACTACCAATTGGCAGTGTGTTTGCTGGGCAACCTTACACACACTCAGATCTCTTCCATCTGAAAGATCTAATAACTTCACACTGCCATGTGTGTAACATATATTGTATGTGCGGTGGTAAAAGGGTGGGCTTTAACACCCATACACCGCACATACGTGTCACTAGGTGGCCGATGTTTCTGCACTTGGAGCGTGCTCAGTGTGCCCCCAGTACAGAGACCAAGCTGTCAGAGACAGCTCTTGGTCCCCACTAACAATCAGTAGCTGGTGGAACCGTCTCCTGATCATCTGACCACTGTGACAGCCAATCAAGGTGATCGTCCATATTCCCATTGCACACATTCCTCAAATCGGCTTTAAAATAATGGGTGCTGCAGCAACCATCAGCTGGGGACTGGAACATGTATCATATAGTGTAAATATCTGCCAGCACACCACAGATCTTCAGATTGAGTCCAAATGTTTTTTTATTGAGGAACAATCACGTCACAAACAGATGAGTACAATGTTTCAGAGCCACGCAGAACCTTTTCAAAGGGGTCCTGTGCGACTCCTAAATGTTGCACTCTTTGTGATGTGATCGACTCAATCTGAAGATCCGAGGTGTGCAGCCAATCAAGGTGGTCACATGACTGACGATCCTTCCCAGCCCCTGGGCGTACTGACCTTTTTAGAGGGACGCCGGGGCTGGACACGAAGGGGTTAATCTGCCAAAGCACAATGCAATTACATAAAGATTAATAAGGAGCTTAGACCAAGCACAAAGACACTACAATACAACAATATCTCTAGGGAAATGAGTTCTAGCTTTGTATAAAGAAACACATATTAAAGTGCTATTAAACCCAAACGTATAATACATTGTAGCTTACTATTTATTAGATGTGGTGGCTGCATTCGTTTTCTTTTTAAGGCTTTTTGGCCTGTTTTCACCTGGTGATCTGGCCAGTAACACACCTCCTGTATTAGCGTGCCCCCACTCTGGATGAAGGAGCAAAGAGACATCTTTGGACAGCAACATTGTCAGTCTGGGGGAGGGGAATGTCAGATACACTAGCAGATTTAGCAAAATGAAGCCAATCTCCTGCTGAGGTTTACATAATAAAAAAAGCTGTTCATTGGAAGAACCCCTGCCAGTGATAAATGGTTTGTCTCAACTCTCCAACTGCTACATCTGCAGGACAGCTTGTTCTGTTTGAAAAACAACAGACCCACAGTACTAACCAGATCACCAGGGCAAAAATAAAGGAAAGAGAGCGTAAGCTGCAATAATAAATGAACGTGCGTTCACAAAGCGCTAGATGTGTACCTAACCTCACACATTCACAAAGACATGAATACACACATGCTTACAAAAACCTCATCTCAACAACATAATTATACTTTTTGACATTGTTTTTCATTGAATATTATAGCATTTATCCTGTAACCATTTCCTATTTTACATTTTTACACAGGAAGGACTTTTCTGTTTCAATGTTTTTATTGAAAATTTTGCAATACAAGTATAGCAAGAACAAAATATACCACTTAATACTCCTCGATGACCAAGGCAGTCAAAAGAGGGCGATACATAGCAGGAACAACATAGCACTTACACAGCAGATGTATCAAGGTAGAGCAAAGTACCTGGCTAGTTTACTGTCTTAGAAAAGAACTGTTAAATTCCGTTAGAAGAACGGGCAACCTGAGAAGAAATTTAAGCTAGAGGCTCCCCCCAGGAAGGCCCCGAGATCATCACTCCACCCCCATGGGAGCACACTGTGGAGTGCGAGAGCTTCAGGGTTCCCACCAAAGGGGGCGTCTCCCCACCTCCTGTCAGATCCTCCGGGAAAGCTCTCGCACTGGAAAGGAACCCAGGCGCAGCAGCTCCCCCGGACGGATCCGACAGACACATCGTCCAGGATAGTAACCTAAGAGTAACTGGCTGCCATTTAGGCTGATACATTATGTGAGTAGTTTAGGACAACCTAAAAGAGCAAACGAGGAGGTTTTGGCCTAGAAAGACCGTTATTAGCCAGTAGCTGGTATAAGAGAGATGAGGTTGGAGCAGGAAAAGAAAGAGTAGAGATGAAAGAAGAAGAGGAGAAAGGGAGCCAAAGGTAAAGAGAGGGAGGGAGGAGGGGTGGGGTCGAAGGAGAGAGGTGGTAATCTTGCCGGACTCTCCCCTACGTTAGCAGATGACCTGGGTAAAGTGAAATACCGACATACCGAGCCCAAGGTTCCCAAATCCCTTCAAAACGTGGGACTGTGTCACGCAGTTTAGCGACTATTTGTTCCTGTGACATTATCCAAGAGATCTTCCGTTTGGTGGCCGCTATGGACACCGAAGGAGTTTTCCAGGCTTTCGCTAGAGTAACTTTGGCTCCCAAGCACATAAAGAATATAAGTTGTTGTGTGTTTTTAGAAGTGTTGGGTATTTTGCAATTAAATAGAATGTATGTGGGGTCCTGTGGAACCACTGCCCCAGATACTTTCCTTATGATATGGAGGAATTTGTTCCAGAAGCTCCGTATGCGGGGGCAGGTCCACCAGATGTGATGCATCGTGCCAACATGACCGCAACCTCTGTAGCATAGGGGGGAAGAGTCTGGGAATATCCTGGCAAGCCTGGCCGGGACGTAGTACCATTTAGTAAAGAGTTTAATGTTAGCTTCAATTAAGGCTATATTTAAGATACCTTTCGATGATCTGCTGAAGGCTTGGAACCACTTCGCAGGGTCCCACTGGATATCCAGGTCTGATTCCCAGGATCGAGCGTAAGCCGGGGTGTCCGTCCTATCCGCCAGGGACGCATAGATAATGGATATCCCACCCCTTTGGGGGGCAGATGAAGAGCACCATAGCTCATACATCGTGGCCTTAGGAGTGTTCGTCTTATCAGTACAAAGTGAGTGGAGAAAGTGGCGTATTTGTAAGAGTCGAAACTTTTCCGAGGTAGGCATTTCCAGAGAGCTCAAACAATGGCCTAATGAAATAGGGCCATTGGGGGTAAGGAAGTGTCCTATTCGGAAAAGGCCCTTGTTCAGCCACCAATGAAATGCATGAATGTTCATCCCAGGGGGAAAGTCAGGATTGTGAAATAGGTGTGTGAGAGGCCTTAAGGGGGAAATCAAGTTGGCGTGGGTATGCAATTGGTCGCAGAGGGCTAGGGAGTGAGATAAAGTGGGGGCTAAGATGGCCGGTCTGTGTTTGGGAGGTCTCCATGTTAAGAAGTCGAGAGTGAAATGTGGTACCGCTTGTCTCTCAATGGAGATCCAATCTGGTCTGCAGGATTTAGTGTAAATGGCTGAGAATTGTGCTAACTGTGCTGCCTGGTAATATAGCCACAAGTTTGGTAGTCCCAGGCCCCCTTGAGACCGAAGTCTGAATAATATTTCTTTAGCAAAGCGATGGCCCCTGTCCCCCCAGACAAACTTAATCACCCCAGACTGAAATTTGGTCAAGACTGATTTTTTAATCGGTATTGGAAGTGATCTGAACAGGTATAGTAGGCGTGGCAGGAGAGTCATTTTGACTGCGTTGAGTCTACCTAACCATGACAGGCCCTCCCCCGACCATTTCCGTAGGTCCTGCTCCAGGGAGCGGAACATGGGGGGGTAGTTAGCGGCATATAGGTCTCCAATGTTTTTCGTCAGCTTGATACCCAAATAGGGGATGGAGTGGCTAGCCCATGTGAAGGGAAAGTGTGGTCGTAGTTGGTCTATGAGAGGTACTGGTACTGAAACATTTAGGGCCACCGATTTGGTCACATTCACCTGAAGACCAGAGATGAGACCGAAGTCTCTCAAAAGTCTGAGGACATTAGGTGTGGATGTGAGAGGAGCAGTGAGGAACAAGAGCATGTCGTCAGCAAATAGGGCGCATTTGTGAACGTCGGGACCACACTTCACTCCCTGGATATTCTCGTTCGATCTGATGGCTATCGCCAGTGTCTCGATTGCTATAGCGAAAATCAAGGGTGAGAGGGGACAGCCCTGTCTAGTTCCCCTACGAATATTGAAGGGTTCCGAGTAATGGCCCATTAGTCGCACCTGTGCTGAGGGTGAAGAATATAACGTGTTAATAATCGTGCGGAAACCGTCGCCAAACCCCCAGCGTTCTAGAATGTCAAAAATGTAGGGCCACGACACGGAGTCGAAGGCCTTCTGCAGGTCCAGCGACAGCAAGAAGCCTTCTTGTGCAGGGCCTCCGTCCCACCGGGACTGCAGAAGGGAAATCAAGTCAATAGCTCTGCGAACCTGGTCCGGTCCCTGTCTCCCCGGGATGAAGCCCACTTGGTCCCTATGTATATAATGAGCGATAAAGTTAGACATCCTGTTTGCCAGGATTTTAGTCATTATTTTGAGATCGTTATTGATCAAAGAAATAGGGCGGTAGTTGCCCACCTCGCCTGGGTCCCTACCCTGTTTAGGTATAACCGAGATAAAAGCCGAGTTTAAGTCGCTAGGGATAGGGGCTCCATCCCAGAGGGAGTTGAAGAACCGAGCCATGTAAGGAGCCAGACGAGGGCCAAACTTCTTGTAATAACATACCGAAAAACCGTCTGGACCCGGGGCAGAGTTTATTTTCAAGGATTTAATCGTTTCCAAGATTTCGTCAGAGGAGAAGGGGGCGTCTAGCAGGTCGCGGTGTGTTTGCTGTAGTTGGGGTAGGTTAATGTCTTGGAGAAAACGCTCTCTGGCCGTGGAATGAGTGTGGGGTACTGTCTCATAAAGCTGTGAGTAATAATCGTGGAATGATTTCATAATGATGGTGGGGTTTTGCGTTAGATTACCCGACGAGGCACGAATCTTGGGAAATACCAAGGTACGAATCCTCGGGCTAAGCTTAGTAGCTAGCTTAGCGCCAATCCTATCCGATTGGTAATAGAAACGCGCGCCGGACCACCGTAAGTGTTTCTCCGCGGAAGTAGTGAGCGAGAGATTGAGTTTCACTCTAGCAGAGTCAAGTTTGGCCAGGTTATCCGGAGTAGGGTGTTGTTTGTGGGCTTTACTCAGCAAGCGGAAATCCGCAGTGAGGCGCGAGACCTCCTCCCTGCTTTCTTTTTTAAGTTGTGAGGAGAGTTGTAGGATCCTGCCCCTCAACACCGCCTTGTGTGCTGCCCAAAGACATCCCGGGGAGACTGATCCCGTGTCATTCTCACTGAAGTAGTCGGACAGAGCTTTGTCTAGAAGCGTGCAATGTGTTGGGTTGCTTAGAAGAGTTTCATTAAGGCGCCATTGGAAGGAGCCCTTCACCCCCGACCCACCCCTGAGTGACATAGACATTATCGAGTGGTCGGACAGTGGAGTGTCATAAATTTTAGAGGCGGTCACTCTCGGTATTACGTGTGGAGGGACAAATATGTGGTCAATCCTAGAGAAGGTGTGGTGGGGGACCGAGTAGTGCGTGTAATCTCTAGTTTGGGGGTTCATTTCCCTCCAGATATCAATCAGGCCAAAAGATCGGACTATTTGCGCCACCCGAAGGCTACGTTTCGGAGGCCGTTTTGATTTGGACCGCAGGGGGTTTGATTTGTCAGAGGAATAGTCAAATGGGGTATTGGAGTCTCCCCCCAAAATTACTGTGCCCACGAAATGCGGTTTGAGTACCTTTAGCGTGGTGTCAAAAAAGGTGTCTTGGTGTGTGTTGGGCGTGTAGTATGAGACAAACGTGTAAGCCTCACCATTAATCATACCGGAGACTAGTATGTAACGTCCATCTGGATCTTTGATAGTGTTTGCATGTACGAATTGAGTTCTGTTGGAGAAGCAGACTGCCACGCCTCTCGTTTTGTTGTCAGCATTAGCTAGGTGGAAGTTCATGAAGCTTTTGTGAAGGAATTTGGGCTGATAGGAGGTGGGAAAATGAGTTTCCTGAAGCAGAACTACGTCAGCCTTCAGAGTGTGAAGCTGTTGCAGTATTTTGCGTCTCTTCACAGGGGAGTTAAGGCCTTGTACGTTGTGGGATAGGATCTTAAGTGTCCCAATCAGTGTGGTGGAGTCAGTCATGGGGAGGCAAGGTGTGTGGTGCTAAGTGTTTGTGATTCTTACCTGATGTCCCTGGCAGATAGGAGACATCCCCAGCAGCAAGACGGGCTCGACCTGTGGTACCGCAGACGGGAGATCCAGTGGGAACCTGTAGGTGAGGAGGAGGGGGGAGGAGAGGGGGAGGGAAGGAGAAAGGAGAGAAGAGTAGAGAAAAGAGGTAGAGAGGAGTGAAAAAGAGAACCATTAGATATCGTGACCAAAAGTTTTTACCCATAACCCAACGGACCAGCGAGGGGCCCTCCCCTGGCTGGACCGGCACCCAGAACAAAGCAAAAATTCTGCGACCCAAGGGTCGAGAGAGTCTGGGTCCGATAGGTGAATGAACAAGGGTTCAGCTATCGGAGCCAGAGAGAGGCGCACTACGACCACTCCGGTCAACGCCGCCTCTGATTAAAATCGTGTCAGTACATAAACAATGCAATGCAAGCCCTGCTATCACCTGGTATTAGTGAGCAAAAAGCTTCGGATATTGTGGAAGGGAAAGAGAAATAGAAAAACAAAAAAAAAAAAAAGAAAACATTATGAGAAACGGAACAGAACAACCTATTCCCCGGAAAATCTGGACCCATGGGGATCCGAAAGGAAGTCCTGGGGATAACTCAGAAGAGGAAAGTCACCAAAAAGCTGACATCAAGTTTGTCGTCAGCGTCGACCCCGGGGAGGATCAAGAGCGGAGACTGCTGATGCTGCGGGCCCACTCATGGGGGGAAGGACTCTTTCGGTCGCTTGGAGAGCTGTTTCTGCCACACCGGCGAGACTGGGCTGGTGGGGGATGTTCTCTTGACTGACGATGCTCCTCGAGATGCAGAAGACTGTGGGACGTCCTGAGTGATCAGACCCAGATGAAGAAGCAGACGTTCCCCTTCTTGAAACGTTGAAAAATTGTATGGTTTGTTGCGGTAAGAGAAGTTTAATCTCAGCGGGAAGGACCATCTGTAGGTGATCTCTTTGTCCGCCAGAACTTGTAGGAGCGGTTTCAGGGCTCTTCTTTTTTGAACGGTATATGGAGATATATCAGCGAAGATTTGGACCTGATGACCTTGGAACATCAGTTTCTCTGCTGACCTGGAGAGCTTCATCACTTCTTCCTTGACTGCATAGAAATGTGGTTTCACGATGATGTCTCGTGGCAGACCGTCTGAGCGAGGTGGTTGCAGCGCCCTGTGGGCCCTGTCGAGCTCTAAGCGATGAGCCGGAATATTGGGGATTAAACTTTTGATGAAGTCCTGGACTGCCGTGTGGGTGTCTTTAATAGATTCGGGGAGCCCCCTGAGGCGAAAATTGTAACGTCTCGACCTGTTCTCGAGGTCATCAATTTTGGAGGTGGCGGATTCCAGTTGATCCTGGAGATCCTGGATTCTGGAAGTGTTTTGGTTAAGTCGCAGTATGGCCTGGTCAGATTTATGTTCGATCGCTTCAATCCTGACACCAATCTGCTGCAGATCTGCATGTATGGAAGCAGTGATCTGTGTGGCTGTGTGGGATAGGCCTCTAGATAACATCTGGGAGAAGGCAGCTATCATGGAGGGGAAATCAGTGGGGGAGGGAGAGAGATCTCTGGCCTGTAAGTCCCAGGAGTCAGGACTGTGAGGTGAATCCAGCTGGGGGGTGAGGGCTGCCCCTCCAAATGTCCTCCTTAACAAAGAGTCAGTGGATGCTGGAGAGGGGAACCCCGTGAGGGTACTCACTGTGGCATCCGAAGCTTGTGAGGACGGTGGGGCCCCTTCATCCTGGTCAGCGATAGATTCTGACAGGCTGTGCTGGCTGTGTGAGGAGACGGCCGCCATTTTGGGATGGCCAGGCCGCTCCAGGGATCCGTTCATGGCGTCCGTGAGATTCCGCCTGGAGGAAGAAAGGGACATCAAGGTGTGGCTGGAGGTGTCCCCCAGCTGCTGGGATAGGAACCGGGCCGGAACGAGGGCTTGCACCGCCGCTATAGGCGGCGTTAGATCCGAGTGGCGCGGAGCTCCCGGGCTAAGCGGCCATCTTGGACGCTGCCGCGCATGCGCCCCCCAGGAAGGACTTTTCATTTTCAGCACATCTCACCAATAAAATGTATTTCTGCAAGTTTTGAGATACTGAGAAAAATCACATTTAAAGTGGTTCTAAAGCTTAAACATTTTTTTTTACCTAAATGCATTCCCCGCATTAGGATAACAAATGTTCAGGTATTAGCATTGCCCCCTCACCCCACTTTATGCTTACCTGAGCCCTCATTTGATTCAGCTCTGTGTTTGTCTGTAGCGGCTCTCCCAGGCTTTGCTGAGGCAGCGGGAATCAGTCAAATTCTGTGACGAGGGAGTGGGGGGTGGCGCCGAGCCGAGTTGTCTGTCTATAGGCACAGGCAGCTCAGCTCAGGATCAAGTCTGCAGGTGTGCCACCATTGGAAGCGGCTTCCTATGGTGGCACACCCAGAAGAGGAATAGCCAGGAACGTCGAAACCCCAGAAGAAGGGGATCGGGGCTACTCTGTGCAATTATATTGCACAGAGCAGGTAAGTATATCATGTTTGTCATTTTAAAAAATATATATATTTTACAACCACTTTAACACCATGTCAGGTTTTTGTTTCTATTTGTGTTTTCATTGGGGAGCTTGGACCCTATTTTTCTATTCTGTCATAGTGGGCCAGAGGGACTGGACATGAAGGGAAATGTCTTTAATGGGAAAAGAGACAGGAACAAAAACATGTTTTATTTAGCAGAATGGGGAACGGTTAGGACCTCATTTTTTGTCATGGTATCTTGGAAAAAAGTGAAAAAAAATCTCCAATTGGCTCAAAGCTGGCCATACACTAGTATAATTCATTTGAAAATGTTTCATTTTCTGATCATTTGATCCGTTTTCGAATGGATAGTGGGGCAAAATCGACAATTATTTTTGACTGTAGTGATTTGAAAATTCAAAGGAGCAGGATGGAAAATGTTAATCGCTTAACCACTTCCGGACCAGCCACCGCAGTTTTACTGTGGCAGGTTGGCTTGGCTGGGCAAATCCACATTACCTTACATCGCTTTTCCTATTGGCCACTAGGGGCACGCGCGCCTGGAGCGGATGCGAGTGCCTGGTGGGCGCAATGACCGCCTTGGCACCCGCGATCTTTGTGACAGAGCGAGAACCGCGATCTGTGTGTGTAAACACACAAATCCCGGTTCTTTCAGGGGTGTAGAAACAGATTGTGTGTCCATACGAAGTATGAACACCGATCTCTCTCTCCTCCTAGACAGTCTCACTGATCGCTTTACAATGGTCCCAAAAATGTGTCCAATTTGTCCGCTGCAATATCGCAGTCCCAATAAAAATCGCAGATTGCCGCCATTACTAGTAAAAAAAAAAAAATAATAATAAAAATGCCATAAATGTATCCCCTATTTTGTAGACGCTATAACCTTTGCGCAAACCAATATATGCTTATTGCGATTTTTTTTTTACCAAAAATATGTAGAAGAATACATATTGGCCTAAACTGAGGCAAAAATTTGTTTTTTTGAAAAAAAATGTGGGATATTTATTATAGCAAAACGTAAAAGATATTGGGGGTTATTTACCAAAAGCAAATCTACTTTGCATTGCAAGTGCACTTGGAAGTGCAGTCGCTGTAAATATGAGGGGTAGATCTGAAATGAGGGGAAGCTCTGCTGATTTTATCATCCAATCATGTGCAAGCTAAAATGCTGTTTTTTATTTTCCTTGCATGTCCCCCTCAGATCTACAGCGACTGCACTTCCAAGTGCACTTTCAGTGCAATTTCAATTGGATTTGCTTTTCGTAAATAACCCCCATTGTGTGTTTTTGTATATTTTGACTGCAAGGTCCTGCCACTATGTGAAATTAGGAAAGGGATATGGAAAGGTCTCAAACTTAGGCCCCTTTCACACTGGGGCGGTGGGGGCGTCGGCGGTAAAACAGCGCTATTTTTAGCGCTGTTTTACCGTTGTTTTTGCGGCTGTATTCGCCCGCTAGTGGTGCGGTTTTAACCCCCGCTGGCGGCTGAAAAAGGGTTAAAACCGCTCGTATAGCGCGGCTATAGCCGCGCTGTCCCATTGATTTCAATGGGCAGGAGCAGTGAATACACCGCTCCTTCACCGCTCCAAAGATGCGGCTTGCAGGAGTTTTTTTTCTTCTCCTGCCAGCGCACCACTTCAGTGTGAAAGCCGTCGGGCTTTCACACTGAACAAACAGTAGAGGCTGTTTTGGGTCGGTTTGCGGGCGGTATTTTTAGCGCAATAACGCCTGCAAACCGCCCCAGTGTGAAAGGGGTCTTACAGTTTAATTGGCTGCAATGTATGTATTGTGAGTGGAGAAAGCCGTGTTCTGAGTTGTCTCTGGGTTTTGTAATCCCGGATGGTGGCCTGGAGTTTGGAGGCTCTAAAGTGTCTTGGTGGAACGGAACCTTCGATCCTGTGTTTTTTTTCTAGACACCTGCAGCCTGTCTGAGTACACATGTGCAAGGTTGTTACATTCCAGGTCTGAGAGTAGCTTAGGGCAGTTGCAGTTGCTGTCATTTGGAGATACAGTGCCTTGAAAAGTATTCACCCCCTTGGCTTTTTACCTATTTTGTTACATTACAGCCTTTAGTTCAATGTTTTTTTAATCTTAATTATATGTGATGGACCAGAACACAATAGTCTAAGTTGGTGAAGTAAAATCGAAAAATATATACATAAAACTATTTTTCAGAAATAAAAAAAATGATAATTGGCATGTGTGTATGTATTCACCCCCTTTGTTATGAAGCCCATAAAGAGCTCTGGTGCAACCAATTACCTTCAGAAGTCACATAATTAGTGAAATGATGTCCACCTGTGTGCAATCTAAGTGTCACATGATCTGTCATTACATATACACACCTTTTTGAAAGGTCCCAGAGGCTGCAACACCTAAGCAAGAGGCACCACTAACCAAACACTGCCATGAAGACCAAGGAACTCTCCAAACAAGTAAGGGACAATGTTGTTGAGAAGTACAAGTCAAGGTTAGGTTATAAAAAAATATCCAAATCTTTGATGATCCCTAGGAGCACCATCAAATCTAACCAAATGGAACGTGGACACATCAGCAAACCTGCCAATAGACGGCCGCACACCAAAACTCACGGACCGGGCAAGGAGGGCATTAATCAGAGAGGCAGCACAGAGACCTAAGGTAACCCTGGAGGAACTGCAGAGTTCCATAGCAGAGACTGGAGTGTCTCTTCATAGGACAAAAAAAAGCCGTACGCTCCATAGAGTTGGGCTTTATGGCAGAGTGCCAGAAGAAAGCCATTACTTTCAGCAAAAAACAAAATGGCACGTTTTGAGTTTGCGAAAAGGCATGTGGGAGACTCCCAAAATGTATGGAGGAAGGTGCTCTGGTCTGATGAGACTAAAATTAAACTTTTTGGACATCAAAGAAAACGCTATGTCTGGCGCAAACCCAACACATCACCCAAAGAACACCATCATTTTTCAGCAGTCAGGACTGGGAAACTGGTCAGAGTTGAGAGAGAGATGGATGGTGCTAAATATAGGGATGTTCTTGAACAAAACCTGTACCACTCTGTGTGATTTGAGGCTAGGTTCACTTTCCAGCATGACAATGACCCCAAACAAACTTCTAAAGCAACACTTGAGTGGTTTAAGGGGAAACATGTAAATGTGTTGAAATGGCCTAGTCAAAGCCCAGACCTCAATCCAATAGAAAATCTGCGGTCAGACTTAAAGATTGCTGTTCACAAGCACAAACCATCCAACTTGAAGGAGCTGGAGCAGTTTTGCAAGGAGGAATGAGCAAAAATCCCAGTGGTAAGATGTAGCAAGCTCATAGAGACTTATCCAAATCGACCTGAATCTGTGATAGCCACAAAAGTTGGCTCTACAAAGTATTGACTTTAGTTATGCACATTGACTTTTTCTGTTATTTTGTCCCATTTGTTGTTTGCTTCACAATAAAAAAAACTTCAAAGTTGTGGGCATGTTCTGTAAATTAAATGATACAAATCCTCAAACATTCCATGTTGTGAGGCAACAAAACATGAAAAATGCCAAGGGGGTGAATACTTTTGCAAGGCACTGTAGTCTATGTGTGAAGATAGAGGTGTGCTCCAGCCAGGAAAGGTCACCTACTGTGGAGACAAGACTCCATGGTGAAGAGATTCCCTTACCTGCAGGACCGAGAGAGCTAAGGCAACTAGCGAGTCCAGGAGGGAGATCTGTAGATCTCAAAAGTGGGAGAGCCCAGGGTGGTGGTAGAAGCCAAGAGTGGGCCTGTGCCGTGAGGTAATGCAAGCATAGGCTGAGTGAGCCTGAAGAGCCCATGGTCTGGGAGACCAGAGAGAGCAGCGGTATTGCTGCCAGAAGAGCCAGGTGTCTTGACATTTTCTATTGATGCTGTTTCTGAGTAAAGACAAAACCACTGTGTGGGAAACCTTGTGTTGTGAAGACTTTACATTTTTGTTTCAATCAAAGTGAGCTAATGTGCCCATAAACATATTTCTGACGGACGTGGACTTTAAAAAGGTTCACCACCTCTGAGCCAACCAACCCCCATATCACTATATACAGTGTATTTAACTTTCAAACCTCCACACAGACAGGGTGAAATGATAATACCAGACAGTAACCTCCAGCGAAGGCTCCAGATAAATGGCAGAAAACAGGTTAACTGCTGACAAGGAAGTTGCTGTATTATCCTAGTCTCCTCTCCACGGCCGGCCGCACATCCTGAATGGTGGAAATGATTCAGTGACCTAATAGTGGGGCATTCTCCGACCACTACGGATGTGAATTAGTCTTTCATTCATACCAGCACGCTACACATTGCTGGCATTCCAGAGTGATGCCATCTCCTGCATTAGGTTGTTGGACTAGAATTGTATCAGGCGCGTTATAGAAACGTTAATGTGCTGAGAAAGAAGGCTGTACTCCTTTCATGTTCATGACACCTGATGCTAACACCAAGCACAACCACATTATATATTTGCATATACAGTGGATATAAAAAGTCTACACACCCCTGTTAAAATGTCAGGTTTCTGTGATGTAAAAAAAAAATAGACAAAGCTAAATCATTTCAGAACTTTGGTGGGAAGTTAAAATAAAATAATATGGTTGCATAAGTGTGCACACCCTTAAACAAATACTTTGTTGAAGTCCCTTTTGATTGCATTAGAGCACTTGGTCTTTTTGGGTATGAATCTATTAGCATGGCACATCTTGAATTGGCAATATTTGCCCACTCTTCTTTCCAAAAACACTCCAAAATCTGTCAGATAGCGAGGGCATCTCCTGTGCACAGCCCTCTTTGGATCACCCTACAGATTTTCAATCTGGCTGGGCTGGGCCGGGCCATTCCAAAACTTTAATCTTCTTCTGGTGAAGCCATTCCTTTGTTGATTTGGATGTACCCTTTGGGTCGTTGTCATGCTGAAAGATTAAGTTCCTCTTCATGTTCAGCTTTCTAGCAGAAGCCTGAAGGTTTTGCCCCAATATTGACTGGTATTTGGAACTATTCATAATTTCCTCTACCTTGACTAAGGCCCCTGTTCCAGCTGAAGAAGAACAGCCCCAAAGCATGATGCTGCCACCACCATGCTTCACTGTGGGTATGGTGTTGTTTTTGTGCCAAACATATCTTTTGGAATTATGGCCATAAAGTTCAACCTTGGTTTCATCAGACCATAACACATTTTCCCACATGCTTTTGGAAGACTTCAGATGTGTTTTTGCTAAATTTAGCTGGGCTTGGATATTTTTCTTAGTTTCTCTACCCCATAGCCCAGACATATGAAGAATATGGGAGATTGTTGTCACATGTACCACACAGCCAGTACTTGCCAGATATTCCTGCAGCTCCTTTAATGTTGCTGTAGGCCTTTTGGCAGACTTCCTGACCAGTTTTCTTCTCATCTTTTCATCAATTTTGGAAGGACGTACTTGGTAATGTCACTGTTGTGCCATATTTTCTCCACTTGATGATGACCGTCTTCACTGTGTTCCATGGTGATGTGGACTTAGAATCTGAGTGGCTGTTGCATATTCTACCATAACGCTGACTTATATTGAGATTCTGGTGAGTTTGACCCCCTGGGGACTGCTGCACAAGGTGGAATTTGTTCACGTTTTCTGGTGAAAGGTGCACGTTTTGACCACTTACATTCTCCAATCGAAACCTTTTTTGAACTGTCTTCTTTACCATCTACTGCCTATAGACTTTTTTCTGTGGGGAAGACCACATGCTGTGATATTGTGTTTTTATCACGTTTAATTTTAGCGCTGTTTTAGTATTTTAATAATCTAGTATTTGAACTGCTTATTTTTATACTACTGATCGGTATTTTTTTCCTGCTCTTTTTAACAGCTGCTTAGTACCTTGTAAATATTGGGATAGTTATATTTCAAGGATTATACTCATTTCTGCTAACTGATTTGTGGGATTGATCAGGCGCTGAGTAGGTGCCATGTCCAGGCCTTTTTTTTTATCCACCTCTTCCTCTTAGATATATATATATCTATATATCTATCTACAGTCCCTTGAAAAAGTATTCATACCCCTTGAAATTCTCCACATTTTCTCATGTTACAACCAAAAACGTAAATGTATACTATTGGGATTTTATGTGATAGACCAAAACAAAGTGGCACAAAATTGTGAAGTGAAAGAAAAATAATAAATGGTTATCAAAATTTTTTACAAATAAACATCTGAAAAGTGTGGCATGCATTTGTATTCAGCCCCTTTACTCTGATACCCCTAACTAAAATCTAGTGGAACTAATTGCCTTCAGAAGTCACTTAATTAGTAAATAGGGTCCACCTGTGTGTAATTTAATCTCAGTAGAAATACAGCTGTTCTGTGAAGCCCTCCCCACTGGCTATGACTGACATTAGTGGGAGCCAATGGCTCCCACTGCTGTTTCTAAGCCAATGGGGAGGGAGAGAGCCTCTGCTCTCGTGCACATTGGATTTCCCAGTAACTTGTTGGGGGAGTGGAGAGGATTGTGTATAGTTCCGGCAGGCTGCTATCTACAGTAAAGCCTTTGTGATCGGTAGGTGGGGAGGAGGGGAGAGGCTCTGCCGAGCACCCTCTCTGTGCTGTCACCGCACATGTGCAGTCCAGCAGAGCTGGCATGGGGTGGCAAGCAGTGACAACTGGAAGAATGAGCATGCAGAGCAGATACGTGCAGACAAGTCGAGGAGGCTGGGAACTGCACTGTGCGGGATCTGCTCTGACATTGGTAGAGTAATCCTTGGCTCTGCCCCCACTCAGCTTCTCCGGCATGGCAGCATCCAACAACTCCAGCCTGTTCAGGTCTCCCATCTTGTCAGGTTGGCGCTTCTTCCTCCAGGTCCCTACAATGACAGATTCACTGAGGTTCACCCTTCCCTCTACCTGTCACATTGCCCCCCACCTGATACACTGCCCCTCTCCTGTCACCCTACCTCCCCACCGGTCACCCTGCCCCCCACCTGTCAACTCTGTAGTATACTCCTGATCTCTGCACCGTTTACGTAGCAAACTCCTGATCTCTGCACTGTGTACCTAGCACACGCCTGATCTCTGCACTGTATACGTAGCACACTCCTGATCTCTGCACTGTGTACATAGTGCACTATTGAACCCTGCACTTGTAGATAGCACACTCCTGAACTCTGTATATAGCGAACCCCTGAACTCTGCACTCTGTAATGTTGTGCACCCCTGAACTCTGTACATCGCGCACCCCTGAACTCTGCACTCTGTACATAGCACACCTCTGAACTCTTTACATAGCACACCTCTGTGCTTCTTTGGTAAGAATAAAATGCAAACTATGCATTGAAAAGTTTTTTCTCTATCTTATCTTCTTAACATTTGGTAGTCATATCCCAAATAGACGAAATGTGAGCAATAACATATATATCATACAATCATTCCATAAACGCATACCACATACACTGCATATATAATCTGAGGTAAATATGCTTATAAAATAGTTTATCATTTGCCAATAAAAAAAAAATATGTCCCCGGATTTCATTTTAAAAATCTGATCACCTTACTGTATATTGCTTATGTTTTGTACATTTTACTGTTTTTTTATTTTTAAATTTTTTGAATTCAAATATTCCATAACGATTTATCCAGCACCACAAAATGATTGCTTGATTCCATATTACCTAAAAAAAAACACATTTTGAATAGACTTTCACTTGGGCTGTCTGAAAATTATAATGATTAAAATAATAAGTAGAGTTGTATGTAAAGGCAGGAAAATAACCCGCAGATTTTAACCCTTACCGATTCTTTCTTAAACTAAAAAATGTTTTTGTCTTTACATACACTGTAAACGTGAACATGAAATGTTAAATAGTTAAATATGTTTGGATAGGTGCTGTTTTTGGCTACTCCATGTCAAATAAATACAAGAAATGATGGAATTACAAAAATCAACCACTAAGCATTCTATAGCAGGAAAACACACATTAGTTACGCCACGCAGATCACACTTTTGTTGTTTAAGGCTATACAATGGTCTCCTATCATACATGTAGAGACAAGAAAGAAAATTATGCTTTTAATCATGAGCTCAAAGGATGGTAAATTATGGTTCTCCATATTTATGTAGCCCATAATTTACCTTCTCTTTTTTAGGACTGATATAACTATTCTTTATAAGGTCTACTCAAAAAGCTTTTGTTGAGCTGCCAGAGTTTAAAAAAAGTAGAAATGGTCAGCTATGTTTTTTGTGGGTAATCTGGCATACGGAATACAAATTCCAGCATTACAGAGCTGGGACAGTATGTTCGCTATACATTGTTTATTGTTACATTAGCTGCCTTTGTATCTCGGGTATACATCGCCATCTATTTAACCATTTAACCATTAACCTAACACAAAAAATAATATTTGGCACATAAAATTACCCAAATATATGAGATTTTAGTGACTGAGTTTGGATCCATTTTAGAATAAAATAAAAAGCCACTTTTGCTTTAATACTTCTCTTCAATCTGAAAAAGATAAAATGAACCACTTTAGCCCCGGAAGGATTTGCCCCCTTAAAGCAGGTGGATACCCTCATTATGAAATACTTACCTTAGAACGAGGTCCCCTTATCGCAGCAAGGTCAACGCCGAGGGAGCTGACTTTTTGCCCTCTGTGATTCTTCTGGGTTCGCGGCTCCAGCACTGTGAGTGGCCGGAGCCACTCACAGCGCTGGAGTGTAAGGGTATACAACCACTTAAATGATCAGGCCATTTTTTGCGCTACGGCACTGCGTCGCTTTAACTTACAATTGCACAGTCGTGCAACGTTGTACCTAAACAAAATTGACATTCTTTTTTTCCCACAAATAGAGCTTTCTTTTGGTGGTATTTTCTCATCTCTGCGGTTTTTATTTTTTGCGATATAAACAAAAAAAGAGCGACAATTTAAAAAAAAAAAGTTTTTACTTTTTGCTATAATAAATATCCAGAAAAAACATTTTAAAAAACAAATTTGCCATTGTCTGAGAGCACTGATTGGGAGTCGGTCAGCTGCTGATTTTCCAGCATGCACATCCAACAGACCGACATACACATGGGCAGAATGTCGGACATTTTTTTTTTGAGCCGGCAAATGTCTCCCGCTAATCTGCCCGTGTGTACGTGGCTTTAAAATAGTTTGAGCAGGAGCTTGGATTTAACAATCTTCTGGTCTCTGTCTGAAATGTATTACCATAGAATGTCCCTTTCTGACCAATAAATGAATTAACATTTCTATCTTGTTTGATTGCTTATCCTGTTACCATAACTCACATTTTATCTTTGCATACAAAAACATAGATATACCAAATAGGCCATCTTTGAATTGTAGAGAAAGTTTTTATGAACACTGATCTCTACTTGGTTGGGGTTAATGAAATCAGTTAAAACATATGTTACTTAGCATTAATTAAAGCTGAACTTTGGACACCAAAAGTTTCATTTTAATAATCCACAATAGCTACAAAGAAAATAAAAGAAATTTGTATACCCAAGATGCCTTGGCAAACCCAAATATTACCTTGTAAAAGTAGCAGGGATGTCATTACTGTACTGCGCATAGCCTTGGCCAACAGGGAGCTATAGAAGGGGCCCAGTTGGCCCACCAACCACAGGTGGGCACCTTTTACTTAGGAACAGAGAACAGCAGTGATTGGTCTTCATTACAGGAAGCTCCGGGACAGAGACAACATTTTATGCAGGATGACTACAAAGATCTAGAATAAATACACAAAGGACAAAAAGATTCAAGAAAGAATACACATTCCTCTTGATTTTAGACATTATTTGTTTAACCTGGTCTGTTTATATTTATTCACACTTTTTTTTTTATTTGTCCTTTCATAAAACCAGAAAATATGGAATAGTAAAAAATGTTAATCATGTGACCTCATTTTGTAAGTGGTGATAAGCCTGACCTGAATATACATTTTTGTCTTCACAGCATTCTTGTTGAAATTGTATTGCTCTTGAAAAGCTCAGTAAGGTGAACGTTTATTTTCCACTGATGAAATGTATAATTTGCACGTGTAGACGGTGATTTTATGTTCTTATATCGCTCAGAGGATAAACCAAAAATAATGTAGCATATGATAATTGGTGCTGTCTCTAACCTCTGGTGTGTATTTAGCTAGAAAGTCCTTTAATTTATCCAAAAGCTATGGGAATTCTTCCACAACCACACACATTTTGTTTGACGTGATTCCAGGTTTTGCATGTAAGGTTATAAAAGGTAGAAAGAGTATCAACAGTTCCAATGTTTCATCTAACTTTAACACGATTACCAGGAAATGCTATTTTTTTTTTTACTAAAAGTGGTTGTAAAGGTAAATAAAAAAAAAGAAATAAATAACAAACATTTCATACTTACCTCCACTGTGCAACTCATTTTGCACAGAGTGGCCCCGATCCTCCTCTTCTGGGGTCCCCCGAGGGCTCTTGCGGCTCCTCCCCACATCTGAGCTTCCCTGAGGGGGTTACCTTGCAGGCGCACTCCCGAGTCCGGCATTTGGCATCCATAGAGGCCAAATGCAGGACTCGGCCTCGCCCCCCAGCACTCGCGTCATTGGATTTGATTGGCAGCTGCAGGAGCCAATGGCTGCGCTGCTATCAATCTATCCAATCAAGAGCCAAGAGCCCCAGGCTGGACAGCGCATCCCTGTCGAGTCAAGTTCGAGGGTTCAGGTAAGTAAAACGGGGGGCTGGGGGGCCGGTCACTGACAGGTGTTTTTTCACCTTAATGCATGCGTGTTGTAAACACAAAGGTTTACAACCCCTTTAATGCCCAATTAAGCCTTCTTTATTAATTACTGTAATACTGTCAGGCAGTCAATAACTACAGATCTGTTTTTCCTTTTTTTTAATTGATATGTGCTGCCGAAGAAATTTATAAACAGCGTGCTGGTAGCACGTAGGAGAGTCAGTCAGCTGCACTACTCGGCTAACCAGCACTGAACAGGGAGGGAGAGCACTGTTTATTGGAGAAGTGTTCTTAGGAGTGCGGTAGACTGCTGGAGAGACAGGCCACTGCTTGGTGTTAGGGAGCAGCAGCCCTGTTGTCCTATGTGCTTCCAGCACAGGGTATTTTAACTCGTTTCCGACTGCCTCCTGTAGCTTTACTGTGTGCAGAATCACATATATATATTTATACAGTATATATATATGATTCTGCATTTCCGGGTAGGGGGCATGCGTGCCTGTCTGGCTGTGCTGTGATTTGTCACAGCACATGCAGATCACCGGGTCCCAGACAATGATTGACTGCTGGCACCCAGTGATCGGCTCTGAGCTTCACCGAATACAGCTCTGTGAATGTAAACAACATAGAGCTGTGTTCATTGACAAGGGATCTCGTTGTTTGTTCATTCCCTGCTAAGCAGGGAGTGAAAGCAACTAGATACCCATTAAAAGCAGGACACAGTGCACACACAAATAATTATTAGGCACACATTTAACCCCTTGATCGCCCTAGACGTTAACCCCTTCCTGCCCAGTGTCATTAGTACAGAGACAGTGCATATTATCAGCGCTGATCACTGTAATAATGTCACTGGTGATGTCATTCGCATTTACATAGTTCCCTGCATTGTCAATTAGTGTCGGATTGGTCACAGCACTATTGCAGCCCCGTTATAAGTCGCTGATGGTCGCCATGGCTGGTATAAAAACAATGAATAAAAATAAAAATTCCAGTATATATCCCATAGTTTGTAGACGGTATAACTTTCACACAATCCAATCAGCATACACTTTTTTCACCAAAGACATGTGGCAGAATACATTTTGGCCAAAAGGTTTTATTTTTTATGGGATATGTTTTACAGCAGAAAGTAAAAAATATATTTTTTTTTTCAAAATTGTTGGTCTTTTTTTATTTATATAATAAAAAATAAAAAAACTCAGAGGTGATCAAATACCAACAAAAGAAAGCTCTATTTGTGTGAAAAGTATATAAACTTTGTTTGGGTACAGCATTGCGTGACCACGCAATTGTCAGTTAAAGTAGCGCAGTGCCACATAGCAAAAAATGGCCTGGTCATGAAGGCGGTAAAACCTTCCTGAGCTGAATTGGTTACATTTTATCTCCTAGAAAAAAATTGGTTTTAGGTGAGTAAAAGGAGCATTTAGGTAAGTTTTTTTTTTCCATTTCTCCAAAACCTGTTGCTTGCATTCAGCAATCATAAATGGACACATGGTTAAAGACTATACTAATCGATCCCTGAACAACATATTGAGAAGGACTGTATTATTTCCATTACCATGCGTTGTGGATGGCCTCAGCGACCCGTGGGTGTCATGGCTTGGCTTCGACAGTCCTCCTTCGTTGTGGCATTTTGAAGCTGGCAGCAGCAAACTTTAGTTTTTTAATGTTTTTTTTATGTGCAGGTGTTCTTGTATTCAGTTGTGTGGGTTAGTAATCGCTAAATATATGTATTAGCGATTTGGCAGCCAAATAAGATGCTGACTAGTCTTGTGCTTTGAACTTGATTCACACAGGAACAAAATTACCATTGTAGGTTCAGTTCACTTCTGGTTTGTTCACTTTGTTACCAGTCAAGTCCTGACGAAGGGGGCACTTATACGCTCCAAACACGTTGGCTATATTTTGAATTGTACCCCTGACCTTTAATAGAAAAAATTTTGTATCTGGACCTCTTAGCAGTGGTGTGGCGCTTCAATTTCAACTCTTTTTACATCACACTACAAACCAAGGAGACTGTGCAGATCCTCTGGGGTGTAGACGCAGCCTGCCAAGGAACCAGATCATGTACACCAACAGTAATACCTTAAGGTCACAATACCAGTAAAATAAACCTATGGGTCCAGTGCTATATTTCCACTTTCCTCAACCATTGATACTACAAGTCTGTCTGCCAAAGTAGAAGACGGGACTTGTAGTTTATTTTTCACAGATTCCGGTGACTGTGTAATGCGGCTGTGAGAGTGGAGCCCTGCACAGCAGTGCCATTTTCAAAATGTGATAGCGGGTGCTGGGAGAGGATCCCCTGCCCGCTGCCACGGGGAGAGAAGCTCTGGCGGCAGCAGGCGTGTGCATTGGAGCATGTTAAATGTTACACCCTAAATATGGGCATAACGTAACAAGCTCCTAAAGGTGAACTTAGCCTTTAAATTGTTTAGTGTATTTTAGGCTGTCCACCTCTGACCAACAGTGTTAATATGTTGTAAATAGGGGTCATTGCTAGGCACTTTCCACTGAGTGGAGGCCTATCAAAATTTTTTCTATGGGGCCCTGCGATTTTTTGAATATACCCCTGATCTGTGTTTTTTAGACTCAAGCACAGGCTTGTTTCATCCCATAACATTGTTTTTGTATTTGTTATGTACTTATGTAGTAGGTAACATCTAACATCTACTTCTGGATGCTTTGTGTAATGCTTTTAGGCCTCTTGCACATGGGTGGAGGGGATCATGCTCTGCTTCAGTATGTCACAGTACATGTTGGCATTCTTGGTTCCCTCAATGAACTGTAGTTTCCCAGTGCGGGCAGCACTTATGCAGCCCCAGGCCATGATACTTCCTCTCCACCATGCTTGACTGTAGGCAAGACACACTTGTCTTTGTACTCCTCACCTGGTTGCCGCCACACATGCTTGACACCACCTGAACCAAATAAGTTTATCTTGGTCTCATGAGACCACAGGACATGGTTCCAGTAATCCATGTCCTTAGTCTACTTGTCTTCAGCAAACTGTTTGTGGGCTTTCTTGTCCGTCACCTTTAGAAGAGGCTTCCTTCTGGGACGACAGCCATGCAGACCAATTTGATGCAGTGTGCAGCGTATGGTCTTAGCACTGACAGGCTGACCCCCCACCCCTTCAACCTCTGCAGCAATTTTGGCACCACTTATACGTCTATTTCCCAAAAACAACCTCTCGATATGGTGCTGAGCATGTGCACTCAACTGCTTTGGTCGACCATGGCGAGGCCTGTTCTGAGTGGAACCTGTCCTGTTAAACCGCTGTATGGTCTTGGCCACCGTGCTGCAGCTCAGTTTCAGGGTCTTGGCAATCTTATTATAGCCTAGGCCATCTTTATGTAGAGCAACAATTCTTTTTTTTAGATCCTCAGAGAGTTCTTTGCCATGAGGTGCCATGTTGAACTTCCAGTGACCAGTATGAGAGAGTGAGAGCGATAACACCAAATTTAACACACTTGCTCCCCATTCACACCTGAGACCTTGTAACACTTATGAGTCAAATGACACCAGGGAGGGAAAATGGCTAATTGAGCCCAATTTGGACATTTTCACTAAGGGGTGTACTCACTATTGTTGCCAGCGGTTTAGACATTAATGGCTGTGTGTTGAGTTATTTTGAGGGGACAGCAAATTTACTCAATTTACAAGCTGTACACTCACTACTTTACATTGTAGCAAAGTGTCATTTCTTTAGTGTTGTAACATGAAAAGATATAATAAAATATTTACAAAAATGTGAGGGGTGTACTCACTTTTGTGAGATACTATATATGTAAGAGCATATATGTGTAAATTGCAACGCTGGCAGCTAGAAGAAGATGAAAGAATGATATGGGTGTATATGCATGTTTACACATCTGTACACACCTACATGTGTAGCTCCCTGTCAAACGTTAGGCTGAATTACATTTTTGGCTCCATTGTACTTAGTGGAGTAGTGATCTATTTTTCTTGTTTGGCCAGGTTTTTCCAAGCTTGGTGGTCGATTACTTCTGCCTGCTTCTGGAAGACCACTGCGTTATGGATACTTATCGGACCTCAGCCAATCACTACGAGCAAGTGACCAGAAGGTGGCTGCGGGAAGTCATAAATGTTTGGGAGGCCTACTCAGAGTGTCTATGTCGGGGGGCTGCTGCCCCTGAGATGCAGTCTGTGTGCTGGAGTTGCTGTTTGGGCCTCAGCAGCTGCTGGGCTGAGGGCCTGGAGAAGGTATGCTAAAAGGATTTTTTATGCTGGAGGGCATCATCTTGGAGTCTGGAGAAGGATCTTTGTCTCCCTTACTGAAGAGTGTTGTGTGGAAGCTGGGAGGCAGACAGCTGTCCTAGGACATAGTGGGTAAGACCTGGTCTTGGACTCTTAGGTGTGCATGTGCTAGAATCAATTGAGCAATAGAGTTCACTGAATGGACTGGGTCTGTTCTTACGGAGACCTAGAATTACTGGCCATTCCCTAGTATCTCCAGTCAAGACTGTTTCAAGAGGATTTTGTAAGAAGTTTGTCCTCCTGTTTATTTCTGATATCGTTTTGCCCTAGATCCCTTCTTGTTCAAGTTTCTGCAAATAAAATTTGACAAAAAAGACATCCTCTAGATTGCACCTGTGTTGTCGAAGTGCCTGGAACTGTATCTGTGCCTGGCAGCCTCTGCATCTCCAAGGGAGACCTAGGCATATTCTCAGAGGAGAGCGCTACATATGCAAGGTCTTTACAGAATATAACTTGTCTTTTTTTACTTCTGTCAGCAAGATCTTTCATATAAACATCAGTAAATTACTATGTCTGTGTGCAAGAGGTTACACATGTATATGCAAGTTTATGTGCCAGCAGCACGCATGCACTGTATAAGCAAGGTCTTTACTGAACATAACTTATGTTTTTCACCCTGAATCTTTTTGCCAGCAAGATCTTGCGCATAGGATAAGGGAAACCTCTGCGCAATAAACTGACAGAGACTAGGATGAGTCAAACTTCAGCAAAATCTCCTAGGGTAATGACCCCCAAGGAACTAAATGAACACAAAGCAAACTTTGTGTCCCAAAAACAAGCAAAAAACACCCAAAAACTCAATATTCCAAATCTTATGCCGCGTACACACAAGCGGACTTTATGGCAGACTTTGCCCGGCGGACGGGATTTGGTCGGACAATTCGATCGTGTGTGGGCTCCAGCGGACTTTGTTTTCTCAAAAGCTGGACGGACTTAGATTTTAAACATGTTTTAAATCTATCCGTCGAGCTCGAGTCCGGTCGAAAAGTCCGCTCGTCTGTATGCTAGTTCGATGGACAAAAAGCCACGCTAGGGCAGCTATTGGCTACTGGCTATCAACTTCCTTGTTTTAGTCCGGTCGTATGTCATCACGTACGAATTCGACAGATTTTGGTGGATTGTGTGTAGAGGAAGTCCGTTCATTCGGAAAGTCCGTCATAAAGTCCGTCGAAAAGTCCGCCGGGCAAAGTCTGCCGTAAAGTCCGACCGTGTGTACGCGGCATTAGTGTTCAAATTTATAACTAGTGTTAATGCTGCTGCCCACGTCACCTGTGTTCCCACAACAAAATAATATATATGTAGATAGGTATAGCACAGTATAAATACTATAGTTTATACCTTATGGTAATTCATTATATAGTGACCATATATCATACACAATGCACTGTGAAAAAACTAAAAAAAAACGATATATGCATCCCAAGCGTTCATAAATTCTTGCAATGATATACGGTCACTATCATAAGTTATAAATCATAGTATTTATACTGCGCAGCACCTATTTACATATACGGTATATTAATAAGATCTTGTGCATAAACACTGCTGAATGAGTATTTTTTTGTTGGTCATTCTGCATGGTGTAATGAAGGAATACACAGCACCCAATCTAATCCACAAATTAATTTATTTCCTACATTTCAAACATTCATCAAAACATAATTTTATTTTATGAGATGTTTATTAATTACAGGAATCTTTCCACAAAACAGATGAGTGGCTATTTACATCATTTTCCAGTGATGCATTACACACTTCATAAGTTAGAAATTTTAACCCAAAGCACAGTTCATGCAAAGTTGTCCCCACACAGGGAAGTATTACCTACAATGTAAACATCCTGGGATATCAGTACTGTTCACAAATGTTCCAGGTGCTCACTAGAATTTATCAGCCTTGTGTGAAGAGCAGTGGCTCCATTAGGGATGCAGGGGCGCCGCCCCCCTAATCCATGCGCCCAGCCCCTAATCTACATGCAGGGCACTAGATGCATGGATTTCAATAATTTTTTTTTTAAACACATGATTAGAGCCTGAGGCTCTAATTGGCTTCAAAAAAGGGTGGGCTCGGGGCGCAGTGCCAGTTGTGTGACAAGAGCAAATTAATAATCACTATTTTCTTCCTGCTTTTCCTCCCGGGCAAACCAGGAAGCGGGTCTTAGGACCCGATTGGCTGAGAGGAGAAGTGACCTTATTGGCTGGGAGCAGAAGCAGGGGGGAAGCCGTTGAGGAGACACAGGGGGAAGATACTGAAGCTGCCCGCAACCTGGATGGGGTAATTGCGGGGCTGGTGGGCGGATGGGCGAGCGCGGGGAGGGGATTGTTCGCCGATCAGCCGAGCGACAGGGGGGTGGGTGGTTTGATTGATTGATAGACTGAATGGGGTGTGGGGGGGATGTTGGGTGGTTTGGTTGCCCCCTCCCCCAAAAAAATGAGCTGCCACTGGTGAAAAGCCTCTGAGCTGTACCCTGGACCTTGCCTATCCAATGAATCTGACAGTTGACAATGCTGCCCATTTAGTCCCGTCTAACCTGCTTGAAAGCGTAAAGCATTACAGGAAATTATAACCACCACACTTTTACACATGAGCTGCAGTGATTCCGCATACAGCAATTTGCATTAGTACTAACGTCTTTCGGACATTTCACAATTTGTAATGTTACAACCTGAAATTAAAATTGATTTTATTGTGGTTTTTGAGGTAAAGTGTATAGGCAATACATTTTGTGGGTAGTGTGGATAGAGTGGGGACGGGTCAGATCCTCTGTCAAGTTTTTTTTATTGCTGTCCCTGTTGTCATAGAGAAAAAGTGAATTAATGAGACATTTTAGAGTTCTCCCCAGAACAAGAAGTGAGGGGAAATCTTTCAGTGGGGACACCTGGCTAGGGGACAGTTTTCAAAGCGTGGAATTCCCCTTATTGTGAGATTTCCTCTAATTTTCTGTTGTGTCTCTAGCACAGGAAGTGAAGGGAAATGATCCCAATGGTACAATGGTTTTAATCCTTTTCTAAATTTATAATAAACAAAAAAGACAAACAGCTAAATACACAGATGGAAAACTTTTAGGCTGTTGTTCACCTGATTTGTATTTTTTTACATCCACGCTTTAAATTTACTCAACTCTGCCATGCGACAAAGCACAGCCCTGTCTGGCAGATTAGAAGACACTGCTGCAGTAAATATCGTGTAAGGTCATCAGCGATTTTACATTGAACGCCCAGTGTTCATAAAAAAGAGTTGTCAGTGGACAATGAAGTCCTGAGTCAATCTGTTAGCTTGGAGAAAGGAAAGAAGGAGGGAGGAGGGAGGAGCAGGGGAGTGCCTTGCCATCCTAGACTATGGGGATGTGTGTTTCTATTGATTCACACAGTGTAGGGCAAAACAATTCTAGTCCCCTATGTGCAAGGGTGGCTCAAAGTGAAAGGAGCCACCCTTAAAAAACAGAGCGAGAGAATGTTACCAGCACACCATAGATCTCCAGAATGGGTCCAAAGATTTATTCAGTGATCACATCGTTACAGCAAATAAAATTGTTTCGGAGCCATGCAGGACCCCTTCATCAGGTATGTGATCGTCACACATGTCTGATGACAGGATACTGTGAGGCTCCAAAATGTTGCTATTTGCTGTAACGATATGATCGCTGAATAAAGCTTTGGACCCATTCTGGAGATCTATGGTGTGCTGGTAACATTCTCTAGCTCTGACTATTCATGGTTCCAGCCTGTGGTCACCGTGCACAGCCCTTTTACAGGAACGTGTGCATTGGGAATAGTACTTTGGAACCCTAACACCCCTTTTACACTGGGGCTGCACGTGCATTAGCGCTAAAGCGCTGCTTGTTTTTTAGCGGCACGTTGGCGCTGTTAAAGCGAAGAAGTGTTTAAAAACGCCCATTGAGGCGCTTCTGAATCGCTTTTCAGGAGCTTCGGAAATGCTGCCCATTCATTGCAATGGGCAGGGGCGTTTTGGGAGCACTGTATACAGCGTTCCCAAATTGCCCCAAAGATGCTGCTTGCAGGACTTTTTCTAACTTCCCGCAAGCGCACCGCCCCAGTGTGAAAGAAATCGGGCTTACGCATTCGGGCGGCATGGGAGGCAGTTTTCAGCCACTTTACAGGCGACAGCCATTTCTAAAACGCCTGAAAACTGCCTCAGTGTGAAAGGGGTCCTAAAAACAGGATTCCTAAGACAGTGATAATGGTTCCAGATTAAACAGGAATGGCAAGGACTAAAGTGGAATTCAATGCTAGATCTAACAAAGCTTAAAACTGCTCACACCCCCCTCCTAACTCCTACAAAAACGACCCTTTAGAAGAGAAATGCAAATACTTACCTCTATTCAGGGTGCTTCGGTCTGGTCAGCAGCTTGCTTCAGGAGAGAGAGCTCTGACAATGGATGGAATGCCTATGCAGTGACGTCACCCATAGGCCTACTAGCTGCCACTGGGAGCCAATCACGTGACTGGATCAGAGGGCCCTGAGAAGTATATACATCTTCCTTAGGAGGGGAATGGGAGCAAGTTTAGGCTTAGTTAGACTTAGCCTGGACTTCCACTTTAAAGACAGAGAAGCTGCATACTCAGTAAGTAAATACATTGTAAATCAGCTGCTTAAAATGCTATCAGATAATGTCTGTTTTTTGTATAATTTATTGATTATTAAAATGAAACATCTTTTACCTTGAAATGTTAAAGCGGTTGTATACCCGCTGATACTTTTTTTTTTTTTAATACCCCTGTAAGGCAAAAGGCATAATGAGCTAGTATGCACAGCATATTAGCTCATTATGAAATACTTACCTTAGAACGAGGCCTCGGTATCCTACCTTATCCACACCGAGGTAGCTGACATGTTGCCTCGGCGTGTCTTCCGTGTATCGCAGCTCCAGCGCTATGAGTGGCTGGAGCCGCAATGTCGTCACTCCCGCGCATGCGCGCGGGAGATTTCTTTCCTGCCAAGGTCCGGCATCTGCCGGTGTCTTGCCGAGAATGTTCCCTCGGCGGATAAGTTCCCCCCCTGTACTGCGCAGGCGCAACGCCTGCGCAGTACATACTACTCTCAGCCGCCGGAGATAGCCGAAGCTCAAATGCTTCAATCAGCTGTACACGGCGCCTGCGCTCTGGGTCCAGGTTCCTTCCCCACCATCCAAGTGGACCTAGAGGGGGAATCTAAAAGTGCCGAGCACAGCGAGGCCGTGCCCGAAGCGTGGTGAGCGAAGCGAGCCCGCGAGGGGCCCTCTTACAGGCGCCGTGTACAGCTGATTTTCAGCTGTTCTGCTTCGGCTATTTCTGCCGATACCTACTGCGCAGGCGCAGTAGAGGGGGGAACTTATACGCCGAGCAGAACTTTCTCGGCAGAACACCGGGCCTTCAGCCGAGAATCCCCTGTGCGCATGCGCTGCTGCAGACAGCGGCTCATAGCAAGAGGAATATCTCCTAAACCGTACAGGTTTAGGAGATATTTTTTTTACCTACAGGTACGCCTTATAGGCCTACCTGTAGGTAAAAGTTAAAAAATCGACTATACAACCACTTTAAGAAAATTGACTATACAACCGCTTTAAGAAAATATGAACCAATGCTAATAAATGTAACTCCACGTTGTAACACTACAAACTGTGGGAAAGCCATATGTTGAATATTTTATGCAAAGCACTTTACATTTTCTTTCAATGTTTGCCAAAAGAGATTAAAATGCACCAGTCACTAATACAAAACAGAGTCTGATGTTATAGTTATTCCAAGACAGTTGGTAAACATTATTTAAATCTTTGCATTATGTATTTGTGGCTGACAGGCGCACTTTACATTTTGTCACTGTTCAAAGTGACCTCCAGCGAGTGTTCTTATGAGATGATAAGAAATAAATATATCTATGAACAGAATAGACTATAAACTTCCACTGACTTCAAAATAATTAGCATAAAATGTATTAACGTCATAGTTGATAGCTGTATTTAAATATATTAAATATGGATGGTATTTCAACCTCTTTGTGTCTCCTAATCACAGTATAAGGTATGCTGGTCAACTTGTACCCAACAATCCAAAGTGCAGTAATAGCAAACAATATGTTTATATTGTTAGGAAACTGTAAACCTTATTTAAATGTGGGGATGAGGATGGCTCAGTAGCAGTAATATTTAATATGCTATTCATATAGTTTGCTTGTATAGTACTGCAAGGTATTTGAAGACTCGATGATTGGTCACTATACTGGTGACTATATTATGCTAGGTGTGTGACATGCAGTGTATATCTGCTTCTCCGCTCACCATATCCTAGCCTTGGTGTGTGCGGAGGTCACTCTCTCAACACTAACCAAAGGATGGAGGTCCTGGTAGGACATGTAACCTGTGCAGCAAGCCATTTCACTTCCTATGCAAAAAAATGAATTGGCAAAAGGTATCCATGGGGTTGATTTGAAAAAAGCAAATAGGCTGTTCGCTTTTCAAGGGAATTTTCCCCAATCATGTGCAGGGCAAATTTTAAAAAAATAATTTTTTGCTTGCACATCATTGGATAATGGAGGTCAACAGGGCTTTACCTCATTCGCTATGCTAAGGGCAAATTCCCTAAAAAAAGTGAGCAGCCTACTCACCTTAAGTAAATCTACTCCCACGTCTCCTATCAGGTGCTTGTTGGCACAAGCTGCTTATGTTAGGTCCTTGGGGTAAATCCAAAGTAAAGGTACATTTTGCAAAAAAATTCATCAAAGTCACCTTTTCTGTTGCTAGTGCAAGGTAAAGTGAAAGGTTCCTTTAGCTACCCAACTCCCGCATTTTTACATTTTTTTTACATTATATGCTCAATTTAATTTGCCTGACTATGTGACTAGTTTACTTTAAGACTATATCTAGCCCAATAAAGAGGAGAGGAAAGAGAAGTTTTGCAAAAAAACAAACAAAAACCTGACTAAATATAATTTAATACTGTACAGGAGTCTTAAACTGGCGGCCCTCCAGCTGTTGCGAAACTACAAGTCCCATGAGGCATTGCAAGGCTGACTGTTACAAGCATGACTCCCACAGGTAGAGAGACATGATGGGACTTGTAGTTTCACAACAGCTGGAAGGCAAGTTTGATAGAAGCTGCAGTAGTGATTCCTTAAAAAACAAACAGGAGTCGCTCACTGGCTTCTGATAGTCCTCAAGTGCTCCACTGGCATAAGCACAGCACATGCAGGTCTGCCAGCT
This sequence comes from Lithobates clamitans, assembly GCA_037952925.1. Taxonomy (NCBI): domain Eukaryota; kingdom Metazoa; phylum Chordata; class Amphibia; order Anura; family Ranidae; genus Lithobates; species Lithobates clamitans. Next base: position 228,056 of record JBBGZY010001473.1, read on the forward strand.
TTGTAGGATCATTGCAAGGAATCCTCACTCTCTTTTATGTACATTTTATTTGTTTTATATTACAGAGAAAGTAGCAGTAGGAGTTTGGCTCCTGTTGCTATAGGAAAAGTGGAACTAAGGCCTGGTTCACACCTATGCAGGTTTCAGTTTGCATATTCCAGGTGCATTTTGCATTTTTCAATACACATTTTTATCCATTAAAGTCTATGGAACCGAAAACCAGAAAAAAGTTGCTAGCCCTTTCCATAAAATGCACAAATGGGAACTACATTCATAGGAAACCATGTTAAATGGACTGTAACGCGTTTCTGCAAAACTGAAAACGCACTAAAAAATGCATAGGTGTGAACGAGGCCTTAATGAAAAGAAGGGCAGTACAAAATAGAGATTTCTTTTAAAATCTATAGAAGGAACAGGAAGCATGTGGATGATCCAAAAGTTTCCATCGTAACTGAAATATCAGTTTTTGGTGGAATGGCTCTTTAAAAAATAGAAAAAGTTCATTTGAATCCGCCAGCATGCCTGTTTCAGAGAATTCTTCACTGTACATTATGTAACTCTAAAAATATGTTGTTTCAAAAAGTCTGTTGGTTGTAAACATCCCTTATACTGTTTAAGTTATTTATATTAACAAGTCATTTACAGGAAATTTAATTTGGCACACATAAATATCTACAAAATAAGTTGATCATACAATTATACAATTTACATAAAGTTTATATTTACACAGCTTAGCATTGTGTTCACAATGACTTATGCCCATTTGAAATATCTCCTCCATGTCCTCCCCTGTGATACCTGTACAAGCACTAGAGTACTGTATATTGGCTTGCCATTCCCTGCCAAGCACGCAGTCTAAAACTGCATAGAGACAAATGATTCCCCAGAAATCAGTTTCTTATTGGAAAAATGTTAGGGACTATTTAGTGATGTAGCACTAATAATAAAGTATATCCAAAGCCAAAACTTTTTTTTGGGATAGAGTGGAGACGTATTAAAGTAACAAATGCTTAAGAGGGGATTTCTCCTCACTTTGAAGAGATTTTCTGTTGGAGTTTTTGGGACATGGTAAAAAAAAAAAAAAAAAAAAAACTGCCAGAGGTTCTAACCATTTGCTAGTGTAACCTAAAAAAAGTTTGGATCTAGGTGTACCTAAAATTTCACAGCCTAGCCAAGGGTTCTGTTAAAGTGTAAGTAAGCCCCCCTATTGTTTTCAAGGAAGCTGCCATCGTTGCCTCTGTTTAATCCACAACTGCCATGATGCTGCACATGTGATCAGTTATGACACCAGCCATTCGATGATTTGACAGTTTGGTTGAGAGCACAACCAATGGTAGTGTTACATTTCCGGCACGTGCCAGAAATTAAACTGTTTTATGGATGGGTTTACTTCCGCTTTAAGTCTGAGGCTAGGACTAAGGAACATTCTGCATAGACTATTTTTGAGGAGCCATGGTAGCACCTCAGTTATGACCCAGTCCATCTTAGCAATGGATAATTTTTAGATAAGTTCTCAGTCACCACACAAATGCGCATATCTCCATTATACCTTAATATGCAATAGCAGAAAGTTACTGAAAAAAGTCCTCTTTTTGAGTAAGTTGTAAAATGTGCAAGCTTTTTCTAGGAAAGTCTGAGAAAAATACAAAAATTAAAAAAAAGGAAAAATGGATTGCATTTGGTCAATGGCTGCACAGAAATGGAGATGTGTGATATATTCTTGAAGACTGCATTTCATCGGTTTACAAATTAAAGCCTACACTGTACAAAAATGCTGTATATTTACCTGTCTGGTAGCCCATGTCTTTAAACCCATCCAACACTTCTGGGTGTTCAAACACCTGCTTCCTCCACTACTCGCTGTGATTCCCACTGTCCTCTATATCATTTAATTGTTAATCACGTATCAGCCAGCAGAAGTGACCAGAGCACGTGGTGGGGTAGCAGAAGGTGATGGAGATACCTCCTGAAGCCAGGATGAGCAACATGGTGGAGTTTGGAAACACAGGCTACTGAAAAAGTAAATATACAGCATCTTTTTTTCACAGAGCAGTTTTAACTTAGTTTGGACCCTGTCTTAACATAGTTAGGTATGAAATCCTTTAGGAAAATGGATTTCACTGTGATAATAATGTAACAAACAATCAGATTGGACTTGTATTATATAAATAGCCAATAGGGGTAGAAAGTGACAAAAAAACCTATAATGTAACAACATTTCAGTATCACATTTTTTACTGTTACCTGTTCAATCCCACCAGATGACACCAACTGTAAAAAAATATGTTCTGTTTAGGAAGTTTAAACTAGCTTGTTTTTGTTTTTTTAAATAGCTTAGCTTTTTGGCCACCTGACAAAAGAAAAAAAAGAACATTTACTAAGAACCCACCAACAGATAAGTCTATGTACAATGAGGATGTAATGAATAGGATTTTATAGTTTTTTACACAACTGGTGATGTTGAAATCCTGGTTCATGTAACCTTCAAAAGTAGTTCTTGTATTGCATTTTCATTTGTTCTGCAAGTAATCTTAGATCTTCCATTTCTATGTCCTTAGCTTTTAGAGGTCTGTTTCATCCAGCAATCTCTTTTGACAAAGCAAGCTCCATACAGCTCTTATGTTCATGATCAGGCAGATAAGTGTTCATGGCACAGGTATGTTGGCACAAATTAATTTTGCATCAGTTTCCATCCGTAGTATTGGCCCATGATGGGAAAGTGTCCAAGTCAAACATGACACGACCCCAGCTGTTGATAGCTATCGTGGTACATAATACACCAATGATATTCATCATGATGCCTGTTTTCACCTAGAAATAAATAATAAGTTACCTTAACATGATTGTTGTTAAACAATGAAATACCACAAACTTGATCTAGTCCCCAGTCTAATGGAAACCTTATGATAGTGCAAAGCATCATTCTTTTTAACAAATGTATATTTTTAAGGTTATTTATGGCAAATCTTCAAGTGAACCTGTGCCAGGAATTTAATAATGGCTCCTGCAGCAGTTCATAATCACTGTCTCTTTGCTCTCTCATAGATCCATCTGGCTGCCAGCAAGGAACAAAAATTATTATTATTAATATTTTACAGAATGTATATAGCACTAATAGTTTGCGCAAACAAATACAATGGCATGGGTTAGCACGTAACTCACTCCCCTTCCTCCCATGTGACAGCACTGGTGCTTGGTGATTGGCCTCTAGGCTCCTATGGGGGTAGAGAGAGATTCTTTATTCTTGGAGCTTACACAGGTCTTCTACTCCTTGCTCCAATTGACCAAACATAGCAGCTGGTGAGCAAAGGGCAGCAAAAACTGTGCTGCATGGTGGGAGCAGAATTAAATTGAACCTGTTGCTCGACATGGGTTTTGGTATGGTGATAAAACACATTTTCTCATTTTCATGGCTATTATTACAAATTTTTAAAATGACTGCATTTAAAATATATAAAACCAAATTTACTTGGCGTTGGATAGAGTAGGTATGTGTTTTTTTGTCTCCTGAGGCTCATTTGGGAGATATCTCTTCACTTTCTGTCCTATAGACACAACAGAAAGAGAGAGAAAATATTTTGAAAGTGAGGAAAATCCTCTCTTAGACAACTGTCACCAGAACATGTGTCACTGGGAGACTTCCTCTCTATTCTTGTTCTGGTGACAGCTAAAAATTTTGGATTTTCCTTCATTTTTAGTTCCAGAAACAGCGGTTTCTACAGCACTTAACAGGGTTTACAACCCTTCCCCATTCCATCCAAAATGTAACATTGGGGTAGGGAAAAGCCACCTCTAGCTATACAAGTATTCCAACCAGGAGTAGCAGTGGCCACAGAAGAGATCTTCTTATTGTTCAGTTTTCAGGTCCTTGAATTCAAAATACAAATTCAGCTGCTAATTTAGCAAGAAATTTTGTTGACCCAACTGCTCAGATTATGCACAGCCTGTGCTTGTTGGCTGCAATTCCTTTTTGCCAATACACAGCCTGGTTGCTGAAAATCTGTATTAGATTTGTTAATGTTGAATCTTTAAGGAAGGGCTATGTGTATATGTCCTGATTCAGTGTCCTTAGAGTACTTAGAACATAGATTTCTGTCTGCTCCCAACAAAAACAATAGCCAAGAAGACATGAAAAGGGAGGAACTTATATTCCTGTTTTGGTTTTTTCAACAGGGGAAGAAGAAAAATAGTGGTAGCAAAAGAAATTATAATGCTATACATGGTTATCCTTACAGTGAAACTATGGATACAACTCTTTTCATATTAGTTTTTGGGGTGGAAGGCTTAGAACGTCTCCATTGTTGTTTGTGTCCCACCTGGGGATATTTTCCTTCAGTTTTAATGACAAAGACATAACTCTAGCAAAAACCTTCCCAAGATGAAGGAAAATTCCACCTTTGTGACAATCATAAAAAATTGGATTTCCCCTTAGCTTCTGTCTGGGAACAAAGACCACAAAAGAAAATAATAAAGATTGATCTCCTCCAACAGGAGCACAAACAACAATAAAAATGTGACAGAAGTTCTAACCCTTCTACTCTATCTCTAAACAGTTTATATTAATAACTTGCCAGATTGCATATTTATATGTATAATTAGTGCATAAAGACTGTACATTATAAAGAAACTTACCATATCAGACACATGGAGATGACCATATGAGAAGACAATAGCATTAGGGGGTGTGGCGACAGGTAACATGAAAGCAAAGGAGGTGCTCAGAGTACAAGGAATCATTATGTACAGTGGATTAACCATAATAGATTTTGCCTAGGATACAGACAAAAATAAATAGATGAATCATTTCGTGACCTGTGGTATTTTCACCATTATTGTTACCAAAAGGTTAATTCAACCTCCAGGTAGTATTACCAAATTCAGAACAGTATGGCACAATCTCTGCATAACCTATATGAGCCATGGGTAGTACAACACATGGTCCCCATTCTTTTGCACCCACTGACATATTTGAAGATTAAATACTGTATATAAACAAGCTTTTACTGGGTTCAAACAGTATACCAATACTACACACTGAATTCACCATGAATATTATTTTTCTTTTAACATAGCTGTCCAAAGGACAAGGAGAAATGAAAAGGTTGTTAAAACTGTGTTTGTAGCTCCTATATTTAACCTCCCTGGCGGTATTCCCGAGTCCGGCTCGGGGTGGAATTTCAGAACCAAAAGCGGTAACCCCGAGCCAGACTCGGGATCGCATTGCAGGATCCAGGAGGAGCTTACTTACCTTATCCCCTGGATCCTGTGATGTCTCCCCGCAGTGTAAGCGGCTCGTCCTCCGCTCGATTCATCATGGAGCCGAGCTCCATTCCCTGCGAACGTTGCGACGCACGGGGATGGAGAACAGCGCCAAATTCAAAAAGTGAAACACACACAATACATACAGTATACTGTAATGTTACAGATTACATTACTGTATGAAATCATTTCACCTCCCTTTTGTCCCTAGTGGTTTCTCCAGTGCCCTGCATGCAGTTTTATATTATAAAAACTGTTCTTTCTGCCTGAAAACTGGAGATTGTCCATAGCAACCAAAACCGTCCCTTTACATCAAAAGGGATTTTAGACCAGCAAGAAAACAGCGATAATAAATTAGAATCACTCGCAGAATTGAACGATAGTGATTTGTGGGGGGATCCGTCATCAAACACTGAAAAGTAATGACAGTGACAATTCTGCAACTGAGCAAATTTTAGTGTTTTTGATTTGATTACATTATTAAATAAGTTTTATTATTATTATATTATTATTTGGTATAATTATTTATAGTTACCGTATTTATTATATTATAATTTATGATTTCATGTTTCAAACTTTATCATACCCGAGATGTCTACTAGACTCTGGTTTGGACAGATTTAAGTTTGTTATTCCTAAGAATTACAGGCCTACAATATAAAATGCCAAATTTCCATGCAAAATAATGGTACCACTTTCAGCATCAAAAATATGAAATAATCATACCGCCAGGGAGGTTAATTATGATTTTCAGAAAACTGCAAGAAATGGTATGAACCGGTGTATCTGAACAGTCAATGTTTATCCTAATAATCAGATTTCAATTGAAATGCCTCGAGGCAAACTGTTAAATTTGGATTCTAAATTAAGTGGCACTGGAATATTGAAGCCCTATCTAACTGACTACACTGAGACCTTAAAAGACTGGGACCAGTACTAATTTATTCTGGAAATCTAAGTGGGAGCATAATTAAAACAGATTTCTTAGTTTTAGGTAGAAGTTTAGATTTGGACTTTAGTGTAGTAAATCCATTCAGCTTTAGATATTTTTAAGGTTATTTTTTAAAAGGCGATAAGCAATAGCTTCCTTTGTATTGCTCTCAGTATAGGTTCCTTATATACGGTAATTATTCTCAGTATAGGTTCCCTATATAGGAAATCATACACAATACACATGTCCACTGTTCATTGAAGAATTGTTTCTGCCACCATTATATTGCATCGCTAAAGTGTTTTTTTTTTAATTTTCTTGGGAGGGTGCATGTGATCAGCACAGGGCCAATCAGCACTGTCCAGACAGAGGGTCAGGGGTAATGCATCCTCATAGGACAATCATGGGAGAATGAAAATTCCTCCTTCAAGCTTTATCCAGACACTGATAGAAGTCAAAAGACAGCAGCTGTAGCTGCTGATGATAAATGGTATTTAACAGTTTATATTTACTAAAACTATTGCATTTCCATTTTCTGTGTACTGTGGGAGACCAGATATAGTGAATGCAGGGTCCTGGGTTTAGTAACACTTTAAGTCACCAATCTACACCTTAAAACTCAGAAGGGGCCCTATGTTAAAATGTCCATCCTCTTAAAGTGGATAGGCTTCTGAGCCTTAATGTGGGCTGATTGTATGATTTGAACTCCATATGGGCGTGGTGTTAACAAGGTCATGTATTTTTGCTTTGTCAGTTGTCTTATGTTTGTGTTGACTGCTTTTTGATGTATACATTTGGCGCACGCTGTTGGCATGAATCAGGTTTATTTTTGTATAATGTACAATTTATGTGTCTGGCTATGTTCTTTTGAGCTGTATGTAACCAATAAAGTTTTTTTTCTTGGATAAAAAAACAAAACAAACATGAAAGCGGACCTTCAGTAATTTTTTCAACTTTCCATCTATTACATTTTCTGCCCTTGTTGTTTTAACTTTGGATAGTAAAACATTTTTTTCTGCCAGTAAATACCTTATACAGCCCACTTGCTGTTTCTTGTCTGGTCATTAGCCTAGGCTTATGACAACATGCACAGCTCTCTCTCTCTCACTTTCGTGAGAGTTTGCCAGGAAGGGAGGGGGGAATGAGTCATAAGAGGGCCAATGAAAGCTGCAGGGCTGCAGAGCTGGAGGTGTGCCTCTGTGTGTCTGTGTAAATCCAGAAAGTGAAAAGGCAGCAGCTTCGGCTGCCCACAGTTGAAATGGATGCAGCCAGACTCAGTGGAGGGAGATTTCTGTAGCATATTTAGCAAGTGCAGAATCACAGTGTATATAAAATAATGAGCAAAGTGGTTGGAGGGAAGCTTCAGAATGGCAAAGATGTTTTTATTACTAATTATGTGAGCAGACTGCAGTTCCTCTTTAAAGTGGTTGTAAACCCTCACATATACCCACTGAAGTGAACAGCCTCAGATGATGAACAGAGATGAAACAAATCTTCCTACATAGATATATTTACTTGTATATCTGTTGTCTTACCCTCTCTACACCCCTTCCAAAGTACAGATTGTGTTAAGAACTTTCTTCATCTGTCAGCAGCACATAGGGAAGGGTGGACTGCAGTTACAGTGTGTGAGAGCTGATTGGAGGAAAGGAACTCACCCACCTCCACACAGCAGAAGAACTGTGTTGTGAATAGACAAGCTCCATTCTGAGCTCTCCCTCCCCCTCCCATAAATGTATCTCATGTGTTATGGAAAACTTCTCAGAAGTGACTCATGCTGATAACAAAGGAATGCAGCACCAGAGAGAAACCACACTTAGAGCTTTGGAGAGAGATAAGTAAGCACCGCAGTTCAAATTCCATGACTGGGGTTTACAACCATTTTAAGAATCACAAGAATGGTAAAGGCTTCATATGGTTTAATAAACCTACCATGGAGGCCAGGATGGGAAGGAAAAGAGTTGCTGTAGCAACATTGCTGGCACATTCAGTAAAAACAGCGATCATTAATGACAGAATGATGGCGATGGCCCAAGCTGGAATGCTGTATAGAAACATCATCTGCCGACCAAGCCATGAAGAAAGACCAGATGCCTGTGGGGTAGAAGAACCAAAAGCAGATATGGTATTGATCATATCATTTTTGTGATAAAAACATTGTCCAAAGACTTTGTGTAACATACATTCATGCATAGCAACCAGTCACATTTCACCATAGTCATGTCAGTTAATGATAATTTATGATTAGTTGACACGGGTTGCTGCATTTCACACAACAGTTGCTTTTCATCTTACTTTATAAGGACAATTACACCAACTCATAAATTGAGCCTTGTGTGAGAAAATTTGTTATAAGAACAACGTGCAGCACTAATGAAATACAAATACTACACATTTAGTGATATACAAACAATTAAAGAAAATATATAAAATTACAATAGTTAGGCCATAAAGAACAATAAGGAAGAGTCGTGTCTGCCAAGCATTTGTTGTAATGGAATCGCCTAACAATGGCGGGAGGGTGTTGGGAAACAACACTAGGGTCCTTGGTCTGAATCCTATCCAAGACACTATCTGCATGGGGTTTGGACGTTCTCCCTGAGCTTGTGTTAATTTACTCTAAATACATGCTGGTGATATTGTGCATGATGTGAGATCCGATCCGCAGCTATTTCTGTGAAGGTGAAGTGGCGATGCTAACAACCTGATTTACCATCAGAATTAAGCCTCGTACACACGGTACGATTGTTGGCCAACCGAGCGTCTGATTTTTGTGAAAAGGGCGTATGCCAGGATCTTGTCTTGCATACTAACAGTACACAATTGTTGTGCCACAAACAGGAACGTAGTAACGTACTATGAGGAATTTCAGCTCTTGAGCGCCACTCTTTGGGCCCCTTCTGCTAATTTTGTGTTTGGTGAACATTGATTCCGAGCATGCGTGTTTGTACTTTCGACTTTTGTGTGACGGATTTGTGTACTGACTATACGAAAATCTGAAGTCAAACCGTTGTCCGTCGAAAATTTACTAGTCTGTCATCCAACACTTGTTGGCCGAAAGTTGGACATTGATTGTCAAAAGGAGCGTACTAACGGTAAGATTTTAGGACAACAGTCTGTCAACAGACAATCCCCTGCCAACAATCGTACCATGTGTACGAGGCTTTAATAACCCATTGTGGTGTGCCTTTGTGGTAATATATGGTCCCGTTTGCCTGGTAAGCTGCCTGATCACAACGGTGTGGGGAACATGTTTGCTTTTTTGGTTTAACACTGAATAGTCTGGGAAAATTATCCCTGCAATAACTTGTTGGACACTGCTTGGATCACTACATTTTTTTTAATTACATTTGGGCACTAGGACTCATTAACTTTTCTAATTGTATGTATTTTATTCAATTATTTCTATATCACTAGATGTGTAATATAAAAAGAAAGAAGATGTGAAGGGGCAAGTGGCGCTACCTACCGTATATACTCGAGTATAAGTCGAATTTTTCAGCACATTTTTTTGTGCTGAAAGTGCCCCCCTCGACTTATACTCGAGTCAAGCACTTTTCTGCAGCAAAAAATTTCATTTTCCGAACCAACTTTGGGGCCCTGTATCTCAGGGCCACTTGGTACTAGGAACCCCAAATTTGGTGTGCAAACCCAGTGTAACTGATGCCATAACATATCCAAAGCTGGGGTTCCTAGCACCAAGTGGCCCTGAGATACGGGGCCCCAAACCAGTTCAGAAAATGTCATTCTCTGCTGCAGAAAAGTGCTTGACATTTTCTGAACTGATTTTTGGGGCCCTGTATTTCGGGGCCACTTGGTGCTAGAAACCCCAGCTTTGGAAATTCTATGGTGCTAGTTCCACTGGGTTTGCACACCAAATTTGGGGTTCTTAGCACTACGTGGCCCCGAGATACAGGGCCCCAAATTCGGTCAACTGTGTCCATCTGCAGCAATGTCATTTCGGGACCCTTTGGGTTCAGAGACCCCAAATTTTGGCTGCAGCTAGGGGGCATCTAGGAACCCTTAACTACCGAGTTTGAAGTTCAGGGGACCTATGGCTGCAAATGGGCACAGTGAGGCTGCAAATGGGCATTGTTGACCCTCTTTTCCACTTACAGTAGCTGTGCATTTCTCACCCTCGTCTTATACTCGGGTCGATAAGTTTTTCCAATTTTTTTTGTGGTAAATTAGGGCCTCGACTTATACTCGGAACGACTTATACTCGGAACGACTTATACTCGAGTATATACGGTATATGTCAAATAGTGCTCTACCAAATCACTCTATAGTAGCTAAGTATTAAAAGACACAGTGTTATTGTGGAATAAATTATAACAAAACAGTTTCCATAAAGGTGATAGTGTAATAGTGTATCAAACCAGTAGCTTTAGTACTCACCTACTGGGGTAGGTGAGGTGTGATATCACTATCACCTTTATGGAAACTGTTTTGTTATAATTTATTCCACAATAACACTGTGTCTTTTAATACTTAGCCACTATAGAGTGTTTTGGTAGAGCACTATTTGACATATAGGTAGCGCCACTCGTCCTTTCACATCTTCTTTCTTTTTATATTTTAGAGCCCTCTTACAGGGTTTTTTTTGGGGAGGCTGCAACCTTCACACACGTCCTAAGCGCAGACCTTCCTAATTAATTTATTTACTAGATGTGTAATATTTGTATTTCAATAGAGCTGCACATTATTCTTATAGTTTGTTTGTCTGGTATCACAGGTGTGTACTAGCTGCTTTTGATTATTAACCCTTATTACCCCTGAGTTCAGTAGTAGATTTGTTTTGTTCTATTTTGAAATAATTTGTTATCCATAGACCAGGGCTTTTTTTCAGCAGGAACGCGGGGGAACGCAGTTCTGGCACTTCCAGCTCTGAATGTATGTAATGGCAAGGGGTGCTGGGGTTTACTGGAGGATCTATTGATGCTGGCTGCTGGGGTATCTATTGTTGCTGGAGGGGATCTATTTTTACAGGGGGAGAGTCTATTGTTGCTGGGGAGGTCAGTTGTCACTGGTGGGGGATCTAATGATGCTGGGGGGCTCTTATGTTACTGGGAGACAATCGTTTCTGGAAGACATCTACTGTTAAGGGAGAGGTCTATTGTTGCTAGCTGTTCAGAGTCTATTGTTGCTGGGGGTGCTCCGTTGTTGCTGGCTACAGGGGATCTATTTTACGTCCTATCATTAACAAATACACCACAAATTCATACTTGGTTCTGTATCCATTACTGAGAGGTGGGTAGGGGGTGGAACCAAGGAACAGTGCTCAGAGGTGGGTACAGAGTGTGTAACGACACCCCGAGTATGAAAGGGGTTAAAGTCGTTTAGGCAGACAAACATAATAGAACATTGGTTTGCAGGAGGCTGGCATTCAGTCCCCTCCAAAAGCCTCTTTTCCGGCTAGGTCTGTCACAGAGTGGAACCAAGGAATGGTTCTTGGAGGTGGGTAGAGAGTGGAACCAAAGAATGGTGCTCGGAGGTGGGTAGGGAGTGGAACCAAAGAATGGTGCTCAGAGGTGGGTAGGGAGTGGAACCACAGAATGGTGCTTGGAGGTGGGTAGGGAGTGGAACCAAGGAATGGTGCTCGGAGGTGGGTAGGGGGTGGAACCAAGGACTGGTGCTCGGAGGTGGGTAGGGGGTGGAACCAAGGAATGGTGCTTGGAGGTGAGTAGGTAGTGGAACCAAGGAACAATGCTCGGAGGTGGGTAGGGAGTGGAACCAAGGAACGGTGCTCAAAGGTGGGTATGGAGTGGGACCAAGAAATGGTGCTTAGAGGTGGGTAGGGAGTGAAACCAAGGAATGGTGCTCGGAGGTGGGTAGGGGGTGGAACCAAGGAATGGTGCTCAGAGGTGGGTAGGGGGTGGAACCAAGGAATGGTGCTCTGAGGTGGGTAGGGAGTGAACTCAAGGAATGGTGCTTGGGGGTGGGTAGGGGGTGGAACCTAGGAATGGTGCTTGGAGGTGGGTAGGGGGTGGAACCAAGGAATGGTGCTCGGAGGCGGACACAAGAGGTGACACGGAAGGAGGGAGTTCCTGCACCTATTCTCTAAGAAAATAAGCCCTGCCGTAGACACTAGAAAGTAGCTGTTATCTTGGTGCTGGCTTGAAAAGAAGTTGTTCCTGCAGGCAACATATTCAGATACGTAAGGACCAAAATTTCAAGAAGCAACCATTACCAGCAGAACAAATGAATAATGGAGTTGTTTAACTAATACATAGTTTTATATTTTTGGTTTCTGAGAGAGATTATTTACTTTTTAATTTATGAAAAAGAACAGTGTCCATTTAATCTAAAAGCAGACAAATGATTCAGAACGGGAATCACTCCGTCAAGTGGATCACCTTCTTGAATAGATGCTATTTATGCAGTCATATCAATTCTCCACTACCATGTCATTAAGAAATCGGAAAAATCTGGAGAAGAAAGGGAATTGTATGTTGTCCTCTTCTGAATCTGCAGCAGAGGACCTCTTTAAAGCCCAAAAGTTATCACCTTTAAGCAAATTATATTTGTGTCTGTGGGGTCTTCATAGAAGAGAAGAGGTGGTAGGCAACACCTAGAATAGCGGCTATGGTATTATAATAGATAAATAAGGAATGATGCTAGATTTATTAGGTATGAGAAACAAATGGGGAGTGCCCAAGTGAGAGAAAAGAGTATAGGAGTCTAAAATTAACATACAGTGCCTTGAAAAAGTGTTCATACCCCTTGAACTTCTCCACATTTTGTCATGTTACAACCAAAAAGGTAAATGTATTTTATTGGGATTTTATGTGATAGACCAACACAAAGTTACACATAATTGTGAAGTGGAAGGAAAATGATAAATGGTTTTCCAAATTTTTTACAAATAAATATTGGAAAAGTGTGGCGTGCATTTGTATTCAGCCCCCTTTGTGTAATTTAATCTCAGTATAAATACAGCTGTTCTGTGAAGCCCTCGGAGGTTTGTTAGAGAACCTTAGTGAACAAACAGCATCACGAAAGACAAGGAACACACCACACCAGTCAGGGATAAAGTTGAGAAGAAGTTTAAAGCAGGGTTAGGTTAAAAAATATTCAGAGTTTTGAACAACTCATGGAGCACTGTTCGATCCATCATCCAAAAATGGAAAGAGTATGGCACAACTGCCAACCTACCAACACATGGCTGTCCACCAAAACTGATAGGCCGGGCAAGATGATCATTAATCGGAGAAGCAGCCAAGAGGCCCATGGTAACTCTGGAGTAGCTGCAGAGATCCACAGCTCAGGTGGGAGAACTAGGACAACTATAAACTGTGCACTCCACAAATCTGGCCTTTATGGAACATCGGCAAGAAGAAAACCGTTGTTTAAAGAAAGCCATAAGAAGTCCTGTTTGCAGTTTGTGAGAAGCCATGTGGGGGACACAGCAAACATGTGGAAGAAGGTGCTCTGGTCAAATGAGACCAACATTGAACTTTTTGGCCTTAAAGCAAAACACTATGTATGGCTGAAAACTACCACTGCACATCACCCTAAACACACCATACCCACCGTCAAAACAGCATCATGTTGTGTGGATGCTTTTCTTCAGCAGGGACAGGGAAGCTGGTCAGAGTTGATGGGAAGATGGATGGAGCCAAATAGAGTCTGCGAAAGACTTGAGACTGGGGCGGCGGTTCACCTTCCAGCAGGACAACGACCCTAAACATACAGCCAGAACTTCAGTGGAATGGTTTAGATCAAAGCATATTCATGTATTAGAATGGCCCAATCAAAGTCCACACGTAAATCCAATTGAGAATCTGTGTCAAGACTTGAAAATTGCTGTTCACAGACGTTCTCCATCCAATCTGACAGAGAGTTCGAGCTATTATGCAAAGAAGAGTGGGCAAAAATTTCACTCTCTAGATGTGCAAAGCTGGTAGAGACCTACCTAAAAAGATTTGCAGCTGTAATTGAAGGTGGTTCTACAAAATTTTGACGCGGGGGGCTGAATACAAATGCACACCACACTTTTCAGATATTTATTTGTAAAAAATTGTGAAAACCATTTATCATTTTACTTCTACTTCATAATTATGTGCCACTTTGTGTTGGTCTATCACATAACATCCCAATAAAGTACATTTACGTTTTTGTTTCTAACATGACAAAATGTGGCAAATTTTAAGGGGCATGATTACTTTTCCAAGGTACTGTAGATGATAAACAAGAAACACAAAATAAACTAGGCAAAAAAGTGAAATAAACACTAAAGGGCAAATAATAATTAGGGGAATGAAATGGCAGGTAAGGCACCATAACTCTTTAAATACAGGTGACCAATAAGAAAACTTCTCTGTGTATGGTGCATCACCCTGATGGGTGACAACAGAAGTGAGAATGGTGCACTTTTCCAATATGCCCCAAGTTTTAGTAAGGGGAATGTGTCAAGCTCGTTTCTTCCTTCGACTTCCCTCCATATCTGGACATGTGGCAGGTATTTCACAAGGAAAATTACTCATTTGTTACCTAACACCATCACACACATGACATTGCCAAATACACACATTTTACAATGCTCAAACTAATTCTTAAAATGTAAGCTGCAGCTGTACACTCATCATAGGACATCGTCCAGTCAATATTCTATTATTTCATTCTCTTGGCATAAGTTCATACAATAGGACAGAATGTTCAGCCAAGTAAAAGCTTTCCTATGAAAGCTACAATTTTCTCTTGGTAACATTATAGTTTCTCTGTTGAACTATTTCCATTTTAAAAGTTGATTTTTATCTGATTATGCAGATAGAGACAACATTAAAGGAGCATATCAGTTCTTAGTGCCCTGGACCAACAGGGAACCTTGGAGAATCGCCAAAACACAGTTCATTTTGGCATGAAATTGTACACACTATATTGAACAAAATATTGAAATATAAAACAAATGAGAACTTGCAGCATACTTGCAAACTGCTTAAATGTTTTCTCTGTGTTCTCAGTAACAATGATATACTTACGTCACTGCCTTTTGCCAATGCAAAGCCTCCTCCGAGAAGAAGAACAATACTCCATGGCATCTTCTTATGAACCACCTTCCAGGTCAGTAATGGTGCAGACATAAGTGATTCCTCTTCTATAAAAAAGCAAGGACAGTAATCAAGTGTTCAGCCACTACTATGGCAGCAAATCAGTAATTTAGCCATCTTGCAATATCTAATGATGGCCATAGCCCTTGTAATATTCTAGAGAACAGTCTAAGCACACAATATTAGTTTAATGTATAAAGTCAGGATACTACATGCTAGGCTTGTTATAGGTGGGAAGATGTCTCCCTGAGAATCACGGGCAACTAGCTGCTGTCATCTACTTGACATACCTCCTGCCTGACAGAAATAGGGTATACACCACATATTACTTGTCAGTACTATTAGGCCCTGGTTCACACTGATGCTATTTCGGATGCGTTCCACAACGCATTGATTCGCATGACAAGTGAAATAACACGTGATTCTATGAAGGCTGTTCCCACATATGCAGTCCCAACCCAAGGCAATTTCAAAGGGTCCTGGGCATGTTTCATCTGATGCGGTGCGGTTCTGAGTTCCATGTGATTGAATAGAAACTGCATTGAAAACGCATTGGCATTAAAATACAATGTGATTCTAGTGAGTTTTCTAGTACTTAGGGGGTTATTTACTAAAGGGAAATCCACTTTGCACTGCAAGTGCACTTGAAAGTGCAGTCGCTGTAGATCTGAGGGGGACATGCAAGGAAAATAAAAAACAGAATTTTAACTTGCACATGATTATATGATAAAATCAGCAGAGCTTCCCCTCATTTCAGATCTTCCCCTTAGATTTAGAGCGATTGCACTTCCAAGTGCACTTGTAGTGCAAAGTGGATTTGCCTTTCGTAAATAACCCCCTATGTGCTGTGTTTCTAGGGTGCCTTCCAAAGAATGAGAGAGAAAGAGAGACATAGAGAGAGAACCTAGCCTATCTCATCATAATATACTTCCTGGTGTAGATTTACTAAAAAAAAAGGCTATTCAATTCGCAAAAGGATGTTTCCCTTAGCTTAGTGAATGAGGTGAAGCTCTGCAGATTTCCATCATCCAATCATGTTCAAGCAAAAAAACAGTTTTTCTTTTTAATTTCTCTTGCACATACAAAGTGCATATTCCTTTGAAAAGTGAACGGCCTAGGTTTCTTTCCTAGTAAATCTACCCATCTGTGTCCACTGTACTATATGATTGAACAACTGTTAAATGTGTTCAACTATTAAAATGTGGGCTTCTGTGTTTCGCCTGGTGGTTTGCCACTTGTATTTGCACAGAAATTTTGGCAGAGGCTTTTTACTGACAACTTTTTATTGTATCATATACAGTATCCTTGCCCACATTTTTGTACTATAATAACATAGGCTTATTTTGAGGCATCTATATTTTGGTGTAAATAAATGTAATATGAGGGTTTCAGTTATTGTAAATTTAAACTTTGGGGTTAATAGTTAAAGAAGATCTATCACCAGAAGAGAATGCAGCTTGTTAAACCCAACAGGGCATAGTGCACATGGCACTTTTTCCCATCTAAATCTATGCAGGTGATGCTGAGCTGTGGTTTCGGATTGCTAGCCCTGCCTAGTTGCCTAGCTATGCAACAAAACTGATCAATGGAGATGGAGCTCTGAGTGGCAGCTCGGGAGGAGAGGGGGCATGGCAAGCAGTCACACTAAGCCTGCACAGCCCTTTCTCCTGCCTCTTAAAGTGGTTGTAAACCCCCCAAAAAAAGCAACCTGTAAGACAAAGACATAATGAGCTAGTATACATAAAAAAAAAGGTCATTATGAAATACTTAGCTTAGATCGAATCTGGTGCAGCGGTCCCCGTCCACCGCTGTGACCTGGCGACATGTCTCTCCAGAGTTTTGTCCGGGTTTCCAGGCTCCAGCGCTGTGATTGGCCGCAGCCGCAGTGGCGTCATCGGCACTCCAGCTGAAGAAACGGCACAAGCGAGCCGCTTCTTTAATGCGCATGTGCTGATGACGCCGTTAAATGCAGATACAGTGAATATCTCCTAAACAGTGCAAGTTTAAGAGGTATTCACGGTACCTACAGGTAAGCCTTATTATAGGCTTACCTGTAGTAAAAAGTGGTGTGTAAAGGGTTTACAACCACTTTAAGCTGCCATATAGCACATTGCTTTACTGCGGAGTGCCCAGTCTCCACATCTCTCCACTTTTGTTTACACATAGTGGAGAGCTGCAGCCTGCTATTCAGGGTAATGAAATGAGTGAAAACTGTCGGCTTGTGTGGTAAATGATTGCAGGTGGAGAAAATAGCTTCCTTCACAAAAACACAGGCTGACAACAACACAAGCCAGGTACAACACTAGGCTGTTTTGGACCAGTGTAGTAGTTGGTATTTGCTTTCGTCAGCTTCTATTTTTCTGAACAAAATTGCTCTTATGGAGCTGTAATCATGGACAACATAAGCTGATAGTTTCCACTCTCTGTGCCCTGAATAACAGGCTGTGAGCCTAGACTTTGTGTGTCTTAAATAGGACAGGAAAGATGAGGAGAAAGGCACTGTAGATTTTACCTAATAAAACAGAACTGAAATTTTTTTATCGTAGTGGCATATTATTTTACCATTCTAATTAAAGTGTACAGCCAAAATATTTTTCTTTAGCTTTGTATAAATTGTGGAAGAGTTAACCCTTTCATGACTAAGCCTATTTTTGAAATTTGGTGTTTACAAGTTAAAATCCGTATTTTTTACTAGAAAATTACTTAGAACCCCCAAACATTATATATATATACATTTTTTAGCAGAGAATCTGGAGAATAAAATGGAGATTGTTGCAATATTTTATATCACACGGTATTTGTGCAGCAGTGTTTTAAATACAAATTTTTGGGAAAAGGGACACTTTCATGAATTTTAAAAAATCCAAACAGTAAAGTTACCCCAATTTTTTTGCATAATGTGAAAGATGGTGTTAAGCCGAATAAAGAGATACCAAACATGTCATGCTTTATAATTGCACACACTCGTGGAATGGCGACAAACTACGGTACCTAAGAATTTCCATAGGCGACAATTTAATTTTTTTTTACGGTTACCAGGTTAGAGTTACAGAGAAGGTCTAGTGCTAGAATTATTGCTCTCGTTCTGACGATCGCGGCGATACCTCACATGCGTGATTTGAACACCGTTTACATATGCGGGCGCGACTTCTGTATGCGTTTTCTTTGCTGCGCGAGCTCGCGGGGACGGGGGGCACTTTAAAAAAAATTTTTTCTTATTTATTTTTATAAATTGTGTTTAAAAAAAATATTTTTTTTGATGACTTTTATTGCTGTCATAAGGAATGTAAACATCCCTTTTGACAGTAATAGGTGGTGACAGGTACTATTTATGGAGGGATCGGGGGTCTAAAAGACCCCCGATCCCTCCTTTGCACTTCAAAGTATTCAGATCGCTGAAAACGGCGATTCTGAATACTGTGTATCTTTTTAAAACCGGTTTCGTTCCAGCCCGCCCCCAGCCGCCGGAGGCAGCCGATTGGTCACCGATAGCACGGGAGGCACGATAAAAGCGTCGGGAGGCGGCGGGAGGGGGGGCGTCCCCTCCCGCTCCTCCGGTATAACAGCCGAGTGGCTTTTAGCCGCATCGGTTGTTATACTCAGGTAGCCGATCGGCCGCTGTAAACAACGGTACCGGGATGATGCCTGCAGCTGCGGGCATCATCCCGGTATAACCCCGGAAAGCCGAGTACGCACATCTGCGTACGCTCGGCGGGAAGGGGTTAAACCCTATAACAGCTTTTTATTAGGAAAATCCACCCTCCTTATCGGTTCTGGTGACATGTGTCTCCAAAAAGTTATAAATGCAACATTTCTCAGAAACAGGATTTTAAGGAAAAGCTTCCAATGGGAAAAGCAGTTCTGGTGACAACTGTCAAGGAACAATATTCCCCTTGCGTTGCAGAGATCTCCTCTTATGTCCTGCTGTGTTTTTGGGAAAGGAAGTGCAGGAAAATCCCCCTGATAGGGCACAGACATAAAATATATATAAAACCTGTCAGGGTTCTTATATATTCAAGATATTAAGATACTATATGTGTCTAGTCACGATAAAACACAGGTTCCTGCTTCTGGTGTCTGCAAAATTATACATACCGTATTTATCGGCGTAAAACACGCGCCGGCGTATAACACACACCCCAAGTTTAGGAGGAAAGTTTAAGGAAAAAAACTTACATTTAAATGCCCATCAATGCAGCCTCATCAGTGTCCATCTGCAGCCTTGTCAGTGTCCATCTGTAGTGTTGTCCCTGATTGCAGCCTTGTCCCCCATTGCAGCCTTGTCCCCATTGCAGCCTTGTCCCCCATTGCAGCCTTGTCCCCCATTGCAGCCTTGTCCCCCATTGCAGCCTTGTTAGTGTCCATCTGTAGTCTTGTACGCGATTGCAGCCTTGTCAATGTCCCTCTGTAGCCTTGCCCTGTGTCGTTTGCATCTTTGAAAAAATGGCTTTCGGCCATTCTCGGCGGCTCTCGGCCGCTCTCGGGCACACCCGGCTTTCGGCAGGGCACTGAGAAAAGCCAAAAGCCGCTGAGAGCGGCCGAAAAGCTCACAATCGGCGGGGGATCGGGGTATAACACGCACCCACGATTTTCCCCTGATTTTCAGAGGAAAAAAGTGCGTGTTATACGCCGATAAATACGGTATTAAAGTATAAGTAAAAGAAGAACTTTTTTTTTAGTTTTGGATAGAGTAGAGAGGGATTAGAACACCTGTCATGCTTTTAGTACTGTATGCCCCCCCTCTTTTACCCTCTTTATTTGTCCTGTTTACCATTATCACTGAAAGTAATAATGTAAAAGAAAATCCCAAATTTTGGGTTGTCACTAGAGAAGAAATAGGGGGAAATTCTTCCAATGAGAATGCAAATTCCTTTGACTATAGTAACAACCCAGGATTCCCCCACTGTAGAAGGATTTCTTAATTCCTGTTTTGACTATGGGACAGGAAGTAAAGGCAAATCTTCACAATGGAACACAGGAGTTATGCCCTCCCCTACTCAGTCCACAATGGAGAAAAAAGTTTTTCCTTTAGTTCATCTTTAAGGTAACATGTACAGCCTTTGAACCATCCACACACATATATATATATATGTTTAGGCTGCATTTACACCCATGTGTTTCTGAGTGTATTGAGGGTGCATTACATTGAAGGTATGTCACACGTTGGGAGTGTTTTACATGTTCATTCTCACCCAGGGGCGGATCGGGGGGGCAACGGGTCAATTGCCCCCCGCCCGAGAAAACAGTGAGCAGGCTGTGCTGATGCCGACCCCCCATCAGGACACAGGCCAGTGGTGCCGAAACCAGACAGGCTCTGTGAAGGGACACAGGCAGAGCCGGAGCTGCGGGGGATTTCCACCCCTCCTTCTTATCCTTGAGCTGAGCAGCTCTCATTCACCTGGAAAAGCCTGCTCCTATTGGCTACATTCAGGGCCAATGACTGGGAAACTAACAAGAGAGGATTATGGGACATGTAGTCCTGGATACCAGCAGGCCCAGGACGATTCCCTGAGAGTGCACTGCAGCCCCCAACATGCCGAGCGGGAGGAAGGGAGAGGAGGACCGTGAGAGCAGAAGGGATCATGAGGCTGTCAGGTGGAGGGAGCCAGAGAGAAAGTGCCAGTCATTCTATTATATAGCCCCCAAGATAAGAACTTACCTCCAGGTGGGGGGATGAAGGGGGTGGAGATGCAGGCTTCCATAGAGGTACAGGACCTTATCACTGGCTGCTCCCACCCTGTCCTTCCCTCCATGTGGCTGCTCCCATCCTGTCTTCCCCTCCACTTGGCTGCTCCCACCCTGTCCTCCCCTCCACCTGGCTGCTCCCACCCTGTCCTTCCTTCCACCTGGCTGCATCCACCCTCTCCTCCCCTCCACCTGGCTGCTCCCACTCTGTCCTCCCTTCCACCTGGCTGGTCCTACTCTGTCCTCCCACCTAGCTACTCCCACTCTGTCCTCCCCTCCACCTGGCTGCATCCACCCTTTCCTTCCCTCCACCTGGCTGCAACCACCAATTCTTTTTCAAGACACTGTGTATTTATATGTGTGTTTGTGTTTATCTAATTGGATTTTATAGTTGGCCCCCCTACTTTGTCCCTGTCCCCTCATGTGCCCCCCCTAAATATAAAAGCTGGAGTTGCCACTGTCTCTCACCACCCCCCTGCATCACCGCATTTCTGCATCTAAAAGAAGACTGCCATTACTGTGCAGGTGTGGGCAGCAGAGAGATGGCATCATCTCTCACTGCCCGCCATCACTCTGGGACAACAGGGACACTGTCACTGGCACAGGTAACTGTGGCAAGTTGCATCTGATAACAGGCGATGTAGAAAGTGACAATCCCCATCTGGTGGCAGGCGACGATGGCAAGTGACACACTCGGGGCTTCCACTGATTCTGCATTATGCTCAATTGAACTATTTCATTTTATATTACAATGTAATAATAGAAATAATGTACTTCAATCATCCTGACACCATATTAACCATGGTACTGTGGTTGAAGCGCCAACACCAGCCATTGCCCCGACAAATTGCCCCGCAAAAATTTTGGCAGTGCCCCTCCCGAGATTAGACCCTGTTCTCACCTTCTCGTGGATCTTCAAGATCAAAACTGTCACTATGCTTATGGCAGGTAAATTTAGGTCTTTTTGCTGGCAGAACAAACAGAAGGACAGCTACAAATATAGCCACAGTGGCATCAGTTACATACCTGCGGATTGAAAAACAGATAGGTGTTTACCATTACATAACAAAACGTGGGGTTTCATACTAATGTGATTTATGACTGATATAGCCAAGTTTCTCACAATATTTCAGTCTACAGTTAAATCTTTTACATTCATTTTACTGATTTTAACAAATATGTTACATTACTATTTCAGGAGACATACTCACAGTTTTTATTGGGATTTTAAAGTGGTAGCATTTTTTTTTTTTACTTGTACCTACAGGTCAGCCTACAATAAGGCTGACCTGTAAGTACAGTGAATATCTCCTAAACTTGCACTGTTCAGAAGATATTCACGCTGCATGCAGCCAGTGATGTCACCAGCGAATGCGCTCTGAAGGGATGGGATGCATGCGAGTGACATGATCGTGGCTCGGCCAATCAGACAGCCGGAGCACTCAAACCCGGAAGGAAGAACGGGTGAAAATGGAAGCCTTTTCAGCGGCGACAGTGTGCCGCTGGAGGGCTTCGTTCTAAGGGAAGTATTTCATAATGTCCTAGTATTCAAGGAATACTAGCACATTATTCCATTGCCTTGCAGGTTTTTTTTTTTTTTTAAAGGTGTGATTTACTATCGCTTTAAACAATTTCAATCTTTTCTTCCTTATTTAGCCACAAGTGGTGGTGGTGGTGGTGGTGGTGCTGGTGGGGGGGGGGTAGGGGTATAGTTTGGGGGTGTGATGCATGTTTCAGAGCTTCACACTGTTTACTTTTTTTAAACTTTTATTTGAAGTGCACAAACCGACACTTCACTCACACATGTTACCATCGTTCCCTGCTCCGCGCCTCCAGGCTGCACTGCAGTACAAATGGGGCACATAGGAAGCAATTCAAATTACACATAGGAGCACATGGGAAGGCCATATGCAACAGGAGGACACATGCTCCTTTATTCTCAGAAGCACCAGCTAATGTTGCAGGCTGCGAAAGAGAAAGGAATGGCAGGGGAACAGTGGCAATGTGAGTATTAGTGAGCCGGGGGGGGGGCGGCGGGGGCACAGAAATCAATACATTTTAACACCTTGAAATGCCCCAGACATATATTTACATTTACAAGTGATAGTAAAGCTTTTATTACTAGCACTGGGGTCCATAATTTGTCATTGTGTTATACTATATATAGAGATGGAACTGGATGCTACATTTGTATCTAAAACTAATAAAAAATAAATTGGGAATGTTAGCTAAGGGACCATTTATAATTGAAACTCTTGGCTCTTAAAATAGTAGTCCTGTACTAGGAATATCACTTTTACAAAGAATATTTTCTTAATCCTTCTAACTTGGCTTTGAACATTGTGACAGTCCTACTGTGCCTAATGGTAAATTCTGGATAAGGAAAGAGGTGGTGCTTGTGTTGATCAGAAGGAACACACTACAGAAATTCATATGCAATTATAAAATAGCACTAAATAAAAATGCAAAAATCCTTACTCCACATTGTCCTTATTGAAGAGCACAGTGGCCCAACCTTTAACAAAACCAGGATCTCTTGTAAACCAAAGGATGACCAACAGAGTGAAGAGAAGAAGTACATTATACTCTGCAAAGGAAATTGGCCCCAACTTGCGGTATTCTTCTCGGATGACATTATAAGCCGCTCGCTCCTTCTCTGAACTTTTAGCTCCACAGCCCCATGTCTTCTTAAAGCTTAATATGAAGAAAAGGTGAAGGGGTTACTCTTTAATGAAGCCATAAAAGCGATTTGCCGAAGAATACATAAACTCCTTATCTTCACCTGCTGTCACTTTCCTGAATTTCCTACTGTATCTACATGATCAGTCCACCAAATCTACCTGTAGGAAGGAGAATAGAAGAAATAGAGAAGGAAATTGAATAAGAGGAAAGAAAGCAGCTCAGAAAAAGTGGCAACACAGGAACAGAATAAAAAAAATTAATTACAGAAGAGGCAGGAAATAAAATCGTAATACTTATAGTATGTTAGCCAAAGTGCAGCCACAGAGGAAGGGTAGAGAAAAGCAAGCCTTTTCATTGGATCTAACAGAACAAGTCGGTGCTATACTACTGCTGTGTCTAGAAAATGACTGTTTCATTGAACTACGTTGAGTTTTCCTAGTTTCCTTGATAAAAATAGCCCAATCAGTGTATATTATTTAGTCTGTGTGAAAGTTATAGCATATACATATCATGATATATTTATTTGAAAATGTTTCAATCCTGATGAATTGACGGCCTATCTAATTTTTTTTGAGGCCCTAAAATGTCAGGACAGTACAGCGCATCATATGATTGGTGTGGCAGGTATCAGGGATATTGACTGGTGACTGACTTATGTCCAGTGAGTGGGTGTTTTAAGATTGAGGGTTCAGCATTAAGGGGACCTGGCACGACTGAGCACGATTTAGCACTTTTGGTTTTGCACGTGGGCACTTATTTAAACATGAGTGTAACATCACAGGTGCACATATGTATGGATTTTGACATACTACGCTATGAATTTTCACTTTTGATTTCATGTTGTCTGACCGGAGTGAGAGAAGTGGCATTTGCAACATATTTGGATGGTTGGTGTCTATGAAGTGAGGGAGAGATAAGAGCTGAGAATACCATATGCACAAAACGTTATATGACCTCCTTATAATGGAGGGGTCAACTCCTTCTGGTGAGTGGATAATTTACACATTAAAGGATGTTTTGAATTGATAGATGAACTGGACACCAGGTACCATGTGATAGCTGAGAGTCAATCACGGCATCACAATAGTAAACAAAACAGTTGTGATTGGAAGCCATACATGACTGTTTTGTCTACTTGTAATCATGTGATCGCTATGATATGGATATATGTAGGGAACGCATATGTAGGGAATGCATTGATAATATTAATAAAGCCTTCCATAAATACAGTCTTTCTAGGCATTTCCTAGATTTCCATTCTGAGGACCCGGGTCTTTTAGTCTTTTATGGTATTGACAAGGTCAAGAATAATTGGAGCTGTTCAGGTCTGACTAAGAAGGTGTTACAAAATGGGACCAAGTGGATGTTCCAGATAAATACATTGCAATCTTATGGGTTTACTATTGGAATGCTTTAAACTGTTTCCCCATTAATTTTTAATGTTTTATTATATTTATGGTAAGTTTAGACTAGGTGTTGTTTTTTTAGGGGTTGTTAGCAATATTTTAACATTTTATGCTCATTAACATTTTAAACAAATGATATGTATTATTGGATTTTAGTGTTGTCTATGATAGTTTAGTCCTATGTTAGTATTGTATGGTGTTGTAATGCTGTCCATGCACAAGATGGCACTGGGGGGGACCTATCAATTGGGTACTGACCAATTGGCTGTTAAGGTATATAAGATAGGATGCGCAGCGGATGTCTGTTCCTGATTACAGTAAGCAAGACGAAGCGCAATGGGCAGGGTTTTACGTTGTGATATCACTTCTGCAAGCGACACTTATGGTGTGTGGAACGCACGCTAGAAGAAGGTAATGACTAAGCGCCATTTTGGAAAGGCATTTGAATGCACATTGTTTTGTTATTTGATGTAAGTGCACACTTTGCAGGTATATGTTTTAATTAATAAAAAGGGAAATACACTATTTTTTATGGCATTCTTTTTTGGGACGTGTAAATCCTCAAAGATGAAGTGGCACAATTCATTAAACTAAAAACACCAGGATACAGTTTTTTTTTTTAAGTGACAGTTTTTTTTTGTTTTTTTTTTTACCTACATCCAATGATACTATAAATCCTGCATAATAATAATAATACTTGAAAAATACAAAGAGGAGAACACAATGCTGAAAGTGAAACTGTAGGCAAAACTTTTTTTCTTTTTGGAAAGAATAAGGAAGAATTAAAATCTCTGTAAGGTTTATTTTTGTCATCTTTGTCCCATTGGGGACATTTACCTTCATTTCCTGTCCCATAGCCAAAACAGGAAGTGAGCGCAAATCCCTGCAAATTAAGAAATTAAGAGAATCTCTTGGGGCCCCCAGATCACTTGAACTAATGTCCCCATTGGGAGATTCCCCCCTATTACTTTTTTAGGGACAAAACCAAATTTGGGATTTTCTTTTACTTTCACTTTCAATGATAATGATAAACAGGACAAATAGAGAGGGTTAAGCTCCCTAACGGGGACACAGACAGCAATAAAAACTGACAGGGGCTTTATCCAAAACTATACAAACAAGTTTTGCCTTTAGTTATACATTAATGGGACCAATGTTTCAATCCCCATAGTCTCTAGCATTGTCGGGCCTTGTATTGTCCTCCTCCTTTCCTGGATAGGTGGAAATCACTGTAAGCTATCTTTGTACCTCAAAGGTACTGTATTTAAAGATCCTCCATAAACATGTGTAATAATGTTATGATATCAGCAGGGGCCTTTAAAGCGGTTGTATACCTATATTTGTAACTTTTACCTACAGGTAAGCCTATAATAAGGCTTACCTGTAGGTAAAAAAAATATCTCCTAAACCTGTAAGGTTTAGGAGATATTCCCCTCGCAATGAGCCGCTAACTGCAGCGGCGCATGCGCACAGGGGACTCTCGGCTGACAGCCCGGCATGCCGGGCAGAAGTCTCCCGCGCGCATGCGCGGGAGTGACGACATCGCGGCTCCGGCCACTCACAGCGCCGGAGCCGCGATACCCGGAAGACACGCCGAGGGGAGATGTCGGCTCCCTCGGCGTGGACCAGGTGAGATGCCGGCGCCTCGTTCTAAGGTAAGTATCTCATAATGAGCTAGTATGCGGTGCATACTAGCTCATTATGCCTTTTCCCTTGCAGGTGTAAAAAAAAAAAAAAAATGACAGCGGGTATACAACCGCTTTAATTTGCAGCATACAAAGATGAAATCATGATGTTACAACTATGAGCAAAGGCTATTCATATGCACTGCATTTAGAAATGGTTAATTTTCCCCATAACAGATATGGCTAAGCAGGGTCCTCTTCTCAGAGAAAAGGTGCACAAACTCACCTTTCCTGGACAACTCCCTGCTCCCAACACTGCCTATCCTTGGGGGGGAGTAAAGTGGAGCCAAATAACCTGTGCATTGCACAAGGTGCAAGGTTTAGGAATGTCCAGCACACAGAGTACCACACTCACCTAACGCATTGGGCTCAGAAGTGCGTTCTGTGCAGTGCTGAGGTGTGCATCACACAGAGCACCGAAAAAGAATCAGCACAAGGGACAGCACTTACAAAGTAACCATCTATTGCTTACCTCCACATACCCCCACCCCCCATTCACAGCTCACCTTTGTACTCCCAGTCTACAGATCACCTCTGCACCTCTCATCCACAGTTCACTTATCCCCCCCATTCACAGCTCACATCTTCTACCTGCGTTGCACAGCTCAACTCTTCTACACCCATTCCCAGTTCTTTTTTTACCCTGTCCACAGCTCACCTCTTCTACCTCCATCCACAGCACACCTCTTCATCTCCCATCCACAGCCAACCTCCTCTTCCTCTGTCCACAGCTCAACTCTGCACCCCTGTCCACAGTTCACTTTAGCATCCCCCCATCCACAACTCACTTTTGTATCCCCTTGTCAACAACTCACCTTTGCATCTCTCATCCACAACTTCACCCCAACTACAGTGTATCTCTGCCCCCCCCCATCGTCATTACTTCTGCACACTCATCTAGTACTCACCCCATTATTCCATAGTTAATACCCCCCCAGTTCAGGATGAATATCTTATTTTCAATTCCTCATATTTACTATTAGATGCCTTTCACACAGATGCGCTTTTCAGTGCTAAAAAAAAGTACCTGAAAAGCTCACCAAAACCTATTTCTATTAAGATCAGTGAATGCTTCCACACTAGGGCGGTGTGCTGGCGGGGCGGTGAAAAAACTCCTGCAAGCACCATCTTTGGAACATGTTTGGAGTGCTAAAAAAGTGCCTCAAAAAAGCCCCTTCTCCATTGAAATGAATGGGAAGCGCACGAAAAACGCTTCAAAATCACCTTTTAAGTCAAGTGACCTTCAAAAAAGAGCACCGATAACGCCTCAAAAGCACAGCAAAAGCGCACAGCGTTTTATGGGCAGTTTTCAAGTGCCTCAGTGTGAAAGGGGTCTTACTTGCTTGATATTATTTGTTGATCATTTTAAATTAAATCAGTATTTGTTTACAAATTAACATTGTAGTCATAAGAGACGTAACTTACTTAATTCCCATGAAGGATAACTGGAGCCACAGCCAGGCAATGCCCAACATCACAATCATGTTAGGGAAAGCAAATCCAAACCAAGAGGCAAAATTCAATATATCACCATTTTGGGGGAAAATCCTGAAATAGAATCAAAACAACTCAGAAATGCTCATCAAATTTTATAGCATGTATGATAGATAGCACTAGGCCAACATTGCAAGTAGCTTAGTTTAGTATATATTTCTTGCCACGTGAATATTCTGCTAGCTTTACCTTATTCACTAAGCTAAAGCCAATCATACATGGATCGAAATTCCCTGCTGAACCGGCCAAATTACGATTCGCGGCTTCCCGCCGGGAGAACACAATAGCACAGTGGGAGTGAATCGGCACATTTTTTTCGTATAACCCCCTGGTTGAACGAAAAAGAATGTATAATATATATGGTATTTCACAAAAGTGAGTACATCCCTCACATTTTTATAAATATTTTATTATATCTTTTCATGTGAAAACACTGAAGAAATGACACTTTGCTACAATGTAAAGTAGTGAGTGTACAGCTTGTATAGCAGTGTAAATTTGCCGTCCCCTCAAAATAACTCAACACATAGCCATTAATGTCTGAACCGCTGGTAACAAAAGTGAGTACACCCCCAAGTGAAAATGTCCAAATTGGTCACAATTAGCCATTTTCCCTCCCCAGTGTCACGTGACTCATTAGTGTTACAAGGTCTCAGGTGTGAATGGTGAGCAGGTGTGTTAAATTTTGTGCTATCCCTCTTTTGCCCCGTACACACGGTCGGACATTGATCGGACATTCCGACATCAAAATCCTAGGATTTTTTCCGACGGATGTTGGCTCAAACTTGTCTTGCATACACACGGTCACACAAAGTTGTCGGAAAATCTGATCATTCTGAACGCGGTGAAGTAAAACACGTACGTCGGGACTATAAATGGGGCAGTAGCCAATAGCTTTCATCTCTTTATTTATTCTGAGCATGCGTGGCACTTTGTGCGTCGGATTTGTATACACACGGATTTTGTTGTCGGAAAATTTTATAGCCTGCTCTCAAACTTTGTGTGTCGGAAAATCCGATGGAAAATGTGTGATGGAGCCTACACACGGTCGGAATTTCCGACAACAAGGTCCTATCACACATTTTCCGTCGGAAAATCCGACCGTGTGTACGGGGCATTACTCTCTCATATTTGTTTATTGGAAGTTCAACCAGTGGCGGCCCGCGCACTGTGGGCGCATGGGCGCCGCCTCCCCATCCATGCGCCCGGCCCCTTTCAGGATGCCAGATGCATGGATTCCCATGGCGGGGGTGGGAGGGGGTGGTACTTTTTGAAGCACTTGATTAGAGCCAGAGGCTCTAATAGGCTTCAAAATAGGGTGGGCTCGGGCGCAGAGAGTGCACCCTGATCCCACGCAATTGTGTGACAATAGCAAAATAATTTTCGCTATTTTCACACTAACCTTCCTCCCCGCCAATCAGGAGGCAGGGCGTCAGACCTGTTTTAGATAATAATCAGTGCAGCGCTGGACAAAAACAGAGTGAATAGTAGTAAAAATTAATATTACTAAAAAATTGATAACAACAATAAAAGTGATGATATAAGTACTATAAACAATCCATAGTATTAATGAACCATCGATGTGTAAACATTCATCAGTAGATAACCGTGCTCAAAAAGTCCATTATAATAATAACAAATAAATAAATGGTGAAAAAAAGGTAAAAAAAGTCCAAAATAAGGTGAAAAAAAGTCCAAAAATATATTAAGTGCAGAATCAATCCAGCGATGTAATCAATAGTCACACCCACCACCGAAGAGAAATAAAGGCTTACCAGGGCGTCAGACCTGTTTCCTGATTGGCCAAATTGCCAGACCACCCTATTGGATGCCTGTTGCTTAGGAAGAGGAGTAGAGGCGCTGGAGTGTCGCTGCCGCTCTGGTGCACTGAGATCCACGTCTCTCAGAGCGGGGTCATCTACTTCAGGGACTCAGACGGGTCCCACTCTCCACACCAGACCACCACCATCTCCCAGGGCACCGCGGTCACCCTACACGGGCTCTTTATCAAGACAGACGCCGCCGACACCATCCCCTCTGTACTGACCTATCAGAGCCGCTACCCGCCACCGCCTGCTTCCAGAACCGGCTCTAGGAAATATCGCAAGAAGCCCGGACATCACAGCTGTATAGAGGCCGAGACCCAAATCAGTCACACCAGTGTCAAAGTAAGGGGCCCATCACCTCCTAAAGGGCCAATGTCTGGGGGATGGACTGAAGTCAGCTTTTGCACAGTGGCTGCATATGATGGGCACAAGTGGCTGCATATACTGGGCACAAGTGGCTGCATCTGACGGGCACAAGTGGCTGCATATGACGGGCTAAAGTGGCTGCATATGACAGGCACAAGTGGCTGCATTTGATGGGCACAATGGCTGTATATGATTGGCACGGTGGCTGCGTTTGATGGGCACAGTGGCTGCGTTTGATGTGCACAGTGGCTGCATATGATCAGCACAAGTGGCTGCATATGATGGGCACAAGTGGCTACATTTGATGGGCACAAGTGGCTACATTTGATGGGCACAAGTGGCTGCATATGATGAGCACAAGTGGCTGCATTTAATGGGCACATTGGCTGCCTATGATGGACACAAGTGGCTGGCTATGATGGACACAAGTGGCTGCATATGATGGGCACAGTGGCTGTATATGATGGGCACAGTGACTGCATATGATGGGCACAAATGGCTGCATATGATGGGCACACCTGGCTGCATATGATGGGCACATGTGGCTGCATATGACGGGCACATGTGGCTGCATATGATAGGCACACGTGGCTGCATATGATGGGCACAATGGCTGCATATGATGGGAACAAGTGGCTGCATTTGATGGGCACAAGTGGCTGCATTTGATGGGCACAAGTGGCTGCATATGATGGGCACAAGTGGCTGAATTTGATGGGCACAAGTGGCTGCATATGATAGGCACAGTGGCTGCATTTGATCGGCACACATGGCTGCATATGATGGGCACAGTGGCTGCATATGATGGGCACAGTGGCTGCATTTGATGGGCACAATGCTGCATTTGATGGGCACAGTGAGGCTGCAATTGATTTGGGGGGGGGGGGGTTCAGTATTTTTCAGTTTTTTTGCGCCCCCCCCCCCCCCCCCCCCAATTTTGAGCACCAGCGCCACCAAGTTTAACATGGGAACCTCATGGCAAAGAACTCTCTGAGCATCTGAAAAAAAAAGAATTGTTGCTCTAAATAAATATGGATTAGACTATTAGAAGATTGCAAAGACCCTGTGAAGAGTACAAAGACAAGTGTATCTTGCCTACAGTCAAGCATGGTGATGGGAGTGTCATGGTCTAGGGCTACATGAGTGCTGCTGGCACTGGGGAGCTACAGTTCATTGAGGGAACCATGAATGCCAACACGTACTGTGACATACTGAAGCCGAGCATGATCCCCTCCTTCCGGAGATTGGGCCGCAGGGCAGTATTCCAGCATGATAACAACCCCAAACACACCTCCAAGATGACCTAAAGTAGCTGAGTGTAAAGGTGTTGGATTAGCCAAGGATGTCTCCAGACCTAAACCCTATTGAACATTTGTGGGGCATCCTCAAACGGAAGGTGGAGGAGCGCAAGTTCTCTAACATCCACCAGCTCCATGATGTCATCATGGAGGAGTGGAAGAGGACTCCAGTAGCAACCTGTGAAGTTCTGGTGAACTCCATGCCCAAGAGGGTTAAGGAAGTGCTGGAAAATAATGGTGGCCACACAAAATATTGACACGTTGGGCCCAATCTGGACATTTTCACTTAGGTGTGTACTCACTTTTGTTGCCAGCGGTTTAGACATTAACCACTTCAGCCCCAAAAGGATTTACCCCCTTCCTGACCAGAGCACTTTTTGCGATATGGCACTGCGTCGCTTTATCTGACAATTGCGACGTCGTGCGACATTGCACCCAAACAAAATCGACGCCCTTTTTTCCAACAAATAGAGCTTTCTTTTGGTGGTATTTGATCACCGTTGCGGTTTTTATTTTTTGCGCTATAAACAAAAGAAAAGTGGCAATTTAGAAAAAAAAGCAATATTTTTTACCTGTGAAGCTCTAGTGAAAGCCATGCCCAAGAGGATTAAAGTGATTGTAAAGGTTGGCTTTTTTTTTTAAATAACAAACTTGATATACTTACCTCCTCTGTACATTTGGTTTTGCACAGAGCAGCCCAGATCCTCCTCTTCTCGGGGCCCTCTTTGCTGCTCATGGCCCCTCCCTCCTTTAAGTGCCCCACAGCCAGCAGCTTGCCAGGTTGTTACCCAAGCCCAGTCAGAGCTCCGTGTATCTATTCAGTCACGGAGCCTCGGCATGGCCTGCCCCCTCTCTCCCCTGATTGGCTGACTGACTTTGAGTGACAGCCACAGGAGCCAATAGCGCTGCTGCTCTGTCTCCAATCAGGAGAAGTGGACATTGCTGGAGAGAGAAGGAGCTCAGGTAGGTAACTGGGGGGTGCTGGGGAGGCTGCTACACACAAAAGGTTTTTTATCTTAATGCATAGAATGCATTAAGATACAAAAACTTCTGCCTTTACAACTCCTTTAAGACAGTGCTGGAAAATAATGGTGGCCACACAAAATATTGATACTTTGGGCTCAATTTGGACATTTTCACTAAGGGGATGTACTCACTTTTGTTAAAATATTTACAAAAATGTGAGGGGTGTATTTACATTTGTGAGATACTATACAGTGGGGCAAATAAGTATTTAGTCAGCCACCAATTGTGCAAGTTCTCCCACTTAAAAAGATGAGAGAGGCCTGTAATTGTCATCAAAGGTATACCTCAACTATGAGAGACAAAATGTGGAAACAAATCCAGACAATCACATTGTCTGATTTTTGAAAGAATTTATTTGCAAATTATGGTAGAAAATAAGTATTTGGTCAATATCAAAAGTTCATTCCAATACTTTGTTATATATTCATTGTTGGCAATGACAGAGGTCAAACGTTTTCTGTAAGTCTTCACAAGGTTGTCACACACTGTTGCTGGTATGTTGGCCCATTCCTCCATGCAGATCTCCTCTAGAGCAGTGATGTTTTGGGGCTGTCGCTGGGCAAGATGGACTTTCAACTCCCTCCAAAGGTTTTCTATGGGGTTGAGATCTGGAGACTGGCTAGGCCACTCCAGGACCTTGAAATGCTTCTTACGAAGCCACTCCTTTGTTGCCCGGGAGGTGTGTTTGGGATCATTGTCATGCTGAAAGACCCAGCCACGTTTCATCTTCAATGCCCTTGCTGATGGGAGGAGGTTTGCACTCAAAATCTCACGATACATGGCCCCATTCATTCTTTCATGTACACGGATCAGTCGTCCTGTTCCCTTTGCAGAGAAACAGCCCCAAAGCATGATATTGCCACCCCCATGCATCACGGTAGGTATGGTGTTCTTTGGTTGCAACTCAAAATTCTCTCTCCTCCAAACACGACAAGTTGTGTTTCTACCAAACAGTTCTACTTTGGTTTCCTCTGACCATATGACATTCTCCCAATCCTCTTCTGGATCATCCAAATGCTCTCTAGCAAACCTCAGACGGGCCCAGACATGTACTGGCTTAAGCAGGGGAACATATGGAACATATCTGGCACTGCAGAATCTGAGTCTCTGGTGGCGTAGTGTGTTACTGATGGTAGCCTTTGTTACGTTGGTCCCAGCTCTCTGCAGGTCATTCACTAGGTCCCCCCGTGTGGTTCTGGGATTTTTACTCAACGTTCATGTGATCATTTTGACCCCACGGGTTGAGATCTTGCGTGGAGCCCCAGATCGAGGGAGATTATCAGTGGTCTTGTATGTCTTCCATTTTCTAATTATTGCTCCCACAGTTGATTTCTTCACACCAAGCTGCTTGCCTATTGCAGATTCAGTCTTCCCAGCCTGGTGCAGGTCTACAATGTTGTTTCTGGTGTCCTTCGACAGCTCTTTGGTCTTCACCATAGTGGAGTTTGGAGTGTGACTGTTTGAGGTTGTGGACAGGTGTCTTTTATACTGATAACAAGTTCAAACAGGTGCCATTAATACAGGTAATGAGTGGAGGACAAAGGAGCCTCTTAAAGAAGAAGATACAGGTCTGTGAGAGCCAGAAATCTTGCTTGTTTGTAGGTGACCAAATACTTATTTTCCACCATAATTTGCAAATAAATTCTTTCAAAAATCAGACAATGTGATTGTCTGGATTTGTTTTCACATTTTGTCTCTCATAGTTGAGGTATACCTATGAAGACAATTACAGGCCTCTCTCATCTTTTTAAGTGGGAGAACTAGAGCTTCTAAACACTTTTGCAAATGCTCCTAAACACTGAAAAATATTTTTTTTTATCCAGCGTTTTATTAAAGTTTTTTGAGCGTCTAGTGTGCATGAAGCCTTAAATAGCCACTAGAACTTTACATTCAACAATATTTATTCTGGGTCAGAAGTGAACCCTTTTCTGGTTTCAGACCCCCAATAGATTGCCCAGTATGTCCCCATGCCTGCTTCACTAGACTGTGGAAATCATCATCATCATGACTCATCACCAGTCCTTTTGGGCCAGTGTGACTTGAAAAAAATGTCAATAGCTTAGTTGGACCTTACATATGGATATCTAGGGAAAAAGAGAACTGGAAGAAAATCATAAGAATTTGATAATATTTATTTACATTGATGAATGTACATGTTTTAGATTTCTTAGCCTTTAAGTGGTATCAGATAACATCTTTCCCAAAATATGGTGGCTCTATGATGCAATCAACATGCAGGACTGCACGAATAAGTTGTAAAGGCTCGGGATTAGAATTTTTCTTTAACGTAAACCTGATCAAATCTGGGCAAATGAATCTATGACAAAAAAGTGGGCAGGCTCTGGACTGTACACACAGACTAGAATACTGCACGCACAGCCAGTCAGAGCTTCTATGATGTCTGTGCCGTGCGCTAGTGCACAGCGAGGACGAGCCCTTCACTTCCCTGACAGGCGGTGCAATCTCCACCCGACTGCTGTTGTTCTGACAAGAAAATCCCCCCCATGGGATAGTGTTCGGTTGTCCGCCCTGTACTGCGCAGGCGCAGCGCTGTTCTGACGAGAAAGTTCCGCTCTGAACAGCCGTTCATCTTCGGAGACTTTCGGCGTCTCCTTTGTGCGCCTGCGCAGTACAGGGCGGACACTATCAGATAGGGGACGTTTCTCGACAGGAGCGAGTGTGATCTAGAGGAGGAGGAACCAAGCAATAGTAAGTAAGCCATCTGCAGATGAATTTGTTAACTGCTTTTTTGGGGGGCAGTTAATATATTACCAATGGTATTTTTTTAATATGCATGAAGGGTAGGTAGCCTCCCTGGCGGTTTTCCCGAGTGTGGCTCAGGGTTTAAATTCAGGACCATTAGCGGTAACCCCGAGCCACACTCGGGATTACATCGCAGGATCCTGGTGCCTCCTTACTTACCTTGTCCCTGGGATCCTGCGATGTCCCCCGCAGTGTCCGAGGGCTCCATCCTCCTCCGAAGCCTCTCCGTGCCAGGCTCCGTTCCCTGCGAGCGTCGCGACGCACGGGGGCGGAGCCTGGCGGCAAATTAAAAAAAAGTAAAAATCATAACACAAACAGTACTGTAATCTTACAGATTACAGTACTGTATGAAATGATTTCACATCCCTTTTGTCCCCAGTGCTTTGGCCCATGCCCTGCATGCAGTTTTATGTGATATATACTGTTCTTTCTGCCTGGAAACTGGAGATTGTCCATAGCAATCAAAAAGTGTCCCTTTACGTCAAAAGTGGCTTTAGACCAGCTAGAAAACAGCGATAGTAAATTAGAACACTTGCAGAACTGAGCGATAGTGAATAGTAGGGAAATTTATTTTATTACTATTTATTTTATTTTTTTTTAATTATTTCTTTTTATTTATTATATTATAATTTATGTTTTTGTGTTTCAAACTTTATCATACCCGGGATATCTACTAGACTCTTGTTTGGACAGATTTAAGTGTGTTATTGTTAAGATTTACAGACCTACAATATAAAACGCCAAATTTCCATGCAAAATAATTGTACCGCTTTCAGCACCTAAAATCCGAATTAATCATACCGCCAGGGAGGTTAATGTGTATTATCAATGCTGCATAAGTGACAAGTGGCAGTTATTTAACCCCTTTGGGCTGCATTAGTGGCACCAGTGTCAGTGTTAATTAACCCCTGCATGCTGCAGCAGTTAATTAACACTGATGCCACTAATGCAACACAAAGGGGTTAAGTAACTGCCACTTGTAACTAATGCAGCACTGACAATACACATTAACCCCTTCATGCTGCATATTACAAATACCATTGGTAATTAACCACTTGCCAACCCGTCGCTGTACATATACTGCAATGGGGTGGCAGCTGCAAGCACCGCGACATACCCATCACTGCCTGTTTCAGCCTAGGGTCACACTGTAGCGAACACAGACATCACATATGATTCGCACTCACACTGCTGATCACATGCGATGTCTGTGCAATGCGAGTTCAGCCATACAGTTGTATGGCTGAACTCGCATTGGATTTGCACAAAAAAGATGCAGGGATTTTTTTTTTTCCCGCACTAGAATCAGATCGCATGTTCGCGTGTTCTCACCCATTCGATCCGATTCCTCTCCGAATCCACAGTTTGCACTGTGATCTGTAAACCAATGTGGGGGTGTTATTAACATTCTATTGACACCCGCAGCGGTTCGCAGAGGGCAGCGTGAACTGCCTGCGGGAGAGATGCGATGTGGGAACTGGCGCTGGAATCGCACTGGTTCTCACATTGCCACAGTGTGAACCTAGGCTTAGGGTTTCGGGTGCATGCCCCTGCCCGCCTACTCCCATGTGATTTGACACAGTGGGAGTACGTCAGCAGATCCCAACCAGTGATTCATGGCCAGGACCTATTGACTGGCTGTGTCCAATCACAGCCCAGAGCCCTGTGTTGACAATCAACACAGGGCTCTATACAAAGGAAATGTTCGCTTGCAAAGCAGGGAAAATAAACAAACCAGTCTATGGTAAAAATCAGTACCCACATTACACATTGTTGGGCACACAATTAACCCCTTGGATGCCCCTAGATATTAACCCCTTCTTAGCCGTTGTCATTAGTACAGTGTTGGTGCATATTATTAGCACTGATCAGTGTATAAAGCTACATTCATGACCTAGGTATTTCAGAGCTTCTTTTGGGCAATAGGCGTCCCGCAATTTTGTCGCAATTTGTTGAGGTACAATTGCCACAAAATTGCACCAAGATTGGGGTGCCATTGAAAATAATGGGTGATCGCAAGCGTGTCTGTGCGTCAATTTGGAAATTGCAGGCAGAATCACAGCAATCCGGAATGCCTAGGTGGGAACTGGGCCTTAGTGTCACTGGGTCCCACTATAAGTCGCTCCTTCTTTACAACCGGGGGGGGGGGGGGGGTGCACAGTTTGCCATCTTCGCCATGGGTACCAGATGACCATGTCCCAGCACTGCAGGAAGGGGCCATACCCAAACTGTTCCCATAAAGTTGGGAGAATGAAATTGTCCAAAATGTCTTGGTATGCTGACGCCTTAAGAGTTCCCTTCACTAGAACTAAGGGGCCAAAGCCCAACCCCTAAAAAACAACCCCACAACATAACCCCCCCTCCACCAAATGATTTGGACCAGTGCACAGAGCAAGGTCCATAAATGGTCACTTTGCAGTTATAGGGACATTAACCACTTGACGACCGCCTCACGCCGATGTACGTCGGCAAAGTGGCACGGACAGGCAAAATCACGTACATGTACGTGATTTGCCTTCCGCGGGTGGGGGGTCCGATCGGACCCCCCCCCGGTGCCCGAGGCGGTCGTCGTTTGTCCAGCGGCGATCGGTGATGAGGGGGAGACCATCCGTTCGTGGCCCCCCCCTCGCGATCGCCGCCGGCCAATGAAATCATTCCTTTGCTGCTGTATGCTAAACAGCAGCAAAGGAAGTGATGTCATCTCCCCTCGGGTCGGTATTTTCCGTTCCGGCCCGAGGAGAGACGACAAGTATGTGAGTGCACCAAACACTACACACACAGTAGAACATGCCAGGCACACAAATCACCCCGATCCCCCCCCCGATCGCCCCCCGATCCCCCCCCAATCACCCCCCCCCCCCTGTCACAAACTGACACCAGCAGTTTTTTTTTTTTTTTTTTTTTTTTTTTTTCTGATTACTGCATAGTGTCAGTTTGTGACAGTGACAGTGTTGGGACAGTGTATATTACCCCCCTTTAGGTCTAGGGTACCCCCCTAACCCCCCCTAATAAAGTTTTAACCCCTTGATCACCCCCTGTCACCAGTGTCGCTAAGCGATCATTTTTCTGATCGCTGTATTAGTGTCGCTGGTGACGCTAGTTAGTGAGGTAAATATTTAGGTTCGCCGTCAGCGTTTTATAGCGTCAGGGACCCCCATATACTATCTGATAAATGTTTTAACCCCTTGATTGCCCCCTAGTTAACCCTTTCACCACTGATCACCGTATAACCGATACGGGTGACGCTGGTTAGTTTGTTTATTTTTTATAGTGTCAGGGAACCCGCCGTTTATTACCGAATAAAGGTTTAGCCCCCCGATCGCCCGGCGGCGATATGCGTCGCCCCAGGCAGCGTCAAATTAGCGCCAGTACCGCTAACACCCACACACGCAGCATGCGCCTCCCTTAGTGGTATAGTATCTGAACGGATCAATATCTGATCCGATCAGATCTATACTAGCGTCCCCAGCAGTTTAGGGTTCCCAAAAACGCAGTGTTAGCGGGATCAGCCCAGATACCTGCTAGCACCTGCGTTTTGTGCCTCCGCCCAGCCCACCCAAGTGCAGTATCGATCGATCACTGTCACTTACAAGGCACTAAACGCATAACTGCAGCGTTCGCAGAGTCAGGCCTGATCCCTGCGATCGCTAACAGTTTTTTTGGTAGCATTTTGGTGAACTGGCAAGCACCAGCCCCAGGCAGCGTCAGGTTAGCGCCAGTACCGCTAACACCCACGCACGCACCGTACACCTCCCTTAGTGGTATAGTATCTGATCGCATCAATATCTGATCCGATTAGATCTATACTAGCGTCCCCAGCAGTTTAGGGTTCCCAAAAACGCAGTGTTAGCGGAATCAGCCCAGATACCTGCTAGCACCTGCGTTTTGCCCCTCCGCCCGGCCCAGCCCAGCCCACCCAAGTGCAGTATCGATCGATCACTGTCACTTACAAAACACTAAACGCATAACTGCAGCGTTCGCAGAGTCAGGCCTGATCCCTGCGATCGCTAACAGTTTTTTTTGTAGCGTTTTGGTGAACTGGCAAGCACCAGCCCCAGGCAGCGTCAGATTAGCGCCAGTACCGCTAACACCCACGCACGCACTGTACACCTCCCTTAGTGGTATAGTATCTGATCGCATCAATATCTGATCCGATCAGATCTATACTAGTGTCCCCAGCAGTTTAGGGTTCCCAAAAACGCAGTGTTAGCGGGATCAGCCCAGATACCTGCTAGCACCTGCGTTTTGCCCCTCCGCCCGGCCCAGCCCAGCCCACCCAAGTGCGGTATCGATCGATCACTGTCACTTACAAAACACTAAACGCATAACTGCAGCGTTCGCAGAGTCAGGCCTGATCCCTGCGATCGCTAACAGTTTTTTGGTAGTGTTTTGGTGAACTGGCAAGCGCCAGCGGCCTAGTACACCCCGGTCGTAGTCAAACCAGCACTACAGTAACACGTGGTGACGTGGCGAGTCCCATAAGTGCAGTTCAAGCTGGTGAGGTGGCAAGCACAAGTAGTGTCCCGCTGCCACCAAAAAGACAAACACAGGCCCGTCGTGCCCATAGTGCCCTTCCTGCTGCATTCGCCAATCCTAATTGGGAACCCACCGCTTCTGCAGCGCCCGTACTTCCCCCATTCACATCCCCAACCAAATGCAGTCGGCTGCATGAGAGGCATTTTTATGTCCTCCCGAGTACCCCTACCCAACGAACCCCCCAAAAAAGATGTCGTGTCTGCAGCAAGCGCGGATATAGGCGTGACACCCGCTATTATTGTCCCTCCTGTCCTGACAATCCTGGTCTTTGCATTGGTGAATGTTTTGAACGCTACCATTCACTAGTTGAGTATTAGCGTAGGGTACAGCATTGCACAGACTAGGCACACTTTCACAGGGTCTCCCAAGATGCCATCGCATTTTGAGAGACCCGAACCTGGAACCGGTTACCGTTATAAAAGTTAGTTACAAAAAAAAGTGTAAAAAAAAAAAAAAAATATGAAATAAAAAAAAATAGTTGTTGTTTTATTGTTCTCTCTCTCTCTATTCTCTCTCTCTATTGTTCTGCTCTTTTTTACTGTATTCTATTCTGCAATGTTTTATTGTTATTGTTATTGATTGTTATTGTTATTGTTATTGTTATTGTTATTGATTGTTATTGTTATTGTTATTGTTATTGATTGTTATTGTTATTGTTATTATGTTTTATCATGTTTGTTTTTCAGGTGTGTAATTATTTACACTTTACTGTGCTTTATTGTTAACCATTGTTAACCATTTTTTTGTCTTCAGGTACGCCATTCACGACTTTGAGTGGTTATACCAGAATGATGCCTGCAGGTTTAGGTATCATCTTGGTATCATTCTTTTCAGCCAGCGGTCGGCTTTCATGTAAAAGCAATCCTAGCGGCTAATTAGCCTCTAGACTGCTTTTACAAGCCGTGGGAGGGAATGCCCCCCCCCCCCCACCGTCTTCCGTGTTTTTCTCTGGCTCTCCTGTCTCAACAGGGAACCTGAGAATGCAGCCGGTGATTCAGCCAGCTGACCATAGAGCTGATCAGAGACCAGAGTGGCTCCAAACATCTCTATGGCCTAAGAAACCGGAAGCTACGAGTATTTCATGACTTAGATTTCGCCGGATGTAAATAGCGCCATTGGGAAATTGGGGAAGCATTTTATCACACCGATCTTGGTGTGGTCATTTGCTTTGAGGGCAGAGGAGAGATCTAGGGTCTAATAGACCACAATTTTTTCAAAAAAGAGTACCTGTCACTACCTATTGCTATCATAGGGGATATTTACATTCCCCGAGATAACAATAAAAATGATTAAAAAAAAAAATATGAAAGGAACAGTTTAAAAGTAAGATTAAAAAAGCAAAAAAATAATAAAGAAAAAAAAAAAAAAAAAAAAAAACACCCCTGTCGCCCCCTGCTCTCGCGCTAAGGCGAACGCAAGCGGCGGTCTGTCGTCAAACGTAAACAGCAATTGCACCATGCATGTGAGGTATCACCGCGAAGGCCAGATCGAGTGCAGTAATTTTTCCAGTAGACCTCCTCTGTAAATCTAAAGTGGTAACCTGTAAAGGCTTTTGAAGGCTTTTAAACATGTATTTATTTTGTTGCCACTGCACGTTTGTGCGCAATTTTAAAGCATGTCATGTTTGGTATCCATGTACTCGGCCTGAGATCATCTTTTTTATTTCATCAAACATTTGGGCAATATAGCGTGTTTTAGTGCATTAAAATTAAAAAAAGTGTGTTTTTTCCCCAAAAAATGCGTTTGAAAAATCGCTGCGCAATTACTGTGTGAAAAAAAAAAATGAAACACCCACCATTTTAATCTGTAGGGCATTTGCTTTAAAAAAATATATAATGTTTGGGGGTTCAAAGTAATTTTTTTGCAAAAAAAAAAAACTTTTTCATGTAAACAATAAGTGTCAGAAAGGGCTTTGTCTTCAAGTGGTTAGAAGAGTGGGTGATGTGTGACATAAGCTTCTAAATGTTGTGCATAAAATGCCAGGACAGTTCAAAACCCCCCCAAATGACCCCATTTTGGAAAGTAGACACCCCAAGCTATTTGCTGAGAGGCATGTCGAGTCCATGGAATATTTTATATTGCGACACAAGTTGCGGGAAAGAGACAAATTTTTTTTTTTTTTTTTTTTTTTGCACAAAGTTGTCACTAAATGATATATTGCTCAAACATGCCATGGAAATATATGAAATTACACCCCAAAATACATTCTGCTGCTTCTCCTGAGTACGGGGATACCACATGTGTGAGACTTTTTGGGAGCCTAGCCGCGTACGGGACCCCGAAAACCAAGCACCGCCTTCAGGCTTTCTAAGGGCGTGAATTTTTGATTTCACTCTTCACTGCCTATCACAGTTTCGGAGGCCATGGAATGCCCAGGTGGCACAAAACCCCCCCAAATGACCCCATTTTGGAAAGTAGACACCCCAAGCTATTTGCTGAGAGGTATAGTGAGTATTTTGCAGACCTCACTTTTTGTCACAAAGTTTTGAAAATTGAAAAAAGAAAAAAAAAAATGTTTTTTCTTGTCTTTCTTCATTTTCAAAAACAAATGAGAGCTGCAAAATACTCACCATGCCTCTCAGCAAATAGCTTGGGGTGTCTACTTTCCAAAATGGGGTCATTTGGGGGGGTTTTGTGCCACCTGGGCATTCCATGGCCTCCGAAACTGTGATAGGCAGTAAAGAGTGAAATCAAAAATTTTCACCCTTAGAAATCCTGAAGGCAGTGATTGGTTTTTGGGGTCCAGTACGCGGCTAGGCTCCCAAAAAGTCCCACACATGTGGTATCCCCATACTCAGGAGAAGCAGCTAAATGTATTTTGGGGTGCAATTCCACATATGCCCATGGCCTGTGTGAGCAATATATCATTTAGTGACAACTTTATGAAAAAAAAAAAAAAAAAAAAAAAAAAGTGTCACTTTCCCGCAACTTGTGTCAAAATATAAAATATTCCATGGACTCAATATGCCTCTCAGCAAATAGCTTGGGGTGTCTACTTTCCAAAATGGGGTCATTTTGGGGGGTTTTGTGCCACCTGGGCATTCCATGGCCTCCGAAACTGTGATAGGCAGTGAAGAGTGAAAGCAAAAATTTACACCCTTAGAAATCCTGAAGGCGGTGATTGGTTTTCGGGGCCCCGTACGCGGCTAGGCTCCCAAAAAGTCCCACACATGTGGTATCCCCATACTCAGGAGAAGCAGCTAAATGTATTTTGGGGTGCAATTCCACATAGGCCCATGGCCTGTGTGAGCAATATATCATTTAGTGACGACTTTTTGTAAATATTTTTTTTTTTTTTTTTTTTTGTCATTTTTCAATCACTTGGGACAAAAAAAATAAATATTCAATGGGTTCAACATGCCTCCCAGCAATTTCCTTGGGGTGTCTACTTTCCAAAATGGGGTCATTTGGGGGGGTTTTGTACTGCCCTGCCATTTTAGCACCTCAAGAAATGACATAGGCAGTCATAAACTAAAAGCTGTGTAAATTCCAGAAAATGTACCCTAGTTTGTAGACGCTATAACTTTTGCGCAAACCAATAAATATACGCTTATTGACATTTTTTTTACCAAAGACATGTGGCCGAATACATTTTGGCCTAAATGTATGACTAAAATTTAGTTTATTGGATTTTTTTTATAACAAAAAGTAGAAAATATCTTTTTTTTTCAAAATTTTCGGTCTTTTTCCGTTTATAGCGCAAAAAATAAAAACCGCAGAGGTGATCAAATACCATCAAAAGAAAGCTCTATTTGTGGGAAGAAAAGGACGCAAATTTCGTTTGGGTACAGCATTGCATGACCGCGCAATTAGCAGTTAAAGCGACGCAGTGCCAAATTGG
The DNA here is from genome assembly GCA_037952925.1 of Lithobates clamitans. Taxonomy (NCBI): domain Eukaryota; kingdom Metazoa; phylum Chordata; class Amphibia; order Anura; family Ranidae; genus Lithobates; species Lithobates clamitans. The sequence goes on from JBBGZY010001473.1 coordinate 271,904, forward strand.
AAAAAGACCTCTGGTCCTTAGGCAGCATAATGGTCCGGGGCTCAAGTGGTTAATACACAGCATGGTACCCTATGATGACAGCTTACACATAACCTTAAATAGCACTTGTAATTTTATAAAAACTGCAGGAAAATACAGAGGGGACATATTATGTTAAAGTTATCACATGAAAACAGAAAAGAGATTGGTTTCTTTGGAAAACAGCTCTATTTTTCCCCAGTATATTACACTGATATAAATTGGTCCATGTACTTACGAGCTAAACTGTCCTTTCAGTACAAGGTTTGGCCCTGTTCCTGTTAATGTTGCTGTACCTCCTATACTAGCTGCATAGCAGACGCACAGCATCATGCCTTTATTAATATGCTTGTTCTTCTTTTTCTCTTTATCATCTATGGAGATTTCCTGTGTGCGGCCATTTGCAACTACTGGAGAAATAGAAACAGATAGAATAAGTGCATTAAAGTATGGAAGCCATTGAATTACAACTATTTTCAAAGGATATCAGTGAAAGCCTATGCACTTTTTTGAACATGTTTTCTTTAATGCTAAACTCCTGGCAAATATAAAATATACAAATAATTGTGAATCTATATTCAATAAAACATAATTTTTTTTTTTTTAATGTAAGCACCTTACATAGTTACATAGTAGGTGAGGTTGAAAAAAGACACAAGTCCATCAAGTCCAACCTATGTGTGTGATTATGTGTCAGTATTTCATTACATATCCCTGTATGTTGTGGTCATTCAGGTGATTATCTAATAGTTTCTTGAAGCTATCAATGCTCCCAACTGTGACCACCGCCTGTGGAAGGGAATTCCACATCCTTGCCGCTCTTACAGTAAAGAACCCTCTACGTAGTTTAAGGTTAAACCTCTTTTCTTCTAATTGTAATGAGTGGACACGAGTCTTATTAAACTCTCTTCTGCGAAAAAGTTTTATCCCTATTGTGGGGTCACCAGTACAGTATTTGTAAATTGAAATCATATCCCCTCTCAAGCGTCTCTTCTCCAGAGAGAATAAGTTCAGTGCTCGCAACCTTTCCTCATAACTAACATCCTCCAGACCCTTTATTAGCTTTGTTGCCCTTCTTTGCCCACCTAAATTTGACCAGGTAATAGCCTCTAGCAGACCCTTACAGAAGAGCTCAGACTTGGGGAGGGAAAGCAGCACAAGGAGACAATCAGATGCATACTTTCCCTCCAGTCCTGGATTTGGCGGGACAGTCCGTTTTTCTTTTAGCTGTCCCACCCCTTCTGTGTCCCAGGATCAGGGCTGACAGCTACACTGTCTCTGCTCTTGCTTTAAAATTATTAACCTCCTCCCTTCATCACTTTTCACCGTGCCCTCCAGCTCCCCCAGCTTTTTCCAGAACTCTCTTCGTCTCCCCCATTGCCCTCCGTCTCCTCCAGCACTCTCCACCATGCCCTCCATCTCTCCCAGCTCTTTTTAGTGTTCGCTCCGTCTCCCCCCAGTGTACTCCAGTGCTGGCTGAAGAAAGAACACAGCTTTAAAAACAAATTTGCTTGGTCTCCATGGCTGCACTCTCCGTTGGTTCGAATCCTACCTATCTCATTGCACCTTCAGTGTCACTTACAACTCCACTTCCTCCTCTCCAACTCCTCTTACCGTTAGGGCCCCCAAAGGTTCTGTCCTTGGACCTCTACTTTTCTCGATCTACACGTCCTCCCTGGTTCAGCTGATAGCCTCCCATGGCTTCCACTACCATTTATATGCCGATTACACCCAAATCTATCTCTCTGCTCCTCAGCTCACCCCATCAATCTCCTCACGCATCAATGATTTACTAACAGACATATCAGCCTGGATCATCCCAAACCACTTCCTCAAACTGAATCTATCTAAAAATGAGCTCTTAATATTTCCTCCCCAACATGCCCCTTCCCCTGACTTCTCTGTCAAGATCAATGGCACATCTATCAGTCCGTCCCCACATGCCAGGGTGCTAGGGGTAACCTTAGACTCTGAACTGTCCTTTCAGACCCACATACAATCCCTGTCCAAATCATGCCACCTTAGCCTCCGCCACATTTCCAGAATACGTCCCTTTTTAACTAATGACACCACCAAGCTTCTAATTCACTCCCTGGTTACGTATCTCTCGCCTTGACTACTGCAACTCACTTCTCATTAGATTACCTTTACATAGACTATCCCTTCTTCAGTCCATAATGAATGTTGCTGCAAGACTCATCCACCTTACCATGCACGCCTTCAGGATTTCTCCAGAGCTTCTCCCATCCTTTAGAACTCCCTACCCCAATCTGTCCGACTGTCCCCTAATCTATCCATCTTTAGACGATCCCGGAAAACCCTTCTCTTTAAAGAAGCCTATCCTGCTTCTAACTAAAACTGTTTTACTTCCTCCATCAGCTCATCCCCCACAGCTATTACCTTTTGTATCAATTGACCCTTCCTTTTTAGATTGTAAGCTCTAATGAGCAGGGCCCTCTGATTCCTCTTGTACCAAATTGTAATGTAACTGTAATGTCTGCCTTAATTTTGTTAAGCTCTACGCAAACTGTTGGCACTATAGAAAACCTGTATAATAATAATAATAATAATAAAAACATCTATCAATTTTGGATGAACTGGCCTTTTAAATGAATGTTTAATTGTAATCCAAACAACTAGTTGAAAAACAAAGTTTAAAAATGAAAATCTCCCCATTTTTTCCATGTAATTGATGGTTGTGTTTTACTGACACCATGGTATACCATACAGTATATGATGCTGATAGTACATATGTGCCTGCTATATAAATGTAGAGCAATAGTTCAAAAGATCAAAAGTCCACCACTGTAAAAAGATCACGTTGACTTGTAAGTGAAAGTTCGGGTCAATGTTTAATTGGAGAAGGTCAATTAGTAATTTTAAGACAACACAGACCAGAAACACATTTTAAAGGAGATTTAATGGATTTCCTCTGCTAACATTAACTCATGTCTAAATGCAATAGAAAACTAAAGAAAATATTTTTTACTTTGTGAATCCCACAAAGTGGTGGGAACCTGAAAAACATTATAATTCTTTATTTGTGGGATTTTGTAGTCCTGGTTATTTAGTGACTTTTCAAATACATTTGAGAGTGATTTTGTCTGACGCAATCTGTTTGGCTTTATTGAACAATTTTGTGATTAAGGTGTGTTAAATTCTGCCTTGTCTAGGAGCCAAATATTTTTCTTCATTCTTGTTCACACAATGCCAGTTGAGTTGCACTGATCTGCATAGATCAACATGTTAACGTCAAGGCACATAAAATACAATAGTTTTCTATATGTCCTGTTCACGCCATAAACATGTGGTGTTGTATTCTGAGTAAAAATACAGCATGATAATGTATAACAAAAGTGCAGCACATAAAAATTGATATTCAATACTAAAATGTAAAATATCCATATTACGCAATACCAGATATTGCCCAGTAAAGATACTTCAACTTATAAAGTCATAGAAAGTGATGAGCAGTACCAATTATATTGATTACCATATGAAATTTGTATTATCAAATAACAAAAAAGATCCTGTGTATATTAAAATAATATACACTATATTACCAAAAGTATTGAGATGCCTGTCTTTACACGCACATGAACTTTAATGGCATCTCAGTCTTAGTCCGTAGGGTTCAATATTGAGTTGGCCCACCCTTTGCCGTTATAACAGCTTCAACTCTTCTGGGAAGGCTGTCTACAAGGTTTAGGAGTGTGTCTATGGGAATGTTTGACCCATAAGTGCATTTGTGAGGTCAGGCACTGATGCTGGACAAGAAGGCCTGGCTCGCACCCCACAGGAAATAGCACCCAGGTCTTTCACTTTAGAAACTACCACAATCCTCCTCCATAACCCGCAACCTATAGCCGTTTAAACCTCCAGGGTGTACATGTAAAAAATAAGCATGCCTCCCATATTGCAGTAACAATAAGTAAAATGATTTTTTAATTAAAATTGCACTTACAAGCTTCAAAACATAAAGACAGCGCTGTTTAGCATCAACCTTAATAATGTCCATATCCAAGATGGCCACCAATCAGCGTGCATGCTGATGATTTATATGGTTTGAATCAAGGTCCAGCTGGAAGCTTCCGCATTTGGTTGATCTCTTTCATATATAAATCCGGGAATCCTCAGATGTACAACCATGAACAAGCTGATTCCTGACTAACACACTGCAAGGCCAGGCTCAGCCTGGCTGAATCCCAGATTTACATATGAAAGAGATCAACTCAGGGCCGATCCTGGACAGGGTGCACGGGGTGCAGTGCACCCGGGCACCACAGAGGTGGGGGCGCTGAAGCGCCAGAGTGCTCCCCTCCCTCCTCCTCCTCTCCTTGTCCGTAGGCAGCTCTCTCCGCCGGTCACCGCCGCCGCTGCCGCTGTGTTTCTTGCAGAAGCCCATCCTCCCTCTCTCCTCCTGTCAGGTGAGGGGAGCTGAAACAGCTGGAGATCGGAGCGGCTGTGTCTCTGTGTGCAGAGAGACCAGCCGCGCAGTGATGTCATGGGGGGGGCGGTTCTCTTCCTCCTGTGTGTAACTCCCGCCTGCTGCCCAAGCCTGACACGCTCTGTTCTGTTCTCCATCCGGGCGGCGCGGCTGCACACCGTCCTCTCCTCTCCAGCTGCCACCCAGGTGTTCTTTATTAGCTTAATGGAGAGGTGGGGGTGATTTGTCGGGGGTCTATACTAATGGAAGGGGGGGTTGTCCTGGAGGGTCTTTACAAATGGAGGGGGGGTTTGTCATGTGGGGGTCTATACTAATGAAGGGGGTGTGGTTTGTTCTGGGGGGGTCTGTACTAATGGAGGGGGGTTTGACCTAGGGGGTCTATACTAATGTAGGGGGGGTTGTGTGTTCTGGGGGGGGGTCTGTACTAATGGAGGGGGGTGGTTTGTTCTGGGGGGTCTATACTAATATAGGGGGGTGGTTTGTCCTAGGGGGGGTCTGTACTAATGGAGGCGGGTGGTTTGTTCTGGGGGGGTCTGCACTACTGGAGAGGGGTGGTTTGTTCTGGGGGGGTCTGTACTAATGGAGGGGTGGTTTGTTCTGGGGGTCTGTACTAATGTAGGGGGGTGGTTTATCCAGGGGGTCTGTACTAATGGAGGGGGGTGGTTTGTTCTGGGGGTCTGTACTAATGGAGGGGGGTGGTTTGTCCTGGGGGTCTGCACTAATGGAGGGGGGGTGGTTTGTTCGTGGTGGGGTCTGTACTAATGGAGGGGGGTGGTTTGTCCTGAGGGGGTCTGTAATAATGGAGGTGGGTGATTTGTCCGGGGGTGTCTGTACTAATGGAGGGGGGTGGTTTGTTTTCGGGGTCTGTACTAATGGAGGGGGGGTGGTTTGTTCTGGGGGGTCTGTACTAATCGAGGGGGGTCTGTACTAATGGAGGGGGGGTGGTTTGACCCAGGGGGGTCTGTACTAATGGAGGGGGGTGGTTTGTTTTGGGGGGTCTTTACTAATGGAGGGGGGTGGTTTGTTTTGGGGGGGTCTGTACTAATGAAGAGGGGTGGTTCTGTACTAATGGGGGTGGTTTGTCCTGAGGGGGTCTGTACTAATGGAGGGGGGTGGTTCTGTACTAATGGAGGGGGTGGTTTGTCCTAAAGGGGGGGTCTGTACTAATGGAGGGGGGTGGTTTATTCAGGGGGGTCTGTACTAATGGAGGGGGGGTGGTTCTGTGCTAATGGAGGGGGGTGGTTTGTTCTGGGGGTCTGTACTAATGGAGGGGGGGTGGTTTGGGGGGTCTTTACTAATGGAGGGGGGTGGTTTGTTTTGGTGGGGTCTGTACTAATGGGGGGGGGTGGTTCTGTACTAATAGAGGGGAGTGGTTTGTCCTGAGAGGGGTCTGTACTAATGGAGGGGGGTGGTTCTGTACTAATGGAGGGGGGGGTGGTTTGTCCTGAGGGGGGTCTGTACTAATGGAGGGGGGTGGTTTGTTCAAGGGCGGTCTGTACTAATGGAGGGGGGGTGGTTTTGTACTAATGTAGGGGGTGGTTTGTTCTGAGGGGTCTGTACTAATGGAGGGGGGTGGTTCTGTACTAACGGAGGGGGGTGGTTTATCCTGAGGGGGGTCTGTACTAATGGAAGGGGGGTTGGTTTGTCCTGAGGGGGGTCTATACTGATAGAGGGGGGTGTTTTGTCCTGGGGGGTCTATACTAATGGGGGGGGTCTGTACTGAGGGAGGGGTTTATACTTAGTGGGGGGTCTGCACTGACGGAGGGGGGTCTATACTTAGTGGAGGGGGGTCTGTACTGAGGGGCGACTATAGTTGGTGGAGGGGGGTCTGTACTGAGGGGCGACTATAGTTCGTGGAGGGGGGGTGATACCATGTTTTACAGCACCGGGTGACACCCCTCTCCCTCTCCTCTCCCTCTCCTCTTCGCGCGCGCTGCAGTACTAGTGAGTGGCGCACTATGTTTCTTCCCCGCCTTCATATCGGCCAGGGAAGAAAAAAAAAGGAGCAAAGAAGAGGATTGTGGGACATGTTGTCCTGAGGACTGGCAGCCCCACTGTAACACAGAAACTGCAGCCCACACAGCATGCTCAGCTGAATGGGAGAGAGAGAGAGAGACAGGAGCCCGGGAAAGCTTTCAGGGAAGTACACCCAGGACTCCAGAGGGAGAGGACAGTGCTGAGGGAACACCATCAGAGAGAGAACCCCGCTGCCCTGCGCCACATGAGGGAAAGCCACACAGCCTGGCGCCATCCCTGGTGGAGAAAGGAATGGAGTCATTGCCAGAATACAGATCTGGGTGCTACCCAGCGGAGTCGCCACGGGCAATTCAGAGTGAGCTGACTCCTCGATCAGCCATTATCTACTAACGTCCATAGGAACTGCAGTCTCTGACCATCTCTTGTAACATGTCTGCAGTCTCTGACCATCTCTTGTATTATGTCTGCAGTCTCTGACCAACTCCTGTATTATGTCTGCAGTCTCTGACCATCTCCTGTATTATGTCTGCCGTCTCTGACCATCTCTTGTATGTCTGCAGTCTCTGACCATCCCCTGTACTATGTCTGCAGTCTCTGATTATCTCCTGTAATATGTCCGCATTCTATGACCATCTCCTGTGCTATGTCTGCAGTCTCTGACCATCTCTTGTAACATGTCTGCAGTCTCTGACCATCTCTTGTATTATGTTTGCAGTCTCTGACAATCTTCTGTATTATGTCTGCCGTCTCTGACCGTCTCCTGTAGTATGTCTGCAGTCTCTGACCATCTCCTGTAATATGAATGCATTCTCTGACCATCTCCTGTACTATGTCTGCAGTCTCTGACCATCTCTTGTATCATGACTGCAGTCTCTGACCATCTCCTGTAGTATGTCTGCAGTCTCTGACCATCTACTGTAATATGTCCACATTCTCTGACCATCTCTTGTAACATGTCTGCAGTCTCTGACCATCTCCTGTACTATGTCTGGGGGCTCTTTCTAACAGACTCTCTAACAGAAGCCCTCTCTGTGTGCCTCAGAGAGACTCCCCTCCAGGTCTCATTAGTGTACGCTCTTCCTATATTTTCTTTATTGTTAAAAGATCATGGGAGGATCCTAGGGTAACAAAGACTTCTTAGGAGAGCATCTCTGTGTTTGAGTCGTTGCCATAGTAACATTTGTAAAGGGGAGGAGTTGGTAAGATGACCACGCCCACGTGGGGACACCAGAAATATTTCTGCACCCAGGTGTGTGTGACCCTAGGATCGGCCCTGGATCAACTTATCTGTCAACTGTACTTTGATGCAAACCATATACAGTGGGTACAGAAAAGAATCACCCCGATTTAAAAAAATCACATTTTGTTGCTTTGCAGCCTGAAATAAAGACAGACACAGTTTTTTTTTATCCAGCTGTATACACTCAGAGCAACTTATAACATCCAAGTGAAAGATGTGTAGCGCTACCCAAATGTTCAATACTTATCAGATAATCTATACTATTCTAGATAAACCCCTATGGAAAAACCCGATAGAAGACCTCCTTAATAAAAGATGGCTGGCTGTACTAAATCAGAATTCGGTTTACTCTCTCATATTTTTACTGATGTAAAACAAACCATAGGTAAGTCCAGGAGAGAGCTAAATATCCCCTTTGAGGAGCTTAGGTCTTGCATTAACCAGGAGCCAAACCGCCCCATGTACATTTACTGCGGCACCTGTACGTGATTCTGCACTTCCAGGTCTGGGGCGCACAGGTGCTGCTGGCAACCCACACCTGCTGTGTCCTGCGATGTCCACCTAGACACCCCCGATCATTTGGGACACAGGCAGAACAGCAATCTGCCTATGTAAACACATTTATTGTCGGCCTTTTTTTGTTTATAGCACAAAAAATAAAAACCGCAGAAGGGATCAAATACAACCAAAAGAAAGCTCTATTTGTGGGAAAAAAAGGACATCAATTTTATTTGGGTACAGTGTCACACAACTGCTCAATTGTCAGTTAAAGTAACGCAGTGCCGTATCGCAAAAAAATTCCTGGTCATAAAGGGGGTCTTCCAGAGCTGAAGTGGTTAACTTGTGCAGGACATATGACAAATTGGTGGCCATTTTGAATCATAGCCTGTTCAGATTTCACAAAATCTAGGAACCCTGGACTTCACACTAATTAATGGTAGACTTTGACTGTACCTTTGTTACTATTTAAGGAGTACACTCGTCTCCCTGCTCTCTTCTCCTGACGGCATGCTCCTTGTCAGCACATGTGAATACTGGGTTTCTGATTGGCCCTCCCTCTCCCAGTTTGAGTGCAGCTGTACAGTGGATGACAGGAGGCTGAACTCAAGGCAAATTCAAGTATTTATACTAATTGTATTTAAAATACATTGAATGAGTAAAAAAGAATACATAACCACATCCATCAGTGTTTATTAATACCTGACTGGGGTTCAGATTTAGCCCCGGTCCACACAGGGGCGGCACGACTTGCAGGTCGCCTCACCAAGGCGACCTGCACACGACTGCCACGGCAACTTGCCAAACGACTTCTGTATAGAAGTCTATGCAAGTCACCCAAGTCGCGCCCAAAGTAGTACAGGAACCTTTTTCTAAGTCGGAGCGACTTGAGTCGCTCCGATTAGAACAGTTCCATTGTACAGAGCAGGACGCTATTTGTCAGGCGACTAGGTCGCCTGACAAGTCGTCCTAGTGTGAACCGACCCTTGGATCAAGTAAATTGTTTTGCTTTTCTTGCTAGATTCTCCCTAGGAATAAATGAATAGCTCTGCTTAGGCAGTTATTAATTTAAAGAAAAAATAGTTCTTACTTGGCATTTCTATCATAGGAATGGCATCCTTTTCATCCAGTTGCATTGCTGGGTTGGTTTGTCCATCGGACTCCAATATGGAAGGCTCCTGCTCTGTGTTATTGAGCTGACTGAGGACTGCCTGCACGATAGGAACCATCATGGCTGTGGTTGCAGTATTGCTGATCCACATTGACAGAAAGGCCGTGACTCCCATGAACCCCAACATTAGCCTAGTGGTAAGGTGAACAGTGAGACATATGTATTCATTTCATAGTGGAAAAACAATAGCTGTCACTTATAGCTAAAATATCACATTATAATAAATAAAGAAACCATTTATATCTGCAGCTGTAATGTCATTCAAGTAAAATACAATATTACATAACTTTTGTAAAAACAATGTAGCTTATCAAATTATGAAAGTGGAATTGATAATTGTTGTGATGACATTAGATGTTCATGAATAACAAATATAATTATTTTTGTTCAAATATAGGCACAAACATACACCACTAGATTGTGCACACACCCATGTTAACGTATGGGCGGCGCAGTGGTGTAGTGGGTAGCACTCTTGACTAGCAGTAAGAAGGGTTGCTGGTTTGAATCCCAACCACGACACTACCTGCCTGGAGTTTGCATGTTCTCCATGTGTCTGCGTGGGATTCCTCCGGGTACTCCGGTTTCCTCCCACACTCCAAAGACATGCTGGTGGGTTAATTGGCTTCAGTCTAAATTTTCCCTATATATATGTATGTGTATATATATCCCTATGTATATGAATGCGAGTTAGGGACCTTAGATTGTAAGCTACTTGAGGGTAGGGACTGATGTGAAAGGACAATGTATATGTAAAGTGCTGTGTAAATTGACGGCGCTATATAAGTACCTTAAATAAATAAAATAAAATAAATGTTTATGGAACAAAGGGACCACCTCGTGCACCAGCTTACCCACCCAAAATTAACATGGCAAGGTTTTCACACCTGTCTAGTGTAGTTACTAGAGAGCAGTCGGCCAGTGATGTCTGCTTCTGCCATAGACCGTAATGTTTCACCAGATCCAACCAAAGGCTACTGCCCTCATCAGATGCTTGTGGCCAGCTTAAAGCCCATCAATCATTTACAAAAGGCCCTGACTACCACCCTTGTCTCCACCATGTTGGCTATGTGGTCCCTTTGTCCTTCAGCAAATTCCACTATACTGGGAGAGATGGCTCTCATGTGTGTTTGATGCTGTACAAGGTAAGTGTTCTCATTATCAGAAGGGAAAAAGCGAGGACTACAAATGTTGCATGGATAATGGCATTCCAACAGTTAGAAGGAAAGTCATTTGGTAAAAGATGGCAAAGTGGAATAAAAAGTGGTGTAATCCTTCATGTTCACTATTGATTTTACCCTTATTACTATTTTTAAATGACCACATATTATATACACTCACCGGCCACCTTATTAGGACACCTTGCTAGTACCGGGTTGGACCCCTTTTTACCTTCAGAACTGCCTTAATTCTTCATGGCATAGATTCAATAAGGTGTTGGAAACATTCCTCAGAGATTTTAGTCCGTATTGACCTAATAGCATCACGCGGTTGCTGCAGATTTGTCGGCTGCACTGCACATTCATGATGCGGATCTCTCGTTTCACCACATTCCAAAGGTGCTCTATTAGATTGAGATCTGGTGACTGTGGAGGCCATTGAACTACAGTGAACTCTTTGTCATGTTCAAGAAACCAGTTTGAGATGATTTGAGCTTATGTGCATTATCCTGCTGGAAGTAGCCACCAGAAGATGGGTAGACTGTAGTCACAAAAGGATGGACATGGTCAGCAACAATACTCAGGAAGGCCATGCCATGTAAACAGTGTTCAATTGGTACTAAGGGGCCCAAAGTGTGCCAAGACAATATCTCCCACACCATTATACCACAAGCCTGAACCGTTGATGTAAGGCATGATGAATCCATGCTTTCATGTTTACACCAAATTCTGATCCTACCATCTGAATGTCGCAGCTGAAATCGAGACTCATCAGACCAGGCAAAGTTTCTCCAATCTTCTATTGTCTAATATTGGTTAGCCCGTTTCAAAATGTAGCCTCAGTTTCCTGTTTTTAGCTGACAGGACTGGCACCCAGTGTAGTCTTCTGCTGCTGTAGCCCATCTGCTTCAAGGTTTGCGTTGTGTGTTCAGAGATGGTATTCTGCATATCAGCAGAATATCAGCAGTTTTTGAAATACTCAGACCAGCCTGATTGGCACCAACAACCATGGCATGTTTAAAGTCACTAAAGTCCCCTTTCTTCCCCATTCTGATGCTTGGCTTGAACTTCAGCAAGTCATCCTTTTCATGCCTAGATGCCTAAATGCATTGGGTTGCTGCCATGTGATTGGCTGATTATCAATTTGTGTTACCAAGCAATTAAACAGGTTTATCTAATAAAGTGGCCAGTGAGTGTATATACAGTATCTCATAAAAGTGAGTACACCCCTCACATTTTTATAAATATTTTATTCTATCTTTTCATGTGACAACACTGAAGAAATGACACATTGCTACAATGTAAAGTAGTGAGTATACAGCTTGTATAACAGTGTAAATTTGCTGTCCCCTCAAAATAACTCAACACACAGCCATTAACTGCTTGCCGTCCAGCACACGACCATGTACGTCGGCACAATGGCATGGCTGCACAAATGGGCGTACCTGTACGTCCCCTTTAAGTCGCAGGCTAGTGGGCATGCCCACCACGCTCCACGTGAGCGTGCCCCGCAGACTCGATGTTCGCCGGTGGCCCGCGATCGTGACACAGAGAGGCAGAACAGGGAGATGCCTATATAAACAAGGCATTTCCCTGTTCTGCCTAGCAACATGACAGGGATCTACTGCTCCCAGTGATCGGAAGCAGTGATCTCTGTCATGTTCTAGTGAGCCCATCCCCCCTACAGTTAAAACACAGTGAGGGAACACAGTTAATTGCAGTTGATCGCCCCCTAGTCTTTAACCCCTTCCCTGCCAGTGTCATTTACACAGCAATCAGTGAATTTTTATAGCACTGATCGCTGTATAAATGTCACTGGTCCAAAAATAGTGTTAAAGTGTCCGATGTGTCTGCCGCAATGTTCCAGTCATGATAAAAATCGCAGATCGCCGCCATTACTAATAAAAAAGAAATAACAATAAAATTGCCATAAATCTATCCCCTATTTTGTAGACGCTATAACTTTTGCGCAAACCAATCAATGTACACTTATTGCATTTTTTTTACCAAAAATATTGCGCAATTGTCAGTTAAAGCTACACAGTGCCGTATCGCAAAAAGTGCTCTGGTCAGGAAGCGGGTAAATCCTTCCGGGGCTGAAGTGGTTAATGTCTAAACCGCTAGCAACAAAAGTGAGTACACCCCTAAGTGGAAATGTCCAGATTGGGCCAAGTGTCAATATTTTGTGTGGCCACCATGTTCTTCCAGCACTGCCTTAACCCTCTTGGGCATGGAGTTCACCAGAGATTCACAGGTTGCCACTGGAGTCCTCTTCCACTCCTCCATGACAACATCACAGAGCTGGTGGATGTAGACCTTGCACTCCTCCACCTTCTGTTTGAGGATGCTCCACAAATGCTTATTAGGTTTATAAAGAAATAGCTAAGGGGGTACCACATCCAATGAAAACTGTTCATTGGATCTGGTATTGTAACATTAAATAAATAATTATTTTGTAAAAGTGTAAAAGTATATAGTGTTCCTTTCTGGTACCGTCCACTCAAATGTCCAAAAACAATTTTCTAAATGCTTATTAGGGTTTAGGCCAGTCCCATACTTGGCCATACTTGGCCAGTCCATCACCTTTACCCTCAGCTTCTTTAGCAAGGCAGTGGTCATATTGGAGGTTTCTTTTGAGTCGTTATCATTTTGGAATACTGCCCAGCAGCCTAGTCTCTGAAGGGAGGGGGATCATGCTCTGCTTCAGTATGTCACAGTACATGTTGGCATTTATGGTTCCCTCAATGAACTGTAGCTCCCCAGTGTCGGCAGCCCCAGACCATGACACTCCCACCACCATGCTTGACTGCAGGTAAGACACATTTGTCTTTGTACTCCTCCCCTGGTTGCCACCACACACGCTTGACACCACCTGAACTAAATAGGTTTATCTTGGTCTCATCAGACCACAGGACATGGTTCCAGTAATCCATGTCCTTAGTCTCCTTGTCTTCAGCAAACGGTTTGCATGCTTTTTTGTGCATAATTCTTAGAAGAGGCTTCCTTCTGGGACGAAAGCCAGACCAATTTGATGCAGTGTGCGGCATATGATCTGAGCACTGACAGGCTGGCCCCGCACCCCTTCAAGCTCTGCAGCAAAGCTGGCAGCACTCATACGTCTATTTCCCAAACACAACCTCTGGATATGACGCTGAGCACTTGCACTCAACCTCTTTGGTCGACCATGACGAGGTCTGTTCTGGGTAAAATCTGTCCTGTTAAAACACTGTATGGTCCTGGCCACCGTGCTGCAGCTCAGTTTCAGGGTCTTGGCAATCCTCTTATAACCTAGGCCATCTTTATGTAAAGCAACAATTCTTTTTTTCAGATCCTCAGAGAGTTATTTGCCATGAGGTGCCATGTGGAACTTCCAGTGACCAGTATGAGAGAGTGAGAGCGATAACACCAAATTTAACACACCTGTTCCCATTCACACCTGAGATCTTGTAACACTAAAGAGTCACATAACACCAGGGAGGGAAAATGGCTAATTGGGCCCAACTCGGCCATTTTCACTTAGGGGTGTACTCACTTTTGTTGCCAGCAGTTTAGATATTCATGGCTGTGTGTTGAGTTATTTTGAGGGGACAGCAAATTTACACTGCTGTGCAAGCTGTACACTCACTACTTTACATGGTAGGAAAGTGTCATTTCTTCAGTGTTGTCACATGAAAGAAAAGATGTAATAAAATATTTACAAAAATGTAAGGGGTGTACTCACTTTTGCGAGATACTGTACAATATATATATATATATATATATATATATATATATATATATATATATATATATATAGCATTGATACTGTGTATATTTGATATCTTGTGTGAAAGTATGCAAACACATATAGTAATTCACAAATAACTCCACAGACTTGGTGGGAAACATAAAGTTATTTTTAAACTTGGTCAATGTAGATTATTTACTCCAATTTACAGGGCCCTGGAAAAGTATTTGAAAGTAAGCTTGTGAACAGGAGGGCAGCAAGCACAAGCGCATTTCATGCTGTTAATCTATAATTTTCCTCTTCTTACAATCTTAAATATTTAGAAACTGTTCTAATTTTTTCTTTAACTATGCAATAAAAATACCTCTGTGGTTTTCTCTCCTCTTTTAGCCCCTTACTTACCTCCTCTCATGCTTGCCCATCTAATAACTTTTATTTATACCCAATCCTCCAACCCAATTGATTCCTTATGGGATTAGTCCTGAACACGACTGCTCATCATTCATGTTATTACTCTGACACTTTTAGTGTAGTCTATATCACTGAAAGCTACACACGTGTGAAAGATTATATATGGCACAATGCTGTTCATTTATATCATGGCCAAGATTAATTCTAGTATCTTAAGATATATATATACTTGTTATATACTTATTATTGTTATTCAAGGTGCCCAAGTTTTCCTCCTACTTGGCATAACACTCAGGGCCGGTCCTACCACTAGGCAAACTAGGCAGCCCCCTAGGGTGCACTGCTGCCTAGGGCGCCCGGCCACTGGTGTTCCTGCTCTCTCCTCTCTGCAGCAAGCAACTAAGTCTCAGCATCAGCAAGCAGCCGCAGCTCCGTTCGCACATAGTGTCAGAGGCGCAGCGACGGCGGAGCACTGTGTCTGTGTCCCAACTCCCGAATGAATGAAAGCAAGAAAACATTCATTGATGGGCACTGGTGAGGCTGCATTTGATGGGTGCTGGTGGGCTGCATTTGTTGGGCGCTTCATTAAAAAGGTGGGATATACATGGGCAGGGCAAAGGGGGAGGAGTCAGGGGTGGAGGTAAGGGGGGGCAGCAAAATGAGGTTTTGCCTAGGGTGTCAAAAATCCTTGCACCAGCCCTGATGACACTCAAACAAAGGCAATAGTAATAGGCAACACATAAAATCCCAATAAAATAAAATTTAAGTTTTTGGTTGTATATATGGAATGTGGGAAATGTGAAGAAGGGGTGTGAATACTTTTTACCAAGGCACTGTATATATATATATAAGTGCTGTTCCAGGGTTTATACATCTCCCTGGCTCCTCTCATACACATTCAGGGATCTCTGATCCATGATCCAGTTCGGAACTTGGTCCTCTCCCCCAGGCTATTTTAAAGGGGTTGTAAACCCTCTTTTTTTTCTTTTAAATAACAAACATGTCATACTTACCTCAACTGTGCAGTTTGTTTTGCACAGAGAGGCCCCGATCCTCGACTTCTGGGGTCCCCCGGCGGCACTGGTGGCTTCTCCCCGCATCAAGTGTCCACATTGGAGAAGGCTCTCCTAAGGTGGACACCCATGCCGGCACGCTCCTGAGTCCTTCTTCTGTGTACATTCACACAGAATGCAGAACTTGATCCCGCCCCCGGCACCCGCATCATTGGATTTGATTGACAGCAGTGGGAGCCAATGGCTGCGCTGCTATCAATCTATCCAATGAAGAGCTGAAACAACAGGCAAAAAGGAAGAGTGTGTCTCCGCCGAGGGAACGAACGGGCTCAGGTGAGTAAAACGGGGGGGCTAGGGGGCCGGTCAGTGTCAGAAGTTTTTTCACCTTAATGCATAGGATGCATTAAGGTGAAAAAACACGTGGGTTTACAACCCCTTTAAGCTCACCTGAGACAGACAGCCTGTGCTCTCGGCCTGGGAAACACAGACAACACTTGTCTGTGAGAGCAAAAGGTTGGTAAAAAGCTTTTAAGCTGTATCTGTGGAAGCTGACAAGCTGTAGACTTGCTAGAGACACGGCTAGGTTTTTGTTTTGCTATTTTTTGTTCCTATTTGTTTTCTGGAACACTGTACAGCACCTGTATATATATATATATATATAGATATATATATCTATATATATATAGATATATCTATATATATATAGATATATATATATCTATATATATATATATATATTTGTCACTACCTCACTTAATTTGGTATCTTTGCCTGAAAGACTGCTCATCCCAGGGAGCTTTGTACCTGCTACCTGTCTCCCAGGTTAATATATATATATATATATATATATATATATATATATATATATATATATATATATATATATATATATACATATACAGGCAACATTAGCATATTGAAAAAAAACATTTATGAACTAAGTGTAGTTCATGTTTTAGAAAGTGCAAGTTTTTTTAAAGACGTACAGCCAAAGCTCTTTTGGCTGTACTTCTCCTTTGAATCACAAGAGTGCAGTTCATTCCCATTTTCAGCAGACAGCGGGCTGAAGTCTGCTGTCTGCTGATGTCATAGAGCTGGTCCAGGCTCGGGCAAGATCACGACACTGGAGTCAAGATCCGCCCACATGCCTGGACCGGCACCCAGCTTAGGCTCTTAGCGAGCCAATGAGAGCCTGAGCCGGCCCGCCTCCTGCCTCCTCCGCAGCCCAGCTCTCCAGTGAGGGAGGAGGGGGCAGAGCAGAGAGCGGTGTCTAACAGTCAACAGCTCTCTGCTCGGGGAGATCTGAGAACCGCGCAATGTGCGCTGTTCTCAGTGTTAGACCCGGCGAGGGACAGATGCAGCATCCACCTAAGTAAGTATAAATCTGCAAAAATCCCAAACCCCATACTTCTCTTTTAATGTAGTTACCTATCAAATGGAGTTTGAAGGACCCGTAATGATGTCACTTGGGAAATCTGCCCCAGATTGTTACAATCTTTGCTCAGTCTGTGCTTTTCATTTAAAAACACAATAAAAAAAATAAAGATAACAGTAGCAATGGCTTTTATAACCGTAATAGCCTTACAAAGGTGGTCGAACTCCAACAATGAGCAAAACCTTCAGTGCTATCCTCTTGTGCAGGTTCCAGTGTTCCACCGCAACGGCTACTATTAATCCTCCCACAAACAGCATGTTTGTGTCCTTCAGGTACTGCATGCATACCTAGTAAAACACCACCAATAAACTGTCACATCACATTAAACACAAATGACAAAAGACACGGACAAATTCAACCCCTGTCAGCTATGGGAACTTTCAGTTAAAACAACTTTCCCAAAAACTTCAGCTAAAGGTCAAAATAACAGAACATGTGAATAGTTGATGTTTTGTTTCCCATTGCTCTGGACCTTTCCTTTCAAGTCTACATATAACAGCCCTAATTTTTCACTACTTAATAAACATCATTAGCAGATCTAAATGCTGTACAAACGCTACAATTTAAGATAATATATTCGGATAGAATTCTAGACTTCTAGATAGATGTCAAAATATTTTCTGTGTTATGTTTGGAAGGGGCGGATTAAAGTTACTGGAAAGAAATGTGAGTTTCCTCATCTGCAAATATTGCTACATCGCTTTACTCTGTTTAATCGTTTGCCGACCGCGTCACGTAAGTACGATGGCAGAGCAACTCTCCTGCGCTGGATCATGTATCTAGTACGTAATCTAGCACTTCTGGGTAGGGGCCGTGCACGCGCAAGGCCGTGGTGCCGACTGTGCTGTGATTAGTCACAGCACAAGGCGATCAGCAGATCCCGGTGAATGATTGACCTCCACCACCCACTGATTGGCAAAGAGGATAATAGGACAGAGCTCTGTGAATGTAAACAATACAGAGCTCTATCCTGTCGGCAGGGATGTGCCGCTTTTTGTTTCCCTGCAAAGGGTATAAAAAACAGCACATCCCTTAGTAAATTCAGCATAGTGTGAATGCACCAAATATTGTTAGGCACACATTGCACCCTTTGATTGCCCCAGATGTTAACCCCTTCCCAGCCAGTGTCATTAATACAGTGACAGTGTATATTTTTAGCACTGATCACTGTATTAGGGCCACTGGTTCCCACAGTGTCCAAAGTGTCAGACTGCCCCCCATACTATCACAGTCACCCTATAAGTCGTTGATCACCACCATTACCAGTATGAAAAAAATGAATTAATTAAAATGAAAGTATATATACCATAGTTTGTAGATGCTATAACGCTCATGCAAACCAATCAATATACTCTTATCGGGATATCTTTTGATTGGTATTTGATCACCTCTGCATTTTTATTTTTTGTACTATAAACCAAAAACGACAGACAATTAAAAAAAAAAAAAAAGTGTTACTTTCTGCTACCCCCTTCTTGACCAGAGCACTTTTTGTGATTCGGCACTGCATCGCTTCAACTGATAATTGCGCGGTCGTGCAACGTTGCACCCAAACAAAATTGACGTCCTTTTTTTACCACAAATAGAGCTTTCTTTTGGTTGTATTTGATCGCCTCTGCGGTTTTTATTTTTTGCGCTATAAACAAAAATAGAGCGTCAATTTTGAAGAAAAAA
Organism: Lithobates clamitans; assembly: GCA_037952925.1. Classification (NCBI taxonomy): domain Eukaryota; kingdom Metazoa; phylum Chordata; class Amphibia; order Anura; family Ranidae; genus Lithobates; species Lithobates clamitans. Next base: position 290,675 of record JBBGZY010001473.1, read on the forward strand.
AACACAATATTTTGTACTTTTTGCTATAATAAATATCCCCATTATTTTTTTTAAAAAAGCTAATTTTTTCCTCAGTTTAGGCCGATGTGTATTCTTCTACATATTTTCAGTAAATAAAATTGCAATAAGTGTATATTGATTGGTTTGCGCAAAAGTTATAGCGTCTACAAAATAGGAGATAGATTTATAGAATTTTTATTATTATTTTTCTTTTACTAGTAATGGTGGCGATATGTGATTTTTTTTATTTTTTATTATTATTTTTATTGCATTTTCAATACAAACAATACACATACAACTGAAGTGCTATGATACATCCTTATAACAGTTCAAGCCAACATATTGCATTTCTGCGGGTGTATGGTGTATATCACATCATTAATCATCTAGGTGGTGCGTTCTCCCCATTCCCGACTCAAGAACTCATAAAAGACAAAATCCCTCCCCCAGATCTGATCTAGGATCACAAGACTCCCATCTCATATCATCTCGGATCATTGCTGAGTCTCAACTAGGCCGTTTCAAGTATGCCAGACCTTATCATATTTCATCGGACATCCCCTATTTGTGTAGGTGTCCTTATATAACGGGAGATTATTATTAACCAGACGTTTCCATTGCATCATAGAGGGAGGGGTGGTTTTCTTCCATTGTATGGCAATATTCTTCCGGGTGTAAAAGAGCAACAACCCCACTAGTGTGCGTTTCGCTATAGTTGGTACAAGCGTTTCAATCAGTCGCAAAAGACAAGCCTCCATTAATTGTGGCAGTGTGGCTGGTGCGACTCTGTTTATCATTCAGCCTCCCCCCAATATTGCTGAATTTTAGGACAGTGCCAGAAAATGTGTGAGAAATCTCCTGGTGAGATTCCACATCTCCAACACTCTGCGGGACAATCAGGGTTCATCATATGGAGCCTGTGTGGAGTGAAATACGCTCTGTGTACGATTTTGAATTGCACAAAGGGAAATCCCAAACGTCGTCCCAATCATCGTTGTCCAGAGTGGGTATGTCATGCTGCCAGCGAGACCAGAGTTTATCAAGTGATGGCAAAGACACTGAGACCAAGTGTGCGTATAGCTGTGAAGTAGGTTTCTCTGCACAGTTAGTTCTGAGTGTTCTCTCCAGCCCCGACTGAACCATGGTGCATGAAGAGCATGGAAATTGTGCAGCAAAAGCATGTGACAGTTGGAAGTAACGAAATTGGTAGTGATGTGGTATATTATATAAAGAGGAAAGATGTGACAGGGATAATAACGACATTTGTGACACTATTTGTGATAGAGTTTTTACACCGTATTTGGTCCATGCATAAGAATCTGGGAGTTTATAGATGTGGGGTAAATTTGGATTCAGCCACATCGGGGCATTCGAGGAATTCTCAGTTGGTTTATATTTTTCTATAGCTAAGCCTGCCCGCCAAGCTCTCAGGGTGGTGCACGTAGAGGGTGTCAGTGGGTATGGGGCACGAGGACCTCTGAAAATCAGGAACTGGAGGGCCTCTAACGAACCCACTACCGTGGCCTCTAGGACTGTGGATGAATTTGTTTTATCAGGGTGTAGCCACCAGGCCACCGTTACCAGCTGGGTAGCTAGAAAATATTTGTATCAATCGGGAAATGCCATACCACCCTGCGTTGTCGGCCTAACCAAGGTCGTCAACTGGTATCTAGGCGGCAAAGGACCCCACAAAAAAGATGAGAATAATTGATTACGTTTTTTTAAAAAAGGATCTGAGTATCCACTGTGGGGAGTGACGAAAGAGATAAGTGTATTTGGGAATGATTTTCATTTTAATAAGATCCACTCGTCCCCAAACGTACAGAGGTAATTTACTCCATGAGTTGAGTTTCGTCTTAGTGTCTAGAAGTATTGGGGCTAGGTTTAGCAAAATAAAGTCTGAGGCTTGGGTGGATATATGAACCCCCAAGTACTTAAATGTGTCCACCCATTGTAGGAGACAGTACAGAGGGGATGTATTCCTAGCCGCTCGATCTATTGGAAATAGCAGGGATTTGGACCAGTTTACCTTAAGTCCAGTAACCTCTGAAAAGGCGTCTAGTACAGTCAATGTACCCTGCAGGGATGGGCCAGCGTCACTGAGGAACACGATCTGTGATTTTTATCGTGACTGCGACCATGGGCGTCAGCAGAACTTTTTTCAGGGGGGACAAAATTTTAGGGTCACCCATGCACCGCCCCTTTTCAACAATGTCTTTATCACATTATCATGGTCAGAGACTGCAGATGTAGTACAGTCCCTAGGATAAGTAATGGATAATGGCCAACAGGCCCTTTTACCAGACCCAGCGAAACGACAGCAGTGATTCCTCCGGCTGGACGATCGCTCACTCTGGGTTCCCCGGGGGGGGGCGACTCTGGTTAGTAGTGTAGCATGTCTGTGCCCTGGTAGTGGCTCTGTCTTTCTCTCTCTGGTGGTGCTGGGCAGCGTGGCTCTCTCTCTGGTGGCGCTGGGCAGTGTGGCTCTCTCTGGCTTCCGCCCAACACACTCTTTGTCCTGTAGCACTCTCTCCCTCAGCTTTTTTCCAGGCTGCAGTCTCTCAATCTTTCTCTTGATCGAGACTACATGTCCCATGATGCTTTCCTCTCCTAGTTTCCTTTGATTGGCCCTCAGTTATGGCCAATAGGGAAGGAACGGAGCGGGCAGGAAGCTGGGCGGGGAACCTGGTGAGAGCCGCCGTCTCTTTTCCCTGACAGGAGAAAGGGGGGGCGAGCGGGGGGAAACCTCTGATAGCCCGCAGCTTGCCTTTCTCCTGTCACGAACCTTTGTAGGCCTAATGGTGACTCCAGAGTTAGGGGCAGCTGACATCCTTCTGTGTAGAGTGGGTTACGAGGCATTGTGGGTGCAATGCAAGGTAGATTAAGCCAGACACTTGAATGCAAAGAGATTTATTGTCTCTTAAACAGAACTGTGGGAGAGAGGGTTGGGGCCAGGACACCCTTAAGTAGATGCAATGTTAATTGGCAGACTCCGAGACTTCTATAGGTAGACAGCCATGCAGGGAAAGGCACCCAGCTGGACACCACATCTGTATGTGTAGACACGCTATCTCCTATGGCAACAATTTTAAACAGTTTCTAACACAGGTTGTAATGCACTATTTCACTTCTTCCACAATCTCCTTTTTAGACCTTCACTCAACTGAGCTCCCAGTCTATCACTTAAACCCTCTGATCCACTGACACTGGATCTCCTGAGTTCTTCCAATCCTCTCACTGAGTAACTTCCTCAAGCGTCACCCCCGCATCCCTGCTGGGTCCCTATCTTGGCACTCACAGATACTCTTCAAGCGTCACCCCACTGTTCGGTCCCTGACTTGGCACACAAAACTGCTCTGCAAGCGTCACCTCCACTGGCTGGGTCCCTGGCTTGACACCTGCTGAAGTTTCCCAATTCTTCACAATCCCCGGTTGGTGTGAATAGTGCTCTGGTACTTGCTCCAGCTACTCATCGTGGTCCCTGGTAACAAGGTGGATGTTCCCTTAGTGGAGACAGTTTCCCCTCTACCTCCGACCACGACAGGTTCCACGGCCGGCAGAACCGTCACTTCTGGTTGGACTGCAACCCACAGTCCCAACCCTGTGCTGCTCTCCAAAAAGCGTATATTGATTGGTTTGCACAAAAGTTATAGCGTCTACAAACTATGGGATATATTTATGGAATTTTTTAAAATTTATTTATTACTAGCAATGGCGGCACTGCGATATTGCAGCAGACAAATTGGACACTAACCGACACTTTTGGCACTTTTTTGGGAACCAGTGACACTAATATAGTGATCAGTGCTAAAAATATGCGCTGTCACTGTACTAATGACACTGCCTGGGAAGGGGTTAACATCAGAGGCTATCAAAGGTTTAACTGTGTGCTTAGCTAGTGTGTTAGTTTAGTGTGGGAAGTGCTTCTACTAGGGGAAGGTATGGATCCATGTCCATGCTTTGCAAGAACACAGGATCCATGCCTTCCTTACTGACAGAACGGCGATCTGCCTTGTTTACATAGGCAGACTGCCATTCGGCCTGTGTACCGAAGAATCATCGAATCCGCAGGACCTGCTGATCTGCTCCCGCTGTGTAGAATCACAGGGGGAGTGAGTCGCCGGTGGTGCGCAATCGTGCCCGCTACCTGGAAATGCAGGGGGAGGAGCACCTCTCCCTCCGCTTCTAAAAGTGATCCCTTGGCGAATCCTCGCTGGGACCACTTTTATCAGATGCAGAATCGCCCGTAGTACAAAAAAGCTAGCTGCTGTCACAACAACTGTATTTAACGTCAAAAATGGACTGTGGGCGGGCTTGAAATAACCCATAAACTCATAAAATGGCAAATGAGTGGAAATGCAGCCCCTAATCACCTAATCAGTAGCATTCTAGGGAAAACAAGAGGAATACAGCTAATGTTACCTGTTTTGATTCCAGAATTCCAAACATTGGGAAGAGCAAAACTGGTAGCAAAGCAGTGATTGCAAGGGGAATAACCTCCGTACACCAGAACACAGCCATGAGGATAATGGCATAGGCACAACTGGCTTCCTGAAATGAAAAGACAAACAAAGCATAAAAAAGATGTCACATCATACAGGACATGCACATAGTTCTTTACTGCATCTGATTTACTTGGTTTTAGCTATTTTTTTTCCACAAGTTGGTGAATATGGCTAAAACTATTGATTATCTAGTCCAGCCTTTCTCAACCAGGGTTCCATAGAACCCTAGGGTTCTTTCAGGGTTTGTTAGGGCTTCCTTACGCAATAGGCAACTTCTTCCTGCTAGATTTGATACCAATAATCTTTTTTTTAACTTTCTCTAAGGGAAGTTATAGGCAGATCTCATCCATTTTAAAATATGTAATATAAACTACTCAATTTGTGAATCTGAGCTTGTGTAGCTTTTGTGATGCTTGCAGGATTGAATGTGACAGCAAATCCAGACTTTAACAACAATAAGGCAAATTCATAATCTGGATCCAGTTACTTAGTTTTCGGAACTTCCCCAATGACATCAATATACGTATTCCTGTTATGAAACAAAATAAATACTATCAAGGTGACATCATGTTTCTCATCTGCCAAGTAGGCAATCATAGCCTGTAGTACCACTTCTACCTCTACATGCACATTAATCTTTGAACTCACATTCAAATGAAGGTTAAAGTGAACCTGTGTGCAAATACAAACTAGTGAGCGAACTTATAAATGATAGTCGACAGTAACAGCTGTCAGTATATTCCTTTTGTTTTGGGGCCTGTCGCTGCAGCTCGGCTTGGAAACCCCTTTTCCATTGCAGCGTTGACACTTACTCCATAATGGAGAATGGGCACTCCATAGTGTAAAGCCTCGTACACACGATACGATTGTTGACCAATCGAGCGTCTGATTTTTATCCTAAGGGCGTGTGCCAGGATCTTGTCTTGCATACTAATGTTACACAATTGTCGGCCAACAAACACGAATGTAGTGACGTACTACGAGGAATTTAAGCTCTTGAGCGCCACTCTTTGGGCCCCTTCTGCTAATTTCGTGTTTGGTGAGCATTGATTCCGAGCATGCGTGTTTGTACTTTCGACTTTTGTGTGACGGATTTGTGTACTGACTATACGAAAATCTGACAACAGACCGTTGAGGGACCGTTTGAGGGACGAAAGTAGGACAACAATCTGACTTATGGTCAGATTTTAAGACAACAGTCTGTCAACAGACAATCCCCTAACAACAATCGCATCATGTGTATGAGGCTTAATGCTTATAAACCCACAGCAAATCCCTGGGATTCGAATTTGGCAAAAAAAGACCATTTTTGCCTAAATTCACCCATTTGAATTTTTAACAAACCATAATGCACTGCATGGCCTTAGAACCATGGCCTGCAGACTCGGAAGAGCCAAAAATGGAGGTAATTGAACCACCCAGCATCCTCACTATAGAAGGGGGGACTGAGAGCAGCGGGCCAATTTTTACACTCATGCATCCATGAGCTTGATTGAAATTGCTCAGCGGTAAGTTTTTATTAGCAATACCAATCTTAAGTAGTCGTAAAGCCTCAAGGTTTTTCACCTTAATGCATTCTATGTATTAAGGTGAAAAACCTTCTGTGCTGCAGCTGCCCCCAGACCCCCCCCTTTTTCTTACCTGAGCCCAATCCGATCCAGCGATGTGCAGGAGTGCAGTGGCTGCAGCTACTGTCAATCAAATCTAGTGACACAGGAGGGGGGGGGGGGCGGGGCACAGTCCCACTGTCTGTGTCAATGGATGCAGCAGCGGGACTCGGGAGCAAGCTTCCACAAGTGCCCCCAGGGAACGTGGCTTTCTGTGGAGGCACATGATGAAGAGGAGAGAAAAGCAATTGCACAGAGCAGGTAAGTATAGGCATGTTTGTTGTTTTTATTAAAAAAAAACCTGAGGATTTAGAACCCCTTTAAATACAGAGATACAAGGCACAGGCAGGAGTTTTCCTAAAGAAATGAAGATTATTAGCTCTTAGATGATCTGGCTGTGTAAAAATTGTCCAGTGGCAGGACAACTTTGTATCACGGAAAACTAGGAACAATCTTAGTGAACCAATTTCTGTCTGCCAATAAGCATAGTAACGCTTGATGAAAACATGTCACTAAAACTATTTGAGAATATCCTTTTTTAAATGATTTCTTTATTTAGTTTAAGTGAAACAAATACTGCACATTCACAAGCATGAACATTCAGATTAAAAAAATAAATAAAAATCACATAAAATTTTGTACAATTTCGGGTCTAAATATTCCTTCTGTATAAAAACCATTGTTAAGATGAGCATAGTGCTTTAGGTATACTGACCAGGTTGAAACACTATAGAGCTCTAAAGGAAGATTGCCATCGCTCTGTTATTAAGAGCACAGCATGTTCTGATAATCTTGTGGGGAGAGGTGAACATTATTCAAGCCAATCATGCGGCTTAAAATTTGATTTGTTTGTTTTGTAGGAATGGGTTTAAGTCCTCCATTGGCATGGTTTCCAGTACCCTTCAAAAATAACATATGCACGGTAGGTGGATGGAAAAAATAACTTTTTTTAAACTGTTATAGTTTAAAAAATAGTAGATTGGGGTTCTGATTCCATCTATTAGATGAGATCATCGTGAAAGAAAAAAATATATTAATCCCACAATCAAATATGTGCTGCCAGTGTACACTGTCACTGAAGAACCTCTGATAATCGTGCTGCTCCGTAATACCACATACAGCTTTAGGTAAGGTAAACCCTAAAACCTGTACTTGAAAAGAATTATGTACAGTAAAACTTTGGATTGCGAGCATAATTCGTTCCAGAAACATGCTTGTAATCCAAAGCACTCTTATATCAAAGCGAATTTCCCCATAAGAAATAATGGAAACTCAAATGATTCGTTCCACAACCATTTATTCATAAGTCCTTCAGTTTATAGTCCATATAAAAAGATTATAGTAATGTGATAGGTTGTGTAACCATAAAATGTCCATTCACAAGCTAAATCCAGCAGGATCTACAGAGTATAAAAGATGATAGGCACCTCCAAGTGTAGCAATATGTTGCTAAATGTTGTACCTTCATTAAATGTAACCATATTGCTACACCTAGAGGCGCCTCTCTTCTCTTTTATACTCAGTTGTGACGTGACGCTACATGTATATCAAGACATCGCTTGTATATCAAGTCAAAATTTATTAAAAAATGTTGCTTGTCTCGCAAAACGGTCTCTAACCAAGTTACTCTCAAACCAAGGTTTAATGCCCTGTACACACGGTCAGACATTGATCGGACATTCCGACAACAAAATCCATGGATTTTTTCCGACGGATGTTGGCTCAAACTTGTCTTGCATACACACGGTCACACAAAGTTGTCGGAAAATCCGATCGTTCTGAACACGGTGACGTAAAACACGTATGTCGGGACTATAAATAGGGCAGTAGCCAATAGCTTTAATTTCTTAATTTATTCTGAGCATGCGTGGCACTTTGTGCGTCGGATTTGTGTACACACGATCGGAATTTCCGACAACGGATTTTGTTGTCGGAAAATTTTATAGCAAGCTCTCAAACTTTATGTGTCGGAAATTCCGATGGAAAATGTGTGATGGAGCCCACACACGGTCGGAATTTCCGACAACAAGGTTCTATCACACATTTTCCATCGGAAAATCCTATCGTGTGTACGGGGCATTACTGTATTTTCTTTCATTTATTTTTATTGAAATTTGAAGTCAGACAAAGAGAAAATTTTATTAGCGTTACAACAGCCAGAACTCTGGCACAGGCTTTACAAACACAGTGAACGACAAACACCTCTCCAAAACTAGAACAATTGTTAGAGATGGAGAAAATCAAAAATAACATTGTGCAGTTAAGTAGCCTCGCGCCATGTCCGTCGCGATGGTAGGCAAGACAGAGCGTCTAGAAAAAATCCTTACACAACTTACGTCAAGTACCAAGTACCAACTATAACCATTAGAAAAGAGGAGAAGTCCCCAGCAGGAGGAACCTCAAACATGACAAAAGAATGGAGTAAAGAAACAAGAAGGGGAAATGGAAAAGAGTAGGGAGAGAAACCCAGAGAGGAAAACAAGAAGCAAAACTCCCGGGGGGAGAACAGAATTTGTTCGGATACCCCACAGCTTCACCTGAACATAATCAGCCAAGGGGCTCCAGAAAGTTTTGCAGCCAGGATCATAAAGAAGATCAGATGCTGCCAGATTGGGAAAGATGCTCAACTGGTTCATTTAACAGAGCGATACGGGGTTGTTGGGGAACCAGGATCTCTGAAACCTTTCATATCAAAGCCAATACCTTATTCCAGAAACCCAGTGACCTCAGACACTAACCCCATATATGATACATGGTGCCAAGCGCGTGGCATCCTTGAAAACATAGGGGTGAGGAAGACGGGTACAGTCTTGACAAATGGAAAGGCACCATGTACCACCTCGTCACATGTTGCCCTAGAAGCTGTTTTGAAAAGGACCCTCTCACTTTTGGCATTGGTACAGGTCTCTCATGTTATTGCCTGGGTTCCTATGCCTTTGTAGCACTTACCCCAGCAGCAGCTCCTTTGTATGATAGGTTCTGCCACAACATTCATTCACTCACCTGGTTATACATTAAAGGCGGCCCACACCTTTGTAACTTAAAGTGATTGTAAAGTCTCATTTTTTTTCCTATAAAAATAATAAACATTTTATACTTACCTGATGCAGTGGATTTGCACAGAGCAGCCAAGATCCTTCTCTTCTTGGGTCCCTCTTCTGTGCTCCTGGTCCCTTCCTCCTTTTGAGTGCCACCACAGCAATCAGCTTGCTATGGGGGCAGCTGAGCCGAGTCTTAACTCCCTGTGTCCATTTAGACATGGATTCCCGGCCCTGCCCCCTCTCTCCCCTAATTGGCTAGTTGAGTTTGAATGACATCAGCGAGAGCCAATGGTGCTGCTGCTGTGTCTCAGCCAATCAGGAAGCAGGATCTTGGATGGCTGAGACACTCGTGGACATCGCTGGACAGAAAGGGACCTCAGGTAAGTAAGCGTTAGGGGGGCTGAGCGTGGCAGCTGCACACAGAAGGCTTTTTATCCTAATGTATAGAATGCATTAAGATAGAAAAAACCATCTGCCTTTTCATTCACTTTAAGCGTTAGTATGCTACCATTCTATAATAGTACACAAAATAGGCTGCAAGCAACTTGATGGTAGATTAGAGCTGCACGATTAATCGTATATAAGATCGCGATTTCGATTCACACCCCCCCTGCGCGATCTGCAAGCTGGATTAGCTTGATTTTCCGGATCTCCCAGTCGGAAGCATGGAACCAGCGTGGAATGCAAATGGTGCCAATATCGGAACTGACGTCAGCAACCGGAACTGACATCAGTCAGCATAGAGCATAGTGTCGGCCTGGACTGCGCAAGCGCAATCAACACGCCGCTCGCTCCCAATGCTCGGGGCTGGTTATTTAATACAGCAAGGGGCGGATACTTTTCTCAAAGGAGCAGATGTATATATGGTTATAAAGACAGCAAGGGGCGGATGCTTTTCTCAAAGGGGCGGATGTATGGTTAACTATACTTCCGCCCCTTTGAGAAAAGCATCCGCCCCTTTCAGAAAAGCATCCGCCCCTTGCTGTATTAAATGAATAACCAGCCCCGAGCATCGGGAGCAAGCGGCGTGTTGATTGCGCATGCGCCGTCTACAGCTGATTTTTCTCTTTTAAATTTAACCTGTATTCTAAGCAAAAGAATCGCGATTCTCATTTTTCCCAGAATCGTGCAGCTCTATGGTAGATAAAATAAATGTATTATGACAAGGCTAGATAAACACAATGTATAAACCAGTAAACAGGCAACTGAACACATTTAAAGATGCTGACGTAAATAAAGTGAACACTGACCTATAATTTAGCAATCAACTGAACTGCAGAAACGCTAAACCAAATTTTACCTAGTGCAAACAGTGATAAATGTAACAGCATTAGTCAATTAAAAAAAGGGTTCTCGAGTGCACTCTGCGCTAGGAAGGGCCTGAAAGTACCTGGCACCTATTTGGCAGTAATAAGCCGGCTATTGTTCAGGCCTGTCTGTAAGGTGGTGCACGTGATGCTGTCTTTTTAAGCTGTGCACAATGGATGGCAGATGGGCTGCTAGGTAAGGAGCACTCTCTATCGGCATTAAAGTGGTGTTCCGGCCGAAATGATACTTTTTAAATAAAAATACCCCTATAATACACAAGCTTAATGTATTCTAGTAAAGTTAGTCTGTAAACTAAGGTCTGTTTTGTTAGTTTATAGCAGTAGTTTGTTATTTTATAAACTTACAGCAGGCCGTGGCCATCTTAAGTGTGGGCATCTGAAGCCAGACTGTATTTCTTCCTGGATCTCATCCTTGCAGATCTTGCACATGCTCAGTGCAGCACAAGCAGTGTAATAGGTTTTAGGCCAGTTTTCCATAGCAACAGCAGTGTCAGAGGCAGTTGCCGCCCCTTCCCAGAAGGCATTGCAAACAGGAAATGATGCGATGGGCCGCGGCCAGGGAGGAGTAAGTAAAAAATGAATACAGCAGATATACAGTAAGAGCTGAGAAAAAAAAATAAAAAAATATCCAACTGGTTTACAGTGCAGAGTTTAGTGAGGGATGGTGAAGAGTTATAAAAGTGGGTGGAACTCCACTTTAACTGTGGGCATTAAGCTTGGTTGCTCCGCTCACCACTCCTGACCAACGCACTGGCCAATGAGGAGCGAGAGAGCCTCAGCTCTCATGCCATTGGCTCCCGCTGCTGTCATTCAGAGCTGGTGATGAGGAGAGGGGGCGGGGCTGAGTCCAGCTCTGTGTGTCTTATGGGCACAAAGAGCAGGGCTTGGGAGTGAGCATGCACAAGTGCCCCCATAGCAAGCGGCTTGCTATGAGGGCAGTCAGCGGGGGGGGGGGGGAGCTATGAGCATTGGCAGGAGACCTGAGAACAGGAGGATCGGGCTGTTCTGTGCAAAACTATTGCACCATTACTATTCCTTTAATTCATTACAAGTATTTTACCAACATGTTATCGGAATGTGAAAGGAATCCAGACTACCTGCCCAGAGGAAACCCACACAGGCACAGGGAGAACATACAAAGTCTGTACAGGTCAAGCCGCTGTTGGGATTTAAGTCAATACCCCTAGTGCTGCTTGGCAGAAGAGCTAACCATTTAGCAACTGTGCTGTCCCGAACCTAATTCTCTGGGAACAACAGACACATTTTTTATCGACATAATCAAACATACTGCAAACAAATCAAATTAAATAAACCACTCAGATTACACACAGGTATTAGGAGCAAGGCAGTTTTGTTGTGCAATAAAACCAATGCTGAGACTGATGAAATTGACTTGAGATTTCTTTGGTTTTATAACTATGTTTACAATACTATAAAAATATATCCTGCATATAACTAATATGGTTCACACTGGAATAACCACGTTCCCATGCAGTCCTTTATGGTCCTGCACGTTCCTGTTTTGCCAACCCATTCATTTCAATAGGCTGCCAAATGTACTGGAATGCGTAAAAAGTAGTGCAAGCGCTACTTTTTGAGATCATGTGGCACCAAACCACATAGCACCGCAGTACAATTTGGTGTGGTGGCCGCAAACATAATGCATTTGCGAAATGCATTTGGGTGCCATTTACATACCTGGGCACAAGGGCAAGGGCAGTATGTTCATGTGTGGTGCGGTTCACCGCGTTCTGGTGTAAACTGGCCCTAATAGAAAGAACTTCTATACACTTTAAACTTCTTTACAATTTTTTGCCTGACCTGTCTGGTGTGTTCCTTCATGATGCTGTTTGTTCACTAAGGTTCTCTAACAAACCTCTGAGGGTTTTACAGGACAGCTGTATTTATACTGAGATTAAATTACACACAGGTGGACTCTATTTACTAATTAGGTGACTTCTGAAGGCAATTGGTTCCACTAGATTTTAGTTAGGGGTATCAAAGTGAAGGGGGGGCTGGATACAAATGCACACCACACTTTTCAGATATTTATTTGTAATTTATTTTTTTCCTTCCACTTCACAATTATGTGCCACTTTGTGTTGGTCTATCATATAAAATCCCAATAAAATACATTTATGTTTTTGGTTGTAACATGATAAAATGTGGAAAATTTCAAGGGGTATGAATACTTTTTCAAGGCACTGTACCTTGGTTATAATGAGAGGTTATTTGAGTTACTGTTGCCTTTCTATCATCTCAAACCAGTCTGCCCATTCTCCTCAGACATCTGACATCAACTAGGGATTTTCATGCGTACAACAGCCGCTCACTAGATATTTTCTCTTTTTCGGACCATTCTCTGTAAACCCTGGAGATGGTTGTGCATGAAAATCCCAGTAGATCAGCAGTATTTTTAAATACTCAGCAAGTTATCTTCACCACGTCTAGATGCCTAAATGCATTGAGTTGCTGCTATGTGATTGGCTAATTAGCAATTTATGTTACCAAGCAATTGAACAGATGTACCTAATAAGGTGGCCAGTGAGTGTATATTTGCTTGTTGATGGGTTTCTACATGTACATTGAACATTTACTTTCCACTCCTCACTGCAAGCTCAATGATCATTCTAAGCCATAATACATGCATGCAGGAGCGCTGCTAGGTCTACAAAAGATCTGGGGCTAGAGCCCATACCAACGTAGTAAGGAAAGTCAAATGCTTGGGCGGGCATACACATGTATATACAGTAATATAGGTGTGTGTGTGTGTGTGTGTGTATATCCCCAGAGAGCCCCCCTTACATCAGGGTCCCCAGAGAGCCCCCCCTTACATCAGGATCCCCAGAGAGCCCCCCCTTACATCAGGGTCCCCAGAGAGCCCCCCCTTACATCAGGGTCCCCAGAGAGCCCCCCCTTACATCAGGGTCCCCAGAGAGCCCCCCTTACATCAGGGTCCCCAGAGAGCCTCCTCCTTGCATCAGAGTCCCCAGAGAGCCTCCTCCTTGCATCAGAGTCCCCAGAGAGCCTCTCCTCCCCTTGGGGACCCCTGCTGAGACTCAGGGCTATGGGCCCCAGATTCGGGACTATAGCCCCAAAAGCCACCCCCTAGCGATGCCACTGCATGCATGTATCTTGAGGTGGTGTCATGTGGCTGGAGGACCAATGTGCATATACTAGTTGGTTTGTTTTCAAGATGACCTACAAAGATCTTCTTATATGTTCTTCATTAGGATTCATTTTTAATTAATGGCTACAGTGACTACTCAAATCTAGCATCAGTGTGGTCAGAAGTGGGTGGATTTTGGTTGGCCAAATTGACCCTCTCCTATATATAATACCATTGCCTTAGCTCTCATTGCTGAAATTATTCTAATCGTTAGGACAAATAAGCATAATTCCTTCGAGAAAAGAAGGGTTTTCTGGCCTCTGGCCTTCTCCTGGTAAGCAAATTTGGGACCCTCATCCTTAAAGTAAATCTGTAGCTAGGCAAGTAGCGGACAGTATAAGCTTTCATATATCAAGTACAGTATCTGTTGCTGCAAAAAAATCTCAACTGAGCCCTGCCTAGATTGCCATTCAGTTACTCCACATGTACCCCGACCCTTCCCACAAAGCTATTTCACAGGCCTTGACCTATCAGAATGCCTGGCATTGTCATGCTTGTGATAGTAGGTGAGGATGTCTAATCTTGCAGTAGGCAACTTTCATCAGTGAAATGTTTATTGAGGATTGTTGTCGGATATTCAAGATTTATACAGTAGATAGAATACATGAGTTAAGTACATTGCTATCTGAATAACTGGCTATGGGGAATGAGTTATAGTACTGCTGAGGTGGTGTTCTAGCCTAAGTGGTGATTTGGGGGTCGTACTTTTCCCAATCTATCTCACTCTACACCTGTTATGGGTTTTGGTAGATAAATATCCTTTCCTAGGGAAGAAAAAAATCCCTTTTTTCTTACTATTCGACTATGCCAGAAAAGTTTGTTAGTAATTAAATGATGCCAGTCTTTGTAGATTTCTGGGTGAAGAAATCTTTAGACATGCATGTACAGAGAATGTGCTGACACTAATTTCTTAAAATATGGTTTCCCATAGTAAGGTCTATAATAAGACAGCCAGCCATCCAATGCCAGCATGAGTAGTAAAAACCAGTTAGGCCAGAACAAAGAAATTTGCATCAGTGTAATTAATAGAAGCTGGACTGACTGTCACTTTTACTTGTGCCTAGTAGCATGGTGTACCGGCTGTTGTCAAATCCCCTAGACAATGTCCTATCTCATCTGCTTCCTAACCCTGAATTGCTGTTAATTGTCAAAACTTTTAAAGCAATAAAAATGCACCGTTACTTATTCATTTTATTTATTTTTGTTCCTCCTTTTTTGGTGTCAAATAAAGAGAAAACTATGAAGCTCTTCTATAATCTCAAAGTGGTTTATTTATCCGCTTCAGCCCCGGAAGATTTTACCCCCTTCCTGACCAGATCACTTTTTGCGATTCGGCACTGCGTCGCTTTAACTGACAATTGCGCGGTGGTGCGACATTACACCCAAACAAAATTGACGTCCTTTTTTTCCCACAAATAGAGCTTTCTTTTGGTGGTTTTTGATCACCTCTGCGTTTTTGTTTTTTTTTGCGCTATAAACAAAAAAAGACAAAACAATTTTGAAAAAAAAGCAATATTTTTTACATTTTGCTATAATAAATATCCCCCAAAAATATATAAAAAAACAAATCTTTTCCTCAGTTTAGGCCGATACGTATTCTTCTACATATTTTTGATTAAAAAAATGCAATAAGCGTATATTGATTGGTTTGCGCAAAAGTTATAGCGTCTACAAAATAGGGGATAGTTTTATGGCATTTTTATTATAATTTTTTTTTTTTTACTAGTAATGGTGGTAATCTGCGATTTTTATTGTGACTGTGACATTATGGCGGACACATCGGACACTTTTGACACTATTTTGGGACCATTGTCTTTTATACAGCGATCAGTGCTATAAAAAAACGCTCTGATTACTGTGTAAATGACACTGGCAGTGAATGAGTTAACCACTAGGGGGCGATGAAGGGGTGAAGTGTGTCCTAGGGAGTGATTCTAACTGTGGGGGGATGGGCTTCAACTCACATGAAAGCGATCACTGCTCCCGATGACAGGGAGCAGTGATCTCTGTCATGTCACAAGGCAGAACAGGGAAATACCTTGTTTACATAGGCACTTCCACGTTCTGGGGCTCTGTGACACGATCGCTGGGAGACCGGACATCAAGTCTGTCGGTCCCGCGGGCACGGTCACCCTGTACGCAGCGCTCACGCCCACTAGCCTCGCCAATTAAAGGGGTTGTACAGGTACGCCCATTTGCCCATCGCTGCCATTATGCCGACGTATATCGGCGTACAGCGGTCGGCAAGTGGTTAAAGAATGGAGCTTTCTAAAGTGTAAGTTCTCTGTCCAAAGTAAATGTTCAATTAGTGTACTGGATAAAGTGCAAGTAAAAATCCTGTTTTTTCTCATACAATTTGTTTATTATTTTTAAATATAACAACCATTGACAAATTGAGTACATACAAGGATGGTGGTACAATATTCAAACAGCAATAAATCTAAACATATCGCTTTATGAACAGGATGAGTACATAACAATGTAAAAATGTAACAAGTACAGCAACGAATAAACCAATAAAGTAAAAAAGAGGGCTCTGACCGGACGTAGTAAAGAGAAAGGTATGCCACATCCCATAATTGAGAAAAAGAACAAAGGATTCCCCTTGGGTGGGATTTTTAGGGCATTACCATGAATGATACAATATAAGTAAAAAAGTAGTTTTATTCCAAAATTCCAAAAAATGACAAAAAATACAACATATAAAAAAAGTGAATCAAACACAAATAATATGTACAGACAATTGCATCAAGGGCAACATGTATGAAATAGAGAATACCACAACATGGCAATTGAACAGACCAGTGGTATGGAATGTAGTAAGTCTCACTAAACCGACGCGTTTCGGAAAGTCCTTCATCAAGGTTTAACAAGTGAGAGTTATCATTTACAAAATGCAAATGTTATAGAGGCATCCAAGACATACAATCAGCTTCACTACGGTCTCCCAGGCCATGTGCACATAACGAAAATCCAATGGTTGGTAAGATGAGGCACTATAGGTGATTCATATAAAGGGTGCAATCCCAATAGGTGCTGAAAAACGCCACGTCCAAAAATTTGGCGCGGCGCCTGTGCACGGGCTGGGGTCCAAAGGAATCTTCGGACCTGGAAACTTAGATCTGCTCAATTGCCATGTTGTGGTATTCTCTATTTCATACATGTGGCCCTTGATGCAATTGTCTGTACATATTATTTGTGTTTGATTCACTTTTTTTATATGTTGTATTTTTTGTCATTTTTTTGAATTTTGGAATAAAACTACTTTTTTACTTATATTGTATCATTCATGGTAATGCCCTAAAAATCCCACCCAAGGGGAATCCTTTGTTCTTTTAAACCAATAAAGTATTACATCAAAAGCATTAGAAAATTCCATCAGAAGGAAAAAAGTAAGCTAGTGACTATTGGTTCATTTTGCAAGAGCAGTAATAAGGAGATCAATCTAATAGGTATATAATAAAAACAGAAGAGATAATCTGTTTATAAGTACCACACAATATTGAAAGAAAGGTAGAAAACAAAAAAATAGGAGTAGATAAAGAGGGGAGAATGGAGTTGGGGGGGGGGGGGGTTACAGGTGGTGATGGGATCCCAAATTATTAGAAGGTAAAGTTAAGGCAAATAAAGTAAAATTACCAAGACAATAATAGCGTGTCATCAAAGTCTGGGGGTAAACAATGCTTAACCCAAGGAAGACAGATTTTCTCAAATTGACCGATTCAATCTCTTTCAATTGCTTCCATTTTAGCAAGAATAAGAGCTTTATTAGTTCTGTGTATGGCTCCAGCTAGAATAACATTTTTGGGCAATTGGGCAATCCCACCAATTATGAAGTTCAGTGCCAGACTCTGAACCGCCGCGTAAACAAGCTCCAGGGTAATCAGAGGCATATTTCCATATTCTAGTGGGGACCAAATACCAACGGGTTAGCACCTTAACCACTTCAATACCAGGCACTTTCGCCCCTTCCTGCCCAGGGCAATTTTCAGCTTTGAGCACTGTCACACTTTGAATGACAATTGCGCAGTCATGCAACACTGTACCCAAACTAAACTTTTTATCATTTTCTTCCCACAAATAGAGCTTTCTTTTGGTGGTATTTGATCGATGTAGTCCAAATGTATCACACAGAGTAGGAATATAATTTATGGAGAAGGCAGATACCAAATTATATAAATGAGCTTTATTCCATGCTAAATCCTGTTTTTTTCAATTTCACTTGCACATTATTGTGTATTCAGAGCAAACACTGCTTCTCCTTATTTACTTTGCTAAATGAACAACCTCAACCCCAGAGTTTCTTATATGATGAAATATTGGCTGCACCCACAGCTTTATGCCTTAATCAGCTGGCTTTATACAAATTATTGTTATTGTGTTATTGCTGGCTGGAACAGAACAACGCTGCTAAATTACACAGAAAACAAATTGGTTTTGCTTCATCCCATATAAGCCAATATGTAAACTCTAACAATAAGTTTCTGTTATTTGCTCCCTTTTGGTTTAATAGACAATTGAAAGTGTTTTATTACTTCTGTTCAACAAATGAAAAAAAAATAGCTGTTCATCCAGCCAGAGATCTTATGAGTTGATAACTTTCTGTACTCTGCCTCTGGACTGTAATTGGTTAGCAGGTTAAAATAAAATTTTAAAAAAGTGTGGAAAAAGCAAACTAATGCAGTCACCACATCGAAGGACCAGTAAGCTGCAATAATATCAATTTTTGTTCTTGGATTTAGATACACCTTAAAGCAGAAGAAATATTTTCACTTTTTCCAAGTCCTTTATTAATGATCAAAAACATTTGGAGTGAAATTTTTTTTTAAACTTACCAGAAGTGCCCTGTTGCTAGGTGGTGGCTCCTAATCTGACACTTCCGACTCCGCGGTGCTCCACATCACTTCCTCCCTCGCCTGTGCTCCTGGGAAATGTGAGTCGTAATTTCCCAGGAGTCAGTAGGCAGGACTGTGTGAAAAAACGGCGTAATTTCCCGACAGGAAATTACGCGTTTTAAGGCAGACCTTCCTCCGTCGCCACACGTTGGTATGGCTACTTGCTAAGCAATCAACGCTACGGCCGCCAGAGAATCGCGCATGTGTGAGATTGAGAGGTTGCATGCTGGTTACCCAGCATGCACCTCTTGATCGGTTATTCAGGAAGAGATTACGATTGGGCTTCATATGCCCACACTCATCATGGCAACAGCCAGAAGAAGATTTTCTAAATCGTAAGTTTAAAAAAAATGTATGATTACTATCCACAAGCAAATATAGATATAGTTTAATTGTGTTATTACTGTAGTGTGAGGGGATGCCATGAAAAAAAAAAAAAAATTCTGTGGCCGGAACTCCGCTTTAAAGTCAGCAGCTACAAATACTTTAAAATATGGACACTTACCTGACCAGGGCACCCGCGATGTCGGCACCCGAAACCAATCTGTCCCTCGGCTCTTGGGTGGAGGCGCCGCCATCTTCAGTAAGGGAATCAGGAAGTGAAGCCTTGCAACTTCACAGCCTGGTTCCCTACTGCACACGCGCGAGTTGTGCTGCACGATCCCACTGGTCCCTGCTGTCTTCTGGGACCTGTGTGTCTCCCAGAAGACAGTGGGGGGGGCGGAGGAGGCGCTGGACATGGCGTAGATATCCGCGTATACTGCGGCTGTCCCGGAAGTGGAAGCAAATACCTGGATTAGACAGGTATATGCTCCCCCCCTCCCCCCTGAAAAGGGGCCAAATGTGACACCGAAGGGGGGAGGATTCCGAAAAGTGGAAGTTCAATTTTTGGGTGGAACTCCGCTTTAATTTAATTCCACATTGTTTATATTGGATAAAGCTTATTTATGCCAACATCATCCTAAAACTGTTTCCTGCAAAACAAACAAACTGGGTAGTCTTTCCAGGGCAGAAAACCCGATTCAGTTAATTTGGACAAATAACTTGAAATCTTGATGTACAAGACTGTTGCCGTAGGAGACAGCGGTCCTACCTATACAGAAGTGGTGTCCAGCTGGAGGCTTTAACCTGTATAGATGTCTTCCTATAGAAGTCTCGGAGTCTGCCAATTATCATTGCATCTACTTAAGGGTGTCCTGGCCATAACGCTCTCTCCCACAGTTCTGTTCAAGAGACAATAAATCTCTTTGCATTCAAAAAGTGTCTGGCGCCCACCATTTCATCTTGCATTACACCCACCATGCCTTGTAACCCACTCTACACAGAAGGATGTCAGCTGTCCCTAACTGTGGAGGTCACCATTAGGCCTCGAGGGACTCGGCACTTTGCTACATAAATGTCACAGATTAATATAAATGTATTGAAAGAAGCCACGTGTAAGCTGTTGGGAAATGACTTTAAACATCATATGTCACATGTTGCCCAGGCTTCCTGGCCTGTCATCATCTCACTTAGGATATACTTCTTGGTGTTATTCCAAACCCTATACTGGATTATATGTACCAACTTGTTAAAGGTTATATAAATAACACATTACAGACAAACTGTCATTTTCTGTTTTCAGACACACATATTAAATGCTGGTACAAATATAACGTCTCAGCAGCAACCATTCCAGAGAATTTTTCTTAGTAGTGATTTCTGTTTTGTAAGTAGTACCTCTTAGTGAAAATGAAGCTGTTGTCTGCTGACATTAATCAAATCGCTATTTGTTGCCAAGCGTATATTCAAACTTCACAGCAAAAAATGCTGCACTCATCTAGTGCTGTGCTAATGTCTATGGCATTGCGGTGATTAAAGTGTATCCACAGCCATGACCCACCACAATTTTCACCCAACAAACCTCCACCAGACTAAATCACACAGTACCATTTTATTTGGATATAAATGGCCATAGCAGCCTTTTATTAAATAACCTTAAATAACAAAATACAGATTTAATATTACATAATATATAAACCATAATAACAATTTTGTAACTAACTGATCTTATAATAGGTCTTGAGTTTTTGAAGGCACATGTGATCAAATAACCGTCTATTTCTGCCATCAGCTTGCATATTAGACCCCCCAGCCACAATTACACTGCCTCGGGGATAACTCCTTACTAAGTTACTATCCAATAAAGCCCCAATAACCAGTAACACATTACTGCCGACACTCAGTAAGGAAGGCACACCCATACCTGAGATGGACCCAACCTCATGGTTCTCAAACTTATAAACCTTCCCACCTTGAAAAACCCTGTAACCTCTGCTCACTGCTATGACATCACCTACCCACCCAAAATTGCTAGCGATCAAAAACCAAAAACCGCCACTACCAACCTAACCGAATAAACAGGAGATGACAACAAAAAGGCAGTCAAGCAAAACAGTAAAGAGACAAAGGTCAACAAACAAAGGGGGGTGGGAGGGCAAGAAAAACTCGTCTGCCGATGTCACTGCTTCAACTAAACTTGGAATCAAGACGACCCCCTACCAGACCCCTAGAGCCACACCCCGCCAATCCAGGCCTAGTACTAAACCTTCTGTTTTGCACAATGTAGGGTAAGATTAGAACTCCTGGCAGGTTTTACTCCCTTTTGAGGCTCCATTGATGAGATGACTTCCCTTCCTGTCTGTAAAAGGCTGTCCCCAGGGCAGGAAACGAGAGGAAATATTTCTAATGGCAACATAGACAGAAGTCAGGTAATGCCTGACCCTCTGAGCTATGAGTAAGCACTCAGTTTCGAGTGTGAAACGCGTCAGCTGATCCTGTACATCCTGCATGATTGTCTTGTACTTTTGATGGTCCTATCTCTACAATAAAGACAAGTTTTCTACTTTATCCAGTGTGCGGCATCCAGATCTTTCTATCCAATACAATGCCTGACCCTCTGTCAGCATTTTATTGTTGTCTCTTTCTCTGTTGAAGATTTTTCCTCACTCCCCTGACTGATAAAAAGTTGTCTCGAACAATACCTCATGATTTTCCACCCCATCTTCGCACTGGACAGAAATAGTTTGAGGCTATACAAATTTTATCTTATTTGCTCTAGAAATTAGGATGTGTTTTTATTCACTATATCTGTAAGCCTGTACAGGGGGTCTGGCTGTTGTAACAGTTACTGTTTAACTCTATGTCGGTCATTGAATTTCCAAATAAAAATAGTTGAAAGTAAAAAGTTGTCTCAAAAACACAAAAGTGAGAAAAAAAAATCTTCTAAATGGACAGCAGTAACACCTGACAGGGCAATCCTTCTTTTCCCACAAAACCAAAAAACAAAAGTTTTGTGTATAGATATACTCTAAGGCACATGTGTCAAACACAAGGCCCGTGGACATCTCATGTGGCCCTCGCACCTCTCCTGCAGCTACAGAAGACCTTCAGCCTTCCTCTGCTCTTCCTCCAGACCCTGCACTTTCTGCTTCTCAGTAATGCTCCCAGCTTCTTCCCAGCAGCAGCACAAGGTAAGAGGGAGCACTGTGATACAAGGGAGGGTGGGGGACTCTTGACTGCAGATGGTGGGGGTGCTCTTGACATCTGATGAAAGGAGGGGTGGGGTGCTCTAGACATCTAAACAAATAGATACAACTGGCACTTTGAGGGCAATCATAATGCTGATGCGGCCCGTGATGAAATTGAGTTTGACACCCCTGCTCTAAGGACCGCAGTGCAGCAGCGTCTAGGTGTTAGGGATGCAGTCCTGCCACCTCCTGAATGCATGCTTTTTTTTTTGTTTTTTTCCAGCTGAACAGAGATTTTGTACAGAAACACTGTTCCACAACCCTGAGCTAAGTGTTTGGCTTGTAGTTGTAGCATGGGCCTTAATGACCTTAATAGGTGAGTTTGATAGGTTTGAATGTCAAACGTGACATGTTAAATTTGCTACACCCATAAAGCCCCCTAACCGCTTCTCCTAAAACTGCAAAGGCAGCAAAAGGGGGTGTACTCACTTTGTAAAAATTATCCCCGCTGTCGCGTTTGGCGGGCTAAAGAGCATATTTATAGATGCATGTGTTTTAATAAACCACTTGCCGACCACCCTATAGCAGTTTTACTGCTACAGGGCGTCCGCGTTGCGCAGGATCACATATATGTGATCCTACACTTCCAGGTATCGAGCATGAGTGAGCACCACCGGTGGCGATTCTACACAGTGGGAGCTGATCAGCGAGTCCCACAGACCCGATGTCCGCCGGCACCAGATCGTTCTGTACACAAGCAGAACGGCGATGTGCCTATGGAAACAAGGCAGATTGCTGTTCTGTCAGTAAGGAAGGCATGAATCCTCTGTTCCTGCTAAACAGGGACATGGATCTATGCCTTCCTCTAGTAAAAGCACCTCTCACATTACAGTAAAACACCAGCTAGGCACACAGTTAACCCTTTGATCACCCCTGATGTTAACCCCTTCCCAGTCAGTGTCATTAGTACAGTGACTCCGACATTGCGGCGGACAAATCTGACCCCAAATTACACTTTTTGGGGACCAGTGCCATTATTACATTGATCAGTGCTATGAAAATGTAAAAATGACACTGGCAGGGAAGGGGTTAACACTAGGGGGTGATCAAGGGGTTACGTGTGTTCCCTCAGCGTGTTCTAAATGTAGGGGGGATGGGCTTACTGAAATATGACAGAGATCACTGCTCCCGATCACTGGGAGCAGTAGATCCCTGTCATGTCACTAGGCAGAACAGGGAAATGCCTTGCTTACACAGGCAGTTCCCTGTTCTGCCTCTCCTCGCTGGGATCGCGGGCTGCCGGCAGACATCGAGTCAACGGGGCACGCTCCCGCATCGCATGGCGTGAGCCCGCTATCCTGCTTTTACGGACTGACGTACAGGTACATCAGTTTGCGCAGGAGAGCCATTCTACTGACGTATATCGGCGTAAGCCGGTTGGCAAGTGGTTAAAGCACCTAAACATAATAAGCAAATAAGCAAATATGAGGATTTGGTCACACCATATGGCCATACAGTTCTTAAGCTCACTACTGAGTCAAAGTAATCCCATTTTCAATGCGCCCCACACTATTCATAGAATGAAAGATCCCACTTCTCAACCATGGGAGAAATACACTCCTCTTTATGGGAGAAATACACTCCTCTTTATGGGAGAAATACACTCTTCTCTATGGGAGAAATACACTCCTCTCTATGGGAGAAATACACTCCTCTCTATGGGAGAAATACACTCCTCTTTATTGGAGAAATACACTCCTCTCTATGGGAGAAATACACTCCTCTCTATGGGAGAAATACACTCCTCTCTATGGGAGAAATACACTCCTCTTTATTGGAGAAATACACTCCTCTCTATGGGAGAAATACACTCCTCTCTATGGGAGAAATACACTCCTCTTTATGGGAGAAATACACTACTCTCTATGGGAGAAATACACTCCTCTCTATGGGAGAAATACACTCCTCTTTATGGGAGAAATACACTACTCTCTATGGGAGAAATGCACTCCTCTTTATGGGAGAAATACACTCCTCTCTATGGGAGAAATACACTCCTCTTTATGGGAGAAATACACTCCTCTCTATGGGAGAAATACACTCCTCTTTATGGGAAAAATACACTCCTCTTTATGGGAGAAATACACTCCTCTTTATGGGAGAAATACACTCCTCTTTATGGGAGAAATACACTCCTCTTTATGGGAGAACTAAAAGGACTCTACCTAGAACTCAGGTGGACACTGATTAGAAGTACTGGTGGGGGATTATGGGGTGCTCCAGCCCAAGAGGTCTGGTCAGGAGCCATATATCTTTCATTCTATGAATAGTGTAGGAAAATGGGGTACTTTGACGCAGTCAATTTGCTTATCTGCTTATTATGTTCAGGTGCTTTAAATAGCCTTGTAGGACTTAAATGACATTTTTGTATGTGTGCGCTCTAATCTTTTGTTCTGTTTGTATGGTCTTATAGCAGCACCATCTTTATCGTGATGCATAGTTAGGGTGCGCCCCCCAAGTCTTTGTTTGTATGATCTAAAGTCTGTCCAGGAAGTAAGGCAGAAGTAATCAAGCAGTGTTTTTAAACAGCTTTGAAGACAGTGAGGTAAGCCGGTGTTGCTATTGTAAGAAAAAATGAGATCCCCTCTCCCAGCAACACACACTTTTCTTCTTTGGCTACTACTCGTCTCTGAGCGAAGTCCTGCATAGGCTAAAAGTCCCTGGAGTGGTCATTTACACAAGCCCCTGAACTGATTGGCCCAGCGCTATCACATGGAGTGAGTCACATGTTCTTCCACAGTTGTGGGCGAGCAAAAGGGAGGTAAGAATATGCTGCTGGGATGGGGGAGGATTAAAGAAAACCTGTTGCTTTACTACAGATAGGTGAAACGCAGATTTTTCTTCAAAGTGGTTGTATACCCCGCTGTGTGGTTTTTACCTACAGGTAAGCCTATAATAAGGCTTACCTGTAGGTAAAATGAATATCTCCTAAACGTACACCATTTAGGAGATATTCACCCTGCATGTAGTCGCTGACGCCAGCGGCGCATGCGCTCTGAAGGTCCGACGTATCGAGCCGGAACTTCAGAGCTTCTTGCCTGGAACTGAGGACTCCCATGTGGGCGGGAGTGGCGTCATCGCAGCTGCGCCGCAGCATGTGAACCCGGAAGGGACGCAGGGGAAACATGTCAGCCCCCTCAGCGGTGACCGGGCGCCACTGCGGGGGCTTCGTTCTAAGGTAAGTATTTAATTATTTTCATAATGTGCTAGTATGCGATACATACTAGCACATTGTGCCATTGTCTTGCAGGTTTTTTTTTGTTTTGTTGTTTTGTCCAGTGCTTTACTACCACTTTAAGGTATAAGGTAGTTATTGAAAGGCTGCCACTGGATTTAATGTCTGGGTAGAGGATCAGCCTAATGCTAGTGTGGTACATTGAAGTTTTATGAGAATGGTACACCAGATTCCTTCAGCAGGGACAGAGATCACTTCCAGCCCCCTGGGCCAACTCTCATGGAATGCCCCCATCCTACCCCAGTGAACTGGGAAGCCCAGATCACACCGTACCTACACAAAATACAAAGGCAAAAATGGAAAATGGCAGTTCGTCCACACTGCATCAGTATACTTTTAAAGGGTTTGTTCACCTTTACTTGTAGATAAAAACATACTGTGTCTGTAAATAAAAAACAAACTGTGCAGCTCTGACTAAAGTTAGATAATGCCCTTGCTATAGGTGTAGGCCATTTACGTACCTTCCGAAGCTTGATTGAGAAACTCACAGGATGTTGCTAAGCGAGGCCTAGTCATTCCTGCTCACATTTACCATCACAGAAGTGAGCTCGCAAATGCTGAGCTCAGAGCTGCTGCACCCGGGGAGAGAAAGCGCATGTGAGGAGGTTTGAATCAGAGAAAGGGCTTGCTCCTGTGACAGTGGGAGTGAGCCGTAGTTACTAGGCCTCACTTAGCAACCCCCTAACAATGCCCTGGGAGTATTCCAGTCAGGCTCACTCCTTTTCGGCATAGGCAGTTTTTCTTTTAATAGTGAACCAACACTTTAATGGTTCGTTCACACGCTGAAACAGGCGTGGGCTGGTGTTTAATATGCAACATCACTGAGGGGCGGTGCTTTCTGTTGTTACAATGAAAGGCACTAATTACCTTTGTTCAAGTTTACTTGTAGGCGGGGCTTAGATTCGGTATCTCAAGTTGGGAGTAACCAGCCACACACTTTGTACAAAGGACAATATCCTTTATATTAGTCCTTGTTATTGTGCAACACGTCCACGCAAACAGTCTTTGGCACAGATATAAAGATGTGCATACTATATGCAGAGCGGTGTGGAAATGTACAGTACTGTATTCATAGCTCCCAACTGTCCCTGATTTCGAGGGACTGTCCCTGATTTGGAGCAATGTCCCTCTGTCCCTCATCCCTCCTCATTTGTCCCTCATATTGGTCTGATCTATATAGTTGTATATAAAATTCACTTTTTATCTATCAAAAAGTGTTTTCCAGCACTAAACCTTTCATCTGATTTCTAAGTTGCTGCATTTGTAAATTCCAAAAGCCAATATAAAGGAATAGTAGTGGTAAAAAAACACTTGTGGGTTTAAACAATCTTGTTTTTTTGTACAATTCTCCTTTAAGGGGGCGTGGCAAGGGGCGTGTCCTATGCCTGCATACTTTTGCTGATAGGTGTCCCTCATTCCCATCTCTAAAAGTTGGGAGCTACGCTGTATTCACCAACTGCATTATCAGAGGGCAGCTTCAGCTATCAGGGGTTTGTGTTCCCTAAAAAGAGGTATTTAGGCTGAAGTAACACTTCCCAATGGCACCGGCTTGTGTGAGCAATGACCAAGGAGGCTGACCTTTTCTTTCTCCCAAAATGGCTGCCAAAGTCAGTTCAATGTCCAATCAATCCACTTCTCCTCTCGTGGCACTGTATGGAATCTCTAAGGGCTCAATTCCCTTATGAGACCCCCCTTCCCATGTAATAATGGCGCATAGCCACCTACAGGTGGGAAAGTTAACTACATATTGAAATTTTAGAAGATGACATTTCATTCACTTCTATGGACTGTATTTTTACACAATGCACCGCAACCCACCTCAGCACAGAATTAAAGTGGGAATGGAGAACCTAGAAACCCATTGGTCCAGGATTACCTGGGCTCAGAAGAAGTGGAATGAATGGTGCTGGCCATCAGACTGAGGACATCTAGTGGTAGAACAAAGTGCTGCTAAGGACATCTCTAGACTTAAGTGGAATATTGTAGCAAAGACTAGGTTTTGTTTTTTTAAAATCTTTTAGGCAACATTCAAGCTCAACGGGGGCTGTTAGTGATCAGATGCAGAAGATCCAGCAAGGGTTCCCTGTCATTAGCTGCGGGCAGAAGCCCAATTAAAAGCAATGGGAGGCTGGCAGCTCCTGCAGCTATTAAGGGCTGCTTGCGCCTAATCGCTCTTGGAGCAATTACCTGCAAATGATTGGCCCTGGACACAGACTGTCATGTAATTTTGATAGTTCATGTGGCCTGGTTCATGTCCTAGTTTTATTAAAGTGTTACTAAACCCAGGACCCTGCATTCACTATATCTGGTCTCCCACAGTACACAGAACATGGAAATGCAATTATTTTAGTAAATATAAACTGCTAAATACCTTTTCTCATAAGCAGTATATTGTAGTCTTGTGACTTCTATCAGTGTCTGGGTAAAGCTTGGAGGGGGAGTTTTCATTCTCCCCTGATTGTCCTGTGAGGCTGCAGGACCCCTGACCCTCTGTCTGGACAGTGCTGATTGGCCGTGTGCTGATCACATGCACTCTCCCAAGAAAAAAACAATACTCTCTAGCAATACACACCATCTGAGCATGTGCAACTCGTCCCCTGGCTCTGTACTATCAGCAGATGGATTGGAAACAGTGAAAGAAGGGGAGGATCAGAGAAGACAGGATCAAACAGCTTTTTTACGCAATGCAGAGGATTAATCCCTTAGGTTCCACAGTGAGTATAAGAAGCATGTTTTACTGCATATACAGACTGATTTTACTGTTGTGGGTTTAGTAACACTTTAACTGCCCCCAATTCATAGTATTTACTTCAGACTCCTGAAGCCAGGCTAATAAGTGTGCTGTGGGTTTTTTTTTTGTAAAAGCAGCATAGCCATACCGCTGCTTTTTAACTAGACCCCTAAGTACTAATGTTGAATTTATAAAACCGGCATTTTATATATAATGAGATGACATGGTAACCTATGGTTAAATGAATGAAGTTAAATACTAAACAATGGCTGTTAAACAACTGCGTAACATTACAAATGCTCACATTTATCACATAATTTAACCACTTAAGGACCGGCTCACGCCGATGTACGTCGGCAAGGCGGCACGGGCAGGCAAAATCACGTACATGTACGTGATTTGCCTCCCGCGGGTGGGGGGTCCGATCGGACCCCCCCCCCCCCCCCGCCGCCCGAGGCGGTTCCGTTTTGTTCCCCGGCGATCGGAGACGAGGGGGAGGCCATCCGTTCGTGGCCCCCCCCTCGCGATCGCCGCCGGCCAATGAGAACACTCCTTTGCTGCTGTATGCTAAACAGCAGCAAAGGAAGTGATGTCATCTCCCCTCGGGTCGGTAGTTTCCGTTCCGGCCCGAGGAGAGAAGACAGGTATGTGAGTGCACCAACACTACACACACACATGCACAGTAGAACATGCCAGGCACACATTACACCCCGATCCCCCCCCGATCGCCCCCCCCCCCCTGTCACAAACTGACACCAGCAGTTTTTTTTTGTTTTGTTTTTCTGATTACTGCTAGGTGTCAGTTTGTGACAGTTACTGTTACCCCCCTGTAGGTCTAGGGTACCCCCCTAACCCCCCCTAATAAAGTTTTAACCCCTTGATCACCCCCCGTCACCAGTGTCGCTAAGCGATCATTTTTCTGATCGCTGTATTAGTGTCGCTGGTGACGCTAGTTAGTGAGGTAAATATTTAGGTTCGCCGTCAGCGTTTTATAGCGTCAGGGACCCCCATATACTACCTAATAAATGTTTTAACCCCTTGATTGCCCCCTAGTTAACCCTTTCACCACTGATCACCGTATAACCGTTACGGTTGACGCTGGTTAGTTTGTTTATTTTTTATAGTGTCAGGGAACCCGCCGTTTATTACCGAATAAAGGTTTAGCCCCCTGATCGCCCGGCGGTGATATGCATCGCCCCAGGCAGCGTCAGATTAGCGCCAGTACCGCTAACACCCACGCACGCAGCATGCGCCTCCCTTAGTGGTATAGTATCTGATCGGATCAATATCTGATCCGATCAGATCTATACTAGCGTCCCCAGCAGTTTAGGGTTCCCAAAAACGCAGTGTTAGCGGGATCAGCCCAGATACCTGCTAGCACCTGCGTTTTGCGCCTCCGCCCAGCCCACCCAAGTGCAGTATCAATCGATCACTGTCACTTACAAAACACTAAACGCATAACTGCAGCGTTCACAGAGTCAGGCCTGATCCCTGCGATCGCTAACAGTTTTTTTGGTAGCATTTTGGTGAACTGGCAAGCACCAGCCCCAGGCAGCGTCAGGTTAGCGCCAGTACCACTAACACCCACGCACGCACCGTACACCTCCCTTAGTGGTATAGTATCTGATCGGATCAATATCTGATCCGATCAGATCTATACTAGCGTCACCAGCAGTTTAGGGTTCCCAAAAACGAAGTGTTAGCGGGAACAGCCCAGATACTTGCTAGCACCTGCGTTTTGCCCCTCCGCCCGGCCCAGCCCACCCAAGTGCAGTATCGATCGATCACTGACACTTACAAAACACTAAACGCATAACTGCAGCGTTCGCAGAGTCAGGCCTGATCCTTGCGATCACTAACAGTTTTTTTGGTAGCGTTTTGGGGAACTGGCAAGCGCCAGCGGCGTAGTACACCCCGGTCGTAGTCAAACCAGCACTGCAGTAACACTTGGTGACGTGGCGAGTCCCATAAGTGCAGTTCAAGCTGGTGAGGTGGCAAGCACAAGTAGTGTCCCGCTGCCACCAAAAAGACAAACACAGGCCCGTCATGCCCATAGTGCCCTTCCTGCTGCATTCGCCAATCCTAATTGGGAACCCACCGCTTCTGCAGCGCCCGTACTTCCCCCATTCACATCCCCAACCAAATGCAGTCGGCTGCATGAGAGGCATTTTTATGTCCTCCCGAGTACCCCTACCCAACGAACCCCCCCAAAAAAGATGTTGTGTCTGCAGCAAGCGCGGATATAGGCGTGACACCCACTATTATTGTCCCTCCTGTCCTGACAATCCTGGTCTTTGCATTGGTGAATGTTTTGAACGCTACCATTCACTAGTTGAGTATTAGCGTAGGGTACAGCATTGCACAGACTAGGCACACTTTCACAGGGTCTCCCAAGATGCCATCGCATTTTGAGAGACCCGAACCTGGAACCGGTTACAGTTATAAAAGTTAGTTACAAAAAAAGTGTAAAAAAAAAAAATATATAAAATAAAAAAAAATAGTTGTCGTTTTATTGTTCTCTCTCTCTATTCTCTCTCTATTGTTCTGCTCTTTTTTACTGTATTCTATTCTGCAATGTTTTATTGTTATTGTTATTGTTATTATGTTTTATAATGTTTGTTTTTCAGGTATGTAATTATTTATACTTTACTGTTTACTGTGCTTTATTGTTAACCATTGTTAACCATTTTTTTGTTTTCAGGTACGCCATTCACGAATTTGAGTGGTTATACCAGAATGATGCCTGCAGGTTTAGGTATCATCTTGGTATCATTCTTTTCAGCCAGCGGTCGGCTTTCATGTAAAAGCAATCCTAGTGGCTAATTAGCCTCTAGACTGCTTTTACAAGCCGTGGGAGGGAATGCCCCCCCCCCCACGTCTTTCGTGTTTTTCTCTGGCTCTCCTGTCTCAACAGGGAACCTGAGAATGCAGCCGGTGATTCAGCCAGCTGACCATAGAGCTGATCAGAGACCAGAGTGGCTCCAAACATCTCTATGGCCTAAGAAACCGGAAGCTACGAGCATTTCATGACTTAGATTTCGCCGGATGTAAATAGCGCCATTGGGAAATTGGGGAAGCATTTTATCACACCGATCTTGGTGTGGTCAGATGCTTTGAGGGCAGAGGAGAGATCTAGGGTCTAATAGACCCCAATTTTTTCAAAAAAGAGTACCTGTCACTACCTATTGCTATCATAGGGGATATTTACATTCCCCGAGATAACAATAAAAATGATTAAAAAAAAAATATATGAAAGGAACAGTTTAAAAGTAAGATTAAAAAAGCAAAAAAATAATAAAGAAAAAAAAAAAAAAAAAAAGAAGCACCCCTGTCGCCCCCTGCTCTCGCGCAAAGGCGAACGCAAGCGGCAGTCTGTCGTCAAACGTAAACAGCAATTGCACCATGCATGTGAGGTATCACCGCGAAGGTCAGATCGAGTGCAGTAATTTTTCCAGTAGACCTCCTCTGTAAATCTAAAGTGGTAACCTGTAAAGGCTTTTAAAGGCTTTTAAACATGTATTTATTTTGTTGCCACTGCATGTTTGTGCGCAATTTTAAAGCATGTCATGTTTGGTATCCATGTACTCGGCCTAAGATCATCTTTTTTATTTCATCAAACATTTGGGCAATATAGTGTGTTTTAGTGCATTAAAATTTAAAAAAGTGTGTTTTTTCCCCAAAAAATGCGTTAGAAAAATCGCTGCGCAAATACTGTGTGAAAAAAAAAAAATGAAACACCCACCATTTTAATCTGTGGGGCATTTGCTTTAAAAAAATATATAATGTTTGGGGGTTCAAAGTAATTTTTTTGCAAAAAAAAATAACTTTTTCATGTAAACAATAAGTGTCAGAAAGGGCTTTGTCTTCAAGTGGTTAGAAGAGTGGGTGATGTGTGACATAAGCTTCTAAATGTTGTGCATAAAATGCCAGGACAGTTTGGAAAGTAGACACCCCAAGCTATTTGCTGAGAGGCATGTCGAGTCCATGGAATATTTCATATTGCGACACAAGTTGCGGGAAAGAGACAAATTTTTTTTTTATTTTTTTTTTTTTTGCACAAAGTTGTCACTAAATGATATATTGCTCAAACATGCCATGGAAATATGTGACATTACACCCCAAAATACATTCTGCTGCTTCTCCTGAGTACGGGGATACCACATGTGTGAGACTTTTTGGGAGCCTAGCCGCATACGGGACCCCGAAAACCAAGCACCGCCTTCAGGCTTTCTAAGGGCGTGAATTTTTGATTTCACTCTTCACTGCCTATCACAGTTTCGGAGGCCATGGAATGCCCAGGTGGCACAAAACCCCCCCAAATGACCCCATTTTGGAAAGTAGACACCCCAAGCTATTTGATGAGAGGTATAGTGAGTATTTTGCAGACCTCACTTTTTGTCACAAAGTTTTGAAAATTGAAAAAAGAAAAAAAAAAATGTTTTTTCTTGTCTTTCTTCATTTTCAAAAACAAATGAGAGCTGAAAAATACTCGCCATGCCTCTCAGCAAATAGCTTGGGGTGTCTACTTTCCAAAATGGGGTCATTTGGGGGGGGTTTGTGCCACCTGGGCATTCCATGGCCTCCGAAACTGTGATAGGCAGTAAAGAGTGAAATCAAAAATTTTCACCCTTAGAAATCCTGAAGGCAGTGATTGGTTTTTGGGGTCCCGTACGCGGCTAGGCTCCCAAAAAGTCCCACACATGTGGTATCCAAATACTCAGGAGAAGCAGCTAAATGTATTTTGGGGTGCAATTCCACATATGCCCATGGCCTGTGTGAGCAATATGTCATTTAGTGACAACTTTATGAAAAAAAAAAAAAAAAAAAGTGTCACATTCCCGCAACTTGTGTCAAAATATAAAATATTCCATGGACTCAATATGCCTCTCAGCAAATAGCTTGGGGTGTCTACTTTCCAAAATGGGGTCATTTGGGGGGGTTTTGTGCCACCTGGGCATTCCATGGCTTCCGAAACAGTGATAGGCGGTGAAGCGTGAAATCAAAAATTTACACCCTTAGAAATCCTGAAGGCGGTGATTGGTTTTCGGGGCCCCGTACGCGGCTAGGCTCCCAAAAAGTCCCACACATGTGGTATCCCCATACTCAGGAGAAGCAGCTAAATGTATTTTGGGGTGCAATTCCACATATGCCCATGGCCTGTGTGAGCAATATATCATTTAGTGACAACTTTTTGTAAATATTTTTTTTTTTTTGTCACTTTTCAATCACTTGGGACAAAAAAAATAAATATTCAATGGGTTCAACATGCCTTTTCAGCAATTTCCTTGGGGTGTCTACTTTCCAAAATGGGGTCATTTGGGGGGGTTTTGTACTGCCCTGCCATTTTAGCACCTCAAGAAATGACATAGGCAGTCATAAACTAAAAGCTGTGTAAATTCCAGAAAATGTACCCTAGTTTGTAGACGCTATAACTTTTGCGCAAACCAATAAATATACGCTTATTGACATTTTTTTTACCAAAGACATGTGGCCGAATACATTTTGGCCTAAATGTATGACTAAAATTTAGTTTATTGGATTTTTTTTATAACAAAAAGTAGAAAATATAATTTTTTTTCAAAATTTTCGGTCTTTTTCCATTTATAGCGCAAAAAATAAAAACCGCAGAGGTGATCAAATACCATCAAAAGAAAGCTCTATTTGTGGGAAGAAAAGGACGCAAATTTCGTTTGGGTACAGCATTGCATGACCGCGCAATTAGCAGTTAAAGCGACGCAGTGCCAAATTGGAAAAAGACCTCTGGTCCTTAGGCAGCATAATGGTCCGGGGCTCAAGTGGTTAATGCTAATATACGCTGACAATTCCTCAGATACTGTATGTATCCATCCTATAATTCACCATGTCTGCTATCAAAGAATGACCTTTGACCTTCAGAAGCCATCTTCTCACACAGAATTCCAGAAATTGCAAACATCTCATGCCACATACAAAGGAACCTATGTTTTATTCTAAGTCAATATAAGCTTGAAAAAAGACATGTATGATGACAGAAGGAGAAAATAAAGCCGTTTTGCACACAGAAAGACATATAATAGAAATGCTCAAATTTTAGACAACAAAAAAAACTATGTCTTTCCAAAACCCTGCAGAAACATAGTTATATGAGTATTGTATATACAGTATGTGGTGTGCATACATAAATATACTGTATATATTATTTTATCTATTTAGGTACTTATATAGCGCCATCAATTTACGTAGCTCTTTTACATACTGTATAGTATACATTCACATCAGTACCTGCCCTTAAGGAGCTTGCAATCGAAGGTCCATAACTCATGTTCATACATACACATACTAGGGCCAATTTAGACAGGAGACAATTAACCCACCAGCATGTCTTTGGAGTATGAGGGGAAACCAGAGTACCCGAAGGAAACCCACACAGGCACAAGAAGAACATACAGACTCTGTGCAGGTAGTACCGTTGTTGGGATTCCAACCAGTGACCCTAGTGCTGCTAGGTGGAAGTGCTCACCACTTAGCCATTGTAAATACGTGTACTTCATAAAGTACAATAAAAATGGGTAATATAAGTATCGAACACGTCACCATTTTTCTAGGTAAATGTATTTCTAAAGGTGCTATTGACATAAAACTTTCACCACATGTCGGAATAAACCCATGCAGACCATACATACAAAGAAACCACAACAAATACTTTCCGAAATTACATTATGTGTAACAAAATGGAATGACACAAGGAAAAAGTATTGAACACATTAAGGCTCCTTGCACACTGGAGCTCATAAACGGGCGTTTTTTGGAGTTTGAAGTTTGGGCCCATAAACTCCACTCTATGTTATTCTATGTGTCCATGCACACATGGATGTTTTTTTAGCTTTTATAAGCAGTGGAGTTTATGGGCTGTATTCTGAACACCATAAAGTCGCGTTCAGAATGCCGTTTTTCTGACCACAAAAAACGCTTAACCACTTGCCGACCAGCCACCGCAGTTGTACTGCGGCAGAATGGCACAGCTGGATCCACCTTTATTGCCTCTCTCACAGGCAACTTGATAAAACTATCACCTGCTATGGCCCTTTTAGCTATCAACCTTGACACTTTCCCATTTCAGTACAGAATATTAGTAGTGAATATTCTTATAGCGGCTAGACTTACCATAACGAAAATGTGGAAATCAATTGAGGCCCCTAACCTGTGTGATGTCATTCTTATGCCCCGTACACACGGTCGGATTTTCCGATGGAAAATGTCCGATCGGAGCGTGTTGTTGGAAATTCCGACCGTGTGTAGGCTCCATCGGACATTTTCCATCGGATTTTCCGACACACAAAGTTGGAGAGCAGGAGATAAAATTTTTCGACAACAAAATCCGTTGTCGAAAATTCCGATCGTGTGTACACAAAGCCGACGGACAAAGTGCCACGCATGCTCAGAATAAATAAAGAGATGAAAGCTATTGGCCACTGCCCCGTTTATAGTCCCGACGTACGTGTTTTACGTCACCGCGTTCAGAACGATCGGATTTTCCGACAACTTTGTGTGACCGTGTGTATGCAAGACAAGTTTGAGCCAACATCCGTCGGAAAAAATCCTAGGATTTTGTTGTCGGAATGTCCGATCAATGTCCGACCGTGTGTACGGGGCATAAGAGGGATAGCACAAAATTTAGTCAACACCCAGGCGTACTATGAATTACTGTTAGCACTTAAAAATTATAACGTAATTCACTTTAAGAAGCACTGGTATGTATGGATCATACATCCTAAAGCATCTACAGTACTAAAATACCTGTACGCTCAGTCTTAACTACCGCTAGGTAGCCTGTTGGTATCACTTATTCCTTGTAGAGACGTATGCTGCGTTCATTTCCTGATTGGTTTGACTTGCTAGAATACATTGATTTACTAGACGACATCCTGTTCTCTCTTTTGTTTATTCAAGTTATAATAGACCTGTTCACAGTTTGCTCCCCTAGGGGTGAATAGGTTTGATCTTGGAGGTTTACTAGCTAGAAACTGAATTAAAGATATGAATTTGAAGGATTATTCACAATTATTATACTGACTTAATGTATTTATCAAAAATGCATTCGCTATACTATGTAACTGTAATAGTGTGAATCCTGTTATACTTTTCTTAATGTCTTTATTTGTTATTTTATGTTCTGATAACTGAATAAAAAAAAAAATTGAATGTTAAAAAAAAAGAATGGCACAGCTGGGTGAAACAACGATATGTAACGTCGCTTCGCCCTGTGGCCACTAGGGGGCGCGAGCGCGCCCCCTGCTCGCCCACAGAGCTGATGCAAGTGCCCGCTGGTCGCGATCACTGCCGGGCTCCCGCGATCGCTCGGGGCACACAGAGAACCGGGATCTGTGTGTGTAAACACACGGTTTCCGGTTCTTTGAGGGGAGAACAGACAGATCGTCTGTTCATACAGAGTATGAACAGCGATCTGTCATCTCCCCTGCACAGTCCCATCCCCCCTTCAGTTAGAACACAAACTAGGGAACACATTAACCCCTTGATTGCCCCCTAGTGGTTAACCCCTTCCCTGCCAGTGACATTTTTACAGTAATCAATGCATTTTCATAGCACTGATCACTGTAAAAATGCCAATGGTCCCAAAAATGTGTCAAAATTGTCCGTCGTGTCCGCCATAATGTCGCAGTCCCGATAAAAATCACAGATCACCATCATTACTAGTAAAAAAACAAAAACAAATAATAAAAATGCCATAAAACTATGCCCTATTTTGTAGACGCTATAACTTTTGCGCAACCAATCAATATACGCTTATTGCGATTTTTTTTTTTACCAAAAATATGTAGAAGAATACATATCGGCCTAAACTGAGGACAAAAATAGTTTTTTTATATATTTTTGGGGGATATTTATTATAGCAAAAAGTAGAAAATATTGCGTTTTTTTCAATATTGTCGCTTTTTTTGTTATAGCACAAAAAATAAAAACCGCAGAGGTGATCAAATACCACCAAAAGAAAGCTCTATTTGTGGGGAAAAAAGGACGTCAATTTTGTTTGGGTGCAACGTTGCATGACCGCGCAAATGTCAGTTAAAGCGACGCAGTGTCAAATCACAAAAAGTGCTCTGGTCAGAAAGGGGGTAAAATCTTCCGGCTGAAAACGCCAAACGCCGATAAACGTGCATAAACGCTAGTACAAAAAGCTGTTAAAAGCGAGTTTTTCATCCAGCGTTTTCTGCCAGCAATCTGGCATCCAGAAAAAGCTTTTTTGAGCTCCAGTGTGCATGCAGCCGAAGAAAGCGAAATCTATCAGTTATTAGAAAGCAATCCTGCCCCTTGTCAGTGCACATTAATATCAGCTGGTTCATGGGATTGCAGGCAGCCCACACCCCAAACTGCATAATTTTCCCCTAATACAGCCATAAAATAAAAACAACATAAATATTGGCAGATAACTGCCATAGCACTTAATTGGCTTGCAATTAAACATCCAAAATTGATAAATATTTATTAATTATTTATTCAACCAAAATAAAGTAAATATTTAAATATATATAAGCTCAGTTATTGGAACTTGAGCCATATTGAACTAAAAGAACAATAAATGTCCCCCCTAGCTATCCAGGGTAACCAACCACATAAGTAGCAATGACAAGGGTGAAAAGGGAGGGTAGCTCTTTTGCCAAGGCTTGACAAACTGCGCAAATAACTGGGAGCTCTTCCCTATTTATAGGGCTCCCCAGGAATTCTAGAATCTTGCATGAACTCCCAGTGGCCAAAAATTCACCTCATACCTTTAAAGAGACAGTAACCTATATATTAATAATGCTATATAAATTCACATTACACTTGCGGAGAGGGGCGGGGCTGGCGCAAGCCTATTAAGGCGGGCCCAAATAGAGGTTCCCTCCTTTTACATTCTCAACTGATTGCCTATAAAAGGTTGTCTCATTACCAAGGTGTCACACAAGAAACCTCTCATGATGGGTACAAGCAAAGAGCTCTCTCAAGACCTTTGCAACCTTATTGTTGCAGAACATACTGATGGCATTAGTTACAGAAGGATTTCTAAACTTCAGAATGTTCCAGTGAGCACTGTTGGGGTCATAATCCAGAAGTGGAAAGAACATAATTTCACCATAAACCAGCCACAACAGGTGCTCCTCGCAAGATTTCTGAAAGAGGAGTGAAAAGAATTATGAGAAGAGTTGTCCAAGAGCCAAGGACCTCTTGTGGAGAGCTTCAGAAAGACCTGGAATTAGCAGGTATAATTGTTTCAAAGAAAACAATAAGCAACGCACTCAACCGCCATGGCCTGTATGCAAGCTCACCACGCAAGACTCCATTGCTGGAAAAAGCATGTTGAAGCTCGTTTAAAGTTTGCTGCACAACATTTAGGGCCCGTACACACAACGCGAGTTTTGGAAGGGAATTATCGTTCGACGGCCTGTCATCCAAAATTGTTACCGTTAGTATGCTCCTTTCGACATCTGATTTTCATTTTTGCGTAAGACAAAAGCTGGATAAGCAGGCTAGTAAATTTTTGACGAAGGACAACTCAACGTCCAATTTTTGGATGGTCAGTACAGAAATCGTCACACAAAAGTCGAAAGTACAAACACGCATGATCGGAATCAAGGAACAACTGGGAAGATTTCGGTCTTGAAAGCTACTGTTCGTAATCTAGAATTAACATTCGTGACGCGCCGACTGATGAAATATCAAAATGCAGCGCACATTCTCATCTTCTTTAATGGGATAATAATGAAGCTGCTTTGCTAATGATACTGATGTAGTTCTGCCAAACGTATTTAAAAGGCTTTTTGTTTTGTAGTGATATAAATAATATTAATATTATGATTGTTGTTTGATTTTTTGGGGAAGTTACCACAACACCATTATCCCTGAGTTTTTAAGATCAAAGATACAACTATGTTGGTGTCCCTTGTTAATTTTCCATTGTGTTGTTTTTAATGTAACTGCCTACTCCCAAATTATCATTTGAAGATCTGAAAATCGCAAATCAACGCTCACCAAACTTCAACTAACACGAAATTAGCATAAGGGGCCCAAAGGGTGGCGCTCAAGAAATGAACTTCCTCTTTATACTCTTGTAGTATGTCACTACGTTTGTGTTTGTCAAACGTCAATTTGCAGATAGTTAGTATTCTAGACAAAATCCTGCACGCGTGCTTTTGATAAAAATCAGACGCTCAGTCGTACGACTATCGAACAGTGTGTACGAGGCTTTAGGCAAGCCTGTGAAATACTGGGAGAATATAGTCTAATCAGATGAGACCAAAATTAAACTCTTTGGATGCCATAACACACACCATGATTGAAGGTCAAATGGCACTGCACATCACCCCAAAAACTACTCCCATACCAACTGTGAAGATTGGAGGTGGGAACATCATGGTGTGGGGCTATTTTTCAGCATACAGTACTGGCAAACTTCATATCATTGAAGGAAGGATGAATGGAAAAATGTACCAAGACATTCTTGATAAAAATCTGCTGCCATCTACCAGGATGAAGAAGATGAAAGGAGGGTGGACATTTCAGCAAGACAATGATCCCAAACACAAAGCCAAGAAACCTCTCAACTGGTTTCAAAGAAAGAAAATAAAAGCAGATAGAATGGCCCAGCCAATCACTTGACTTGAATCCAATAGAAAATCTATGGAAAGAACTAAAGATCAGAGTTCATAGAAGAGGCCCATGGAACCTTCATAATTTGAAGACTGTTTAGACCCATACACACTGTCTTCAGATTTACCAAAACCATATAATATGAGGTCAAAGCTTAAGAGTTTCAGTTTGTATGCAATTAGGCAGGGCCTTGCACTACATGGTTTTGGTAAATCTGAAGACAAAAATCTTTCAGTTAGCATGTCCAATACTTTTTCCCTGTGTCATTCCATTTCATTACACATAACTTAATTTCTAAACTTATTTGTTTTGGTTACTTTGTAGATATGGATTGCATGGGTTGGTACCAACATGTGGTGAAAATTTCATGCCAATAGCACCTTTAAAAATATATTTACCTAGAAAAAAGGTGACATGTTCAATACTCACTTTACCCTTTACCTGCTGTATATATATATATATATCATAGTTGCCAACATTGGAAAAAAAAAATGTGGGACACTTTTGTGGCTGTAGGCGGAGCCGTACAATAATTAGGGGGCGGGGCATTCATTTGTAGGCGTGGCTTAGCAAAAATTAGTAAGTGCGGCGCGCGAAGCGCGCCGCGGTGAAAAATGGGCGTGGTTTACGCGTCATAGTGGGCGTGGCTTAAATGGGCGTGGCTCAAGAGGGTGTGGTTAGAGTCTGAGATGAATGAGGGATGGAGAGGGAAAGGGGGAGAGGGAAAGGGGGAGAGGGAAAGGGGGAGAGGGAAAGGGGGAGAGGGAAATGACGGGACAGCAGCCCCAGATCCTACACAATAAAAATATGTGTATTCTAGAAAGTTTAACAATCAGCAGATAAAGATACTCCAAACACCTGGTGTTAGCACTTCAATCATCCCGGCACCATGATTGTTATGGTGTCAGGATGATTGAAGTGCAGTATTTCTATTATTACATTGTAATATAAAATTAAATCATTCAACTCACCATAATGCAGAATCAGTGGGATCCCTGAGCGTGTCACTAGCCACGTCGCCTGCCCCCGGCAGAGTCCGTCCTCACATCAGGTGTCCCCGGCAGAGCCCCCCCTCGCATCAGGTGTCCCCGGCAGAGCCCCCCCTCGCATCAGGTGTCCCCGGCAGAGCCCCCCCTCGCATCAGGTGTCCCCGACGGAGCCCCCCCTCGCATCAGGTGTCCCCGGCGGAGCCCCCCCTCCCATCAGGAGTCCCTGGCGGAGCTCCCCCTCACATCAGGAGTCCCTGGCGGAACTCCCCCTCACATCAGGAGTCCCTGGCGGAGCTCCCCCTCACATCAGGAGTCCCTGGCGGAACTCCCCCTCACATCAGGAGTCCCTGGCGGAGCTCCCCCTCACATCAGGAGTCCCTGGCGGAGCTCCCCCTCACATCAGGAGTCCCTGGCGGAGCCCCCCCTCACATCAGGTGTCCCTGGCGGAGCCCCCCCTCACATCAGGTGTCCCTGGCGGAGCCCCCCCTCACATCAGGTGTCCCTGGCGGAGCCCCCCCCTCACATCAGGTGTCCCTGGCGGAGCCCCCCTCACATCAGGTGTCCCTGGCGGAGCCCCCCCCTCACATCAGGTGTCCCTGGCGGAGCCCCCCCCTCACATCAGGTGTCCCTGGCGGAGCCCCCCCTCACACCAGGAGTCCCCGGCAGAGCCCCCCCCCTCACATCAAGAGTCCCCCAGTGGAGCCCCCCCTCACATCAGGTGTCCCCCAGTGGAGCCCCCCCTCACATCAGGTGTCCCCCAGTGGAGCCCCCGCTCACATCAGGTGTCCCCCAGTGGAGCCCCCCCTACAATTTACCACAGCGGCGTGCGCCCCCCCTCCCCTACCTCAGAGTCTGCCGGTGTTTCTTTCTTTTTGAATTCCGCATGGATGGCAAAACCCCCGCCCCTTTCCCTGGCAGCGGGGCGGGGGTAGGCGGAGTGAGGCGGGGCGGAGCGGGGCGGAGGGTGGGCGGAGTGAGGCGGGGCAGAGCGGAGGGTGGGCGGAGTGAGGCGGGGCGGAGGGTGGGCGGCGTCGGAGGAGCTCCGTCTAGCCCCCCCCCCAGTCGTCTTCAAGATGGCGGCCGGCGGAGACAATGTCTCCACCGGCCGCAGACCTCTAGCGGCGGCGGCGGCGGCGGCGGGCGGCGGCGGCAAAAATCAAAAACCGGATTTTTCGGGACATTTACCGGGACACAAAAAATTCGTGAATGAAGTGTAAGTCCCGGGAATGTCCCGGGAAATCCGGGACAGTTGGCAAGTATGATATATATATATATATATACGCCAACGACACCCACATCTATCTCTCCACTCCCCAACTCACCCTCTCGATCTCCTAATGCATCACAAATTTCCTGAGCAACATATCAGTATGGATGTCACACCACTTTCTTAAATTCAATCTTTGTAAAACTGAGCTTGTAATATTTCCTCCTTCACAAATCCCCCCACCCCACCATGACTTTACCATTGAAGCCAAACCCCAGCTCACACTTTTTAAGCAGTGAACAGGTTTTTATTTCTTTTGGGATAAAGTTTTTTTTCACATAAATGAATACAAGCTGATCATTGTAAGCACCCCTTTCAGAGTTAATGGGTTTGTCGCAACCCTCTAAATGCTACATCTGCAGGACAGCTAGTTATTTAAAAAAATAACAGACATTTTTGCTATTCAGCATTAACCTCTCTGGCGGTTTTCCCAAGTGTGGCTCGGGGTTACATTTCAGTACCATTAGCGGTAACCCCGAGCCACACTTGGGATTGCATTGCAGGATCCTGGTGCAGTATACTTACCTTGTCCCCAGGATCCTGCAATGTCCCCTCGCTGTGCCTGTGTGCCGGGCTCCGTTACCTGCGAGCGTAGCGACGCACAGGGGCGGAGCCTGGCGGCAAATTCAAGAAGTAGAAAATTCATAATACCTACAGTACACTGTAATCTTACAGATTACATTACTGTATGAAATCATTTCACATCTTTTTCTCCCTAGTGGTCTGCCCAGTGTCCTGCATGCAGTTTTATGTGATATATACTGTTCTTTCTGCCTAGAAACTTGAGATTGTCCATAGCAACCAAAAAGTGTCCCTTTACGTCAAAAGTGGTTTTAGACCAGCTAGAAAACAGCGATAGTAAATTAGAACACTTGCAGAATTGAGCGATAGTGAATTGTGGGGAAATTTATTTTAT
Source organism: Lithobates clamitans (assembly GCA_037952925.1). NCBI lineage: Eukaryota > Metazoa > Chordata > Amphibia > Anura > Ranidae > Lithobates > Lithobates clamitans. The sequence goes on from JBBGZY010001473.1 coordinate 333,552, forward strand.
TACTATTATATTATTATTTTTTATAATTATTTATATTTCTTTTGTTATATTATAATTTATGATTTTGTGTTTCAAACTTTATCATACCCGGGATGTCTACTAGACTCTTATTTGGACAGATTTAAGTGTGTTAATACTAAAAATTACAGGCCTACAATATAAAACGCCTAATTTATATGCAAAACAATTGTACCGCTTTGAGGTGCAAAAATCTGACATAATCATACCGCCAGGGAGGCTACCTGTCAATTGCGTCTTCATGCAAAACTGTAAGCAAATGAAATTTATATATATTTGTTTTGGTGGTATTTGATTACCACTGGGTTTTTTTTCTGCTATATAAATGAAAAAAGATCAAAAATTTTGAAAAAACATATGTTCTACTTCCTGTTATAAAACATTAAAATATAAATTAAACATTAAACTATAAATATAAAATCAAATATCTTCATAAATGTAGGCCAAAATGTATTCTGCCACATGTCACAGTAAAAAAAAGTTCCAGTAAGTATATATTACTTGGTTTGTGTGAAAGTTGTAGCGTCTACAAACGGTGGTATGTATATTTGAAAATTGATAAATCCTGATCTACTGACAGCCTATCTCATTTTCTTTTCCTTAAAATGCCAGGACAGTACAAATTCCCCCCAGATGACCCCTTTTTTGGTAAGTAGACAGTCTGAGCTATTTAGTAAGAGGTATGGCAATTTTTTTTTAAGTTTTTTTTTTTTTTTACATACTGTCACCATACAGCGCCATCATGTTACTGGTGTGGTAGTGATCAGGTATACTGACTGGTGACAGTATGTTAAAAAAAATGAAATATTTTTTATTCGATCTTTTAAACTTTTTTTAACATTTTTTTTTTAATGATTTACTAATTTTTTTTTTTTTTTACATACTCTCATCAGAGTAGTTCAGTGTCACTGTAGTAACACTGTACTCTGGTGGTGTGTGTGTGGGGGGGGGGGGTTATTTATTTTTTCACTTTAATTGCTGTTACAATGATTACTAGTGATCTGTGATTGGCTACAGCAATCACATGGTACAGGGTGCTTTGATTGGCCTAGCTGTGACAGCTGTGGGCCAATCACAGCATAACCCAATAGGAAACACAGCTGTTGTGAATGAAATTTATAACAGCAGCAGTCAACAGATGTCAGGGACAAATGTGGTGCAGAATGCTGCACCCCCCTAACCCGGAACAGGCTGGATCACATACATGTATGTGATCCAGCCTGCTCGTGGCAGCCACCCGCAGTAAATGTACTGTGAGCTGTTGGCAAGTGGCTACTGTGAACCTGGCATTATTTCTACCGAGAGCTGCTCCTACCTACAGTAATTGCAGAAAAAGATTATTGCACTTTGGAACAAAATATTATAGTAAAAATTGCAAGTCAATATTTTTAATCCTACAAAAAGCCTGACAAGTCACGCTCCATTCAGTACAATGGAACTGTTCTAATAGGAGTGACTCAAGTCAAGGACGACATTTCCACCTTTGTCTGATGGTTTTTTATGATTGATTCCAAGGCTCTATATTCATCTGGAGACGTGTTTTAAGGAGTATTTTTCCTACGTGGCAGCTTGCAAATATCTTATAATGTTTGTTTCAAAAAGGTAGCCATGCTCCGACTCCACTCTGAAAAAGGTTTCTGTACTACTTTGGGGTGACTTTGGAGCGGCTTGCATTGACTTCTATTAAAGAAGTCGTTTGCAAGCCGCGCTAAGGTCGCGATGTGCAAGGCGGCTTCAGAGTCAGATGACTTTGAAGCCACCAAAGTGTAAACCGGCACGTAAATATTTCCTAATGTATTTAGCTGAAAAAATTATGTAAGGAAGTGTAACTTATCATCCATCAGCCCATAAAAACACCAGTTTGGCATGCCTGCTCTAAGGGTTGAAACAGGTCAAAAACATGTTTATTGTACTTTGTGCCCCCCCCCCCCCCCCGGATCGGGGTGGCACTTATCCATCACCAAAAAATGTTTTTCTTGTTCTAGATGTGTTCCGCTTTTTACCTATCATCAGGGGAACTAACACTGCTTTACACCATCAGACTGCATGGAGTTCTTGCTAAAATGGAAAAGAAGTATTTTGCAAGCTTGTTCTTCTTATCATTGACATCCTTTGTGTTACCTCGTCCTATTTCATGTGACTTTGATCGTCTTTTTGGGGTTGATGCTTCCTTTTGTTCTGGTAATCTCCATGTGATCTACCCAAATATGGGAGATGCATCCTGCGTGTACATACCCAACTGCTACGAGTATTCCCAAAGCTTGATAAACGTCTGGGGAGCACCGCATATTCAATTTCCTGATGCCAGGCCAGAAAACCTTTACACCTTAATTATGGTGGATCCTGATGCACCCAGCAGAGCTAAGCCAATACACAGATTCTGGAGACACTGGTTGGTCTCAGATATCCTAGGTAAAGATCTTCAAAAAGGAGGTGTTACTGGAACTGTTCAATCTAAGTATTATCGTCCAAAACCACTGAATCATACCGGACTCCATAGATACCAGTTCCTAATCTACAAGCAACATCCTCAGGTCTCACCATCTCTCCTACCCAGAGAAAGAACTCTGGCCTCCTGGGATGTAGCGGCTTTTGTCAATCGATCCAGGCTGGGTGATCCTGTGGCTACGACTCAGTTTATGGCCATGAATCCACATTCATAGAATCCCATAAATTCCTCTGAACATTACTCTGTGTTGTGTTATCATAAGTAAATTGGTTACCAAGTAGGGTTGCATTGATATCGTTTTTTTTTCGGCCAGTGCAAGTACAGATAATTTTACTTTAAGGGGGCGGAGCAGGGGGTGCCTACGCGTACATACTTTTGCTAATAGGTGTCTCTCATTCCTATCTCAGAAAGTTGGGAGCTATGTTGGTGGCCATCTTGATTCTTGTTTCACTGCTTAGAAATGCATGCAACCACTGAATTGTTAAAACTCCTAATCTGCATATTTGGTCCAGGTCACAAAGTAGTGAAGCAAGGATGACAGCCCTATATATTGTAGCTTTAAAAACAAGTCAGCTCCCATATTTCTGTCCAGACAGTTTTTTTTTTTTTTTTTTTACATTTTCAGTCAATTCGCCCAAAAAAATGTTTTTGTCAGTAATCAGGTTTCATGTATAAGAACACAAAGGATATGTGGAGATGTTTGCAATATCTGAAATTTATATATATATATATATATATATATATATATATATACACACACACACACAGTGCCTTGAAAAAGTATTCATACCCCTTGACATTTCCACATTTTGTCATGTTACAACCAAAAAAGTAAATTAATGTTATTGGGATTGTATATGATAGAGACCAACACAAAGTAGCACATAATTGTGAAGTGGAAGGAAAATGATAAATGGTTTTCATTTTTTTTTTTTTTTACAAATAAATATGTGAAAAGTGTGGTGTGCATTTGTATTCAGTCCTCCTGGGTCAATACTTTGTAGAACAATCTTTCGCAGCAATTACAGCTGCAAGTCTTTTTGGGTATGTCTCTACCAGCTTTGTACATCTAGAGAGTGACATTTTTGCCCATTCTTCTTTTCAAAATAGCTCAACCTCTGTCAGATTGGATGCAGAGCTTCTGTGAACAGCAATTCTCAACTTTTGCCACAGATTCTCATTTGGATTTAGGTCTGGACTTTGACTGAGCCATTCTAACACATGCATATACTTTAATTTAAACCATTCCATTGTAGTTCTGGCTGTATGTTTAGGGTCGTTGTCCTGCTGGAAGAAGAACCTCCACCCCAGTCTCAAGTCTTTTGCAGACTATAACAGGTTTTCCTCTAAGATTGCTCTGTATTTGGCTCCATCCATCTTCCCATTACCTCTGACCAGCTCCCCTATCTCTGCTGAAGAAAAGCATCCCCACAACATGTTGCTGCCACCACCATGTTTCATGATGGGGATGGTGTGTTCAGGGTAATGTGCAGTTAGTTTTCCGCCACACATAGCGTTTTTCTTTTAGGCCAAAAAGTTCAATTTTGGTCTCATCTGACCAGAGCACCTTCTTCCACATGTTTGCTGTGTCCCCCCACCTGGCTTCTCGCAAACTGCAAATGGGACTTCTTATGGCTTTCTTTCAACAATGGCTTTCTTCTTGCCACTCTTCCATAAAGGCCAAATTTGTGGAGTGCACAACTAATAGTTGTCCTGTGGACAGATTCTTCAACCTGAGCTGTGGATCTCTGCAGCTCCTCCAGAGTTACCATGGCTGCTTCTCTGATTAATTCTCTCCTTGCCCGGCCAATCAGTTTAGGTGGACAGACATGTCTTGGTAGGTTTGCAGTTGTGCCATACTCTTTCCATTTTCAGATGATGGATTGAACAGTGCTCCGTGAGATGTTCAAAGCTTGGGATATTTTTTTTGTAACCTAACCCTGCTTTAAACTTCTACACAAATTAATCCCTGACCTGTTTGGTGTGTTCCATGGCCTTCATGATGCTGTTTGTTCACTAAGGTTCTCTAACAAACCTCTGAGGGCTTTAAAGAACAGCTGTATTTATACTGAGATTAAATTACACACAAGTGGACTCTATTTACTAATTAGGTGACTTTTGAAGGCAATTGGTTCCACTAGATTTTAGTTAGGGGTATCAGAGTAAAGTAGGCTGAATAAAAATGCACGCCACACTTTTCACACTGTTTAAAAATGTAGAAAACTTCCTTCCACTTCACAATTATGTGCTACTTTGTGTTGGTCTATTTTATATATATATATAAATCTTCAATGTGGTTGAGAAAAGCTGCACCCGCTCTGCAGTTAGTGCAAAGCAATCTGGTCTTCCCAGTGACCATACATTTAAGAAAAGAGTCCAGAGGATTGCTGCACTTAAAAACTTTGTTTATTTGTTCAAAGATTTGTAAAGTTACATCTCAAAAAGTGTTCAAAAAGATTTCCATTTCGGGCTTACATGCTTACGCCCTTCCTCAGATCAGAACACATCTAACGTTTTGACCGAAGAGATTGCAATTTAAACATTTTTCCAAAAAAGTCACATATGGAATCAATCTATAGTTAATTGCTCATTAGTACAATTGTATTCCTTCATTCATTAATCATTTCATGCCACTGATGCACAAATGGTTAACCATGTAGAAACTCATCTCATTATTCACTCAGGAACCATCACATTGTTACTCTGTTTAAAAAAATTGAAGGTTACACCGCGTCATCGCATCTCTTCCGCCCATATAAAACTACCCGGGAATCAAGCAGAACGCCGCAAAGGGCGACTTATCTTAACAGGGCTGTATACCCTTAACAATCACCTGCTACACACGCCAGGTGCCATGACTATAAGGCACTTTTAAATGTGAGTGGAACTATTTTAATTTGTGTATTCAATAAACCTGGTTTTACGGCATTGCGCAATGAAGGTTTTCCTTTGTCCTTTCCATCTATATTTATGAGGTGCACTCTTGCAAGAGACGTCATTTCACCAGGCTCCCTAGGGGTATCCCCACATGCCTATTAGACCATACTAGCGATAGTTTGTCAACATCCAGGGTGAGTGTACATCTATGTGGGGCACCCAGTCTGAACACCATTGCACAGGAGATGTCAATTTAAGCACGAGCACTTTATTTCATCACCTAATGGGACTTTATTAACCCTTTGTGTGTTTTGCAATTTTTTTGCGTGTTCTGCATTTTTTCTGCATGTTCGGCATGTTTTACATTAATTTGATCAACCCTAATTGCAGCAAACTGTTTTTACTTTTTTTTAAATTGCAATGTCTTCGATCAAAACGTTAGATGTGTTCTGATCTGAGGAAGTGCGTAAGCATGTAAACCTGAAACAGAAATCTTTTTGAACTCTTTTTGAGATGTAACTTTACAAATCTTTGAACAAATAAACAAAGTTTTTAAGTGCAGCAATCCTCCAGACTCTTTTTTTAAATATATATATATATATATATATATATAGTGAGTCAAGCTGGAAACAGCGCCTTGAGGCGATTCAGTTCGCATTTGCAGCGCTTTACAAATCATTCATTCATTCATTCATTCATTCACAAAAGAAAAAGGTAATGTAACACTGTGGGGTTGATTTACTAAAAGAGTGGAGAGTTCAAAATCTGGCATAGAAGCCAATCAGCTTCCAGATTTTTTGTCAAAGCTTAATTGAACAAGCTGAAGTTAGAAGCTGATTGACTACTGAGCACAGCTGCACCAGATTTTTCACTCTCCAGTTGAAGTAAATCAACCCCTGTGTTTCCTGTAAAAAAAATAACTCTCAACATTACTGACAACACTTAAAAGGTTAGACTCCCAGATCTCTGGCTCCATGTCTTTTCCAAACAAATCCATCTTTGCAGCCCTGATGAAGCGGTAGGCATTTCCCCTGAAATACGTTGGCTTTACCTACCACTTTTTTCTGTTTCAAATGCTGCTTTATGCATTGACATGCCTCTTTAGACCCAGACTATCTGGACAGTACAGTCACCTGCTGACTTGGCACCATCCACAGACTGCTTAACTCTTCAATAAGGCACAGAAGTTGAATCCAACACAATTTTACTTCAGCTAATTTGTAGTACAGAGGATGTCTTTCCAGTCTTTTGAAGTGTAAGAAGACGATGATTTTCACGAGCCCTGTCTCTGTACAAATCTAACATTGACTGAGAAAAGATGGAAGATGAGGGGATGGTCTAGCTAGGACTAAACTAACTAGCACTAAACAAGAGGGGAAGACAGAGGAAGATACCAAAGTTTTTAAAATAAAGTTAGTAAACAAATTGTAGTGGCCCAGAACTGCCATTAGATGTCAACACACTACAGAAAATTGATAACCCCATGTAGTACAATACAAGACATAAAAAATACATGAAAATAGGGCAGAACAACTTGAGCTAGGAACTAAAAAAAAAAAACCATATAAAAAAATAACAAAGCTTTATACTGGGAGCGTCTCTAGACTCATTGTCAATGAGCTCATAAGATCACCTCATAAGGAGACCTCACGAATGTCTCACTGATACCACATCCTCCTTGAGTACAAGATTCCCCAAAGGCCAATTCACCTCCATTCAATACCAAACCATACACTGGTCCAGCACTGTTACACACGCATATTGGATATCCTGCACAAACTGGAAACACAACCACATGTATAGTGTGCATTCTCCCTCCACTACCACCTGGGCCGTCACCCCCTTCCCCACCACTTCCTGTGCCGTTTCCCCTTCCCCACCACCTCCTGTACCCTCACCCCTTCCCCACAACCTCCTGTGCTATCACCCTTTCCCCACCACCTCCTGTGCCGTCACCTCTTCCCCACCACCTCCTGTGCCGTCACCCCTTCCCCACAACCTCCTGTGCTATCACCCTTTCCCCACCACCTCTTGTGCCGTCACCCCTTCCCCACCACCTCCTGTGCCATCACCCCTTCCCCACCACCTCCTGTGCCATCATCCCTTCCCCACCACCTCCTGTGCCATCACCCCTTCCCCAACTTTTCCTGTGCGGTCACCCCTTCTCCACCACTTCCTGTGCTGTCACACTCCAGCCCACTTCCACTATGCATGCTCAGTAGCAGCACTGGCTTTTAGAGGCTGCTGCCCATCTCTGGTGCCAGGATGCCACACTTGTACCAAGACTTGCTGTCAGATTAACAGCCTTTCTGCTCTGTGTATAGTGCGACTTGTCCTGCGACTTGGGACTGCAAAGTCGCATGACAAGTCATACCCCATGATTTCCAATGGGTACCATTCATATCTGTGTAACTTCAAGTCGCACCGACTTCAAAGTAGTCCCTGTACTACTTTGGTCCGACTTTGATGCGAGTTACACAGGCATTCCCTGAAATAGCGGAAAAATCGAGTCATAATCACAGCAGTGAAATCGCAGTAAAATCGCAGCAAAATCACGCGACTTTGAAGTGGCGGTAGTGTGAAAGGGGCCTTACTGATACTATAGCAGACTGGCTGCCAATGTAGTAACCTGCACTGCATACTACCGCAGGAGAGTCGCTGTTCTGCTGTGATGTGCAGGACTGACCTGTCACATCATACCCTCCTCCATGTTCCTTTTCTGCACATACTGCCACCAAAACATATCTACCTCAAAACACATTATGAGTTTAGTGTTGTCATCTGTGAACCAATATTAAAGTAGAACTATAGGCAAAACATTTTTACAATTTTGGATAGAGTAAGGAAAGGATATAACCCGCGTAAGACTTATTTTTTCATTCTTTGTCCCATTGGGGAGATTTGGCGTCACTTCCTGTCCCATACAGGATGTGAGAGGAAAACCTGTGAATTAAAGGAATCTCCTGGGGACCCCTTGGTCACCAGAACTAGTGTCCCCACTGGAAGTTTTCCCCTCTATTACTTTTCTGGGGAGAACCATAATTTTGGGATTTTCTTTTGCTTTCATTTTCAATGATAATGGTAAACAGGACAAATGGAGAGAGTGAATTTCCCTAACGGGGACACAGACAGCAATAAAAACTGACAGGTTTTCTAATCTCTCTCCACTTTATCCAAAATGTAAAACAGAAGTTTTGCCTTTAGTTATACTTTAATACTAAATGTTTTTGGACTTTCAGACTGTTTGTTTGGCACTCTCAATAATTTATAAGGACTGGGCATGATAAGATATGTTTATACAGTATTAATATAGTCCCAGTATTTAAGACTCACATCAGTAAGTATTCTAGATAATAAAAATGTAAATATATCTAACACCTATGGTTGAGTTCTTACTGGGTACCCGCTTAAAGCCCCCACATTGCTAACTCCTATAAACTGGTAAAAATCACGTCCACCAAACCTAATTTATTAGGACAATCTAAAGAAATGTATATATGACGTTCAGATCTTTTTATATAACTAAAGAAATAGTTCTTGTCGAACTAAAGATTCTCTTAATGAAGGCGAAAAAGGACAGAGAAAAAGCTGGCCTAAGCTTGGAGAAGACTCTTCAAAGTCCCTTGGACGGCAAGAGGATCAAACCAGTCAATCTTGAAGGAAATCAACCCTGAATATTCACCGGAAGAACAGATCCTGAAAGTGAAACTCAAATACTTTGGCTACCTAATGCGAAAAGAGGACTCATTGGAAAAGACCCTGATGCTGGGAAACATGGAAGGAAAAAGGAGAAGAGGACGACAGAAAACAAGATGGATAGATAGCATCATCGAAACAATGGACATGAAGTTAAGCAAGCTCTGGGAGGCAGTGGAGGACTGAAAAGCCTGGCGCGCTATGGTCCATGAGGTCACAAAGAGTCGGGCATGACTAAACTACTGAACAACAGCAGCAGCAGAAATTTACTGGTTAAAAATGAATAAACTTTACCAACATTTTTTACATATGATTTTACTATAAAGAATTTATAGACATTAAGATCAATAAATATTTCACTGATATCTGAAGCCTATAAAAAATAAAAACACCCTCCTTCTATGCAACAATAAACCAGAACAGTTTTCATTATCAATGACAGCTGGATATGCATAGGCCATCAATGCTAACAATCCTTTTACTTGGGTAGCCACTATTTTTAATTTCTAAAGCAAATTATGCAGTGCTTTAATACCCTCTCCTCTGTAACAGCATTGCACCAGCTACTAAGCAGAAATGAGTTACATGCTTCCCCATGCTTGAAAGCACCTAGGGCTATCTGATGAGTTTGTGCAAACATTAGTATAAATTAAATATATATTATAAAGAAAGAAGGAAATTATACACAAAACCATCGTCCTTCCTTGAATATGTGTCATCATGTTGTATATTTCACATATTTTCATACATTTGGGTTGATTTACTAAAGGCAAATTCACTATGCACTACAAATGTACTTGGAAGTCCAGTCGCTTTAGATCTGAGGGGGAAATGTGAAATGAAGGGAAGCTCTGCTGATTTTATCATCCAATCATGTACAAGCCAAAATGCTGTTTTTTATATTCCTTGCATGTCCCCCTCAGATCTACAGTGACTGGACTTCCAAGTGCATTTGTAGTGCAAAGTGGATTTGCCTTTAGTAAATAAACCCCATTGTGTATGTAAAATGGTTAATTCTTATTTGACTCTACATCCAGCTGTTGCACAACCTTGGTTTTTCATAGTTTTGGAAAGGGCTAAAGTCAATGATCAAAGAGAATTTGTTCTCAGCAGTTATGTGAATGAAGAACACACTTATTCTTTGTCAGCATTTGATCTGGTGCCATATTGGCAACATGAACACTATACTGGTTCTCTTCCAGTTTACTCTTTTTCTGTAGTAAATAAAGTGTCAATTTATGATTTCTTGACCATTTTTCAGAGAATATGAATGATAACACAAAAACTTTTCTTTCACTCATGGTTAGTGTTTGGCTGAAGCCATTTATTATAAATCAACTGTGTTTACTCATTTTAAATCATAATGACAACAGAAACTACCCAAATGACCCTGATCAAAAGTTTACATACCCCACTTCTTAATACCGTGTATTGCACCCTTTAACATCAATGACAGCTTGAAGTTTTTTGTGGTATTTGTGAATGAGGCTCTTTATCTTCTCAGATGGTAAAGCTGCCCATTCCTCTTGGCAAAAAGCCTCCAGTTCCTGTAAATTCTTGGGTTGTCTTGCATGAACTGCATGTTTGAGATCTCCCCAGAGTGGCTCAATGATCTTGAGGTCAGGAGACTGAGATGGCCACTCCATAACCTTATCTTTATTCTGCTGTAGCCAATGACAGGTCGATTTGGCCTTGTGTTTTGGATCATTGTCATGTTGGAATGTCCAAGTAGGTCCCATGCGCAGCTTCCTGGCTGATGAATGCAAATGTTCCTCCAGTATTTTTTGATAACATACTGCATTCCTCTTGCCAACAATTTTGACCAAATTTCCTGTGCCTTTGTAACTCACACATCCCTAAAACATCAGCGATCCACCTCCGTGTTTCACAGTAGGAATGGTATCATAGGCCTTGTTGACTCCACTCCAAATGAAGCGTTTATGGTTGTGGCCAAAAAGCTCAATTTTGGTCTCATCACTCCAAATGACTTTGTGCCAGAAGGTTTGAGGCTTGTCTCTGTGCTGTTTGGTTTATTGTAAGCGGGATACTTTGTGGTATTTGTGTAGTAATAGCTTTCTTCTGGCAACTCGACCATGCAGCCCATCTTTCTTCAAGTTCCTCCATATTGTGCATCTTGAATCAGCCATACCACATGTTTTCAGATAGTCCTGTATTTCACCTGAAGTTATTTGTGGGTTTTTCTTTGCATCCCGAACTATTTTCCTGGCAGTTGTGGCTGAAATTGTAGTTGGTCTACCTGATTGTGGTTTGGTTTCAACAGAACCCCTCATTTTCCACTTCTTGATTAGACATTCTCAATACCTTGATATCTTTTTATATCCCTTTCCTGTTTTATACAGTTCAACTACCTTTTCCCACAGATCCTATGACAATTCTTTTGCTTTCCCCATGACTCAGAATCCAGAAACGTTAGTGCAGCACCCTGAATGAAAGATGCAAGGGTCTGTCAGGAGTCCAGAAATGCATTGACCTTTTATACACATGTAGCGCCGGTAGATTTGCAATCTACCGCATGTTAGGCAAATTTAGTAACTTGTTCGTTAGGAAGGTTAAGTTTGCCTCTGTTCCAGCTTGGCTGACGTTGTGTGTGTTTCCGTGCTGACCGGTGGGTGTCGCTGTTATCACTAGTTAGTGTTGGAAAGGCAACGTGTTGAAGCGTATGGATGCTCTTCTGTCCCGGACACAACTCGGTGGAGGTGGTCCTCCGAGTTGCATTCTGGGCGAGGGTATTTATGGGACAGACGCCCTATTTTGGGGTTCGTTTTACAGCCACCTGCTGGCCCTCCTGGCCGACAGGTATGCGTTAAGGAGCTACCTCGTGGTCCCCCGTTCTGGAGGCCCACGATACAGCGGCGCAGGGGTGGGTCCAGAGGTTTGTCTGGGGCCTACCACCGCGGCCGAGGAATGGTCCTGAGCTGTCGGTCCTGTGTGACGACGCTGGACAACCAAGGAGAGATCCCAGGGGAGGACCCGTCATGGAAGGATCACGAAGCGTGCTGGTCTGGAGAGGGGCCTGGTGACTCGGTTGGAGGACGTATCCGAAAGTAATCATACAGCATAGTGTTGCCAGGTTGGCTTAAAGGTTCAGACACTGTGACTGACGTTCATTGCAGAAAACCGATACATCCCGTGGCAGAGGATCGTACAGGTTTGTTCCCAAAACAAGTCTGTAGCAGAGACTTTTATTCGTGCTGCGTACTGGCTGCTAGGCAAGTGAGAGAGGCCTATCCAGGCGAGCAAGGAGTGTGTCCCACGAGGGGAGCGCATTCCATATAATATCTGAATCCTACCAGGACATTCGTTAAAGAACCCTACCGGAAAATATTTGAGTTTCTTCTGCAGTTTCCTTTCTGCCTTCTGCTACTTCCTAAGAAATTGTTTAATAAAGGATTGAAAACGTACTCCAGTGTTGGTGCGTGTGTTGTCCAGAGGTGAACTCAAAGGAACCCTAGACCCGGTGCCGGTGAAACAAGGGAAGGAGAGTGAAGGTAACAGACCCGCTTAAATCAGCAGCTCCACCGAGAATTAGTGCTACACACACACACACTAATTACAAGCAAACAGATCACAGGTGAGGATGGTTACCTTTAATAGCCATTCAAGTCCCTCTGTGTCAACTTGTGTGCATGTTGTCAGGCCAAAATTACCAGGGTATGTAAACTTTTGATTAGGGTCATTTGGGTAGTTTCTGTTGTCATTATGATTTAAAAAGAGTAAACACATTTGACTGATAATAAATGGCTTCAGCCAAACACTAACCATTAGTGAAAGAAATGTTTTTGTGTTATCATTCATATTCTCTGAAAAATGGCCAAGAAATCATAAATTCTGCTAGGGTATATAAACTTATGAGCACAACTGTAGGAGCTGGATCTTTTTCTGCATATTACCAGAGTGGGAATCTTTATGGACCCTTAGAAGCAATGTACAGTAAATCAAAGGTCAGCTTGAAAGTTGCATGCAATATTTGGTCCAACAAAAATGGGAATGTTGGTTAAGCTTAGTATAGTATTTCAGACCTGACGTTTGGGAGTTCTTGGTGGTCAAAGATCAACCACTCTCTTATAATGGCCATCTGTAGGAGCCAGATTCTCATTCTGGGGTAGATTTACTAAAACTGGAGCACACAGACTCAGGTACAGCTGTGCATAGTAACCAATCAGCTTCTAGGTTTCAGCCCAGGTTCACATTGAGGACCGGTTTGAAATCGTTCAGCTGAACTCGCACGATTTTAAACAGGCAATGCAGTCTGACTTCGGGGGCGATTTGACAGACATCTGTGTGGGTTTATGCACAGATGTTTATTCAAATCGCCTCCAAAGTCGCCAAAAGTAGTGCAGAAACTACTTCAAGGAATCGATATGGATGGTGCCGTTGCCGGAAATAGCGATTTGACATGTAAAATCGCATGCTAAAATGGCCCGATGTGAATGTGGGCTCATTTTCAAAGCTTAATTGAACAAGCTGTAGTTAGAAGCTGATTGGTTACTATGCACAGCTGCACCAGATTCTGTGTGCACCCGTTTTAGTAGATCCCCCTCTGCTCCTACTTCTGCTGTAAAATAACTAGTGAAATAACGTAATTAATTAATTAATTAACGTAGCCTCCCTGGCGGTATTCCCGAGTGTGGCTCGGGGTTAAAATTCAGGACCATTAGCGGTAACCCCGAGCCACACTCGGGATTGCATCGCAGGATCCTGGTGCCTCCTTACTTACCTTGTCCCCGGGATCCTGCGATGTCCCCCGCAGTGTCCGCGGGCTGTGTCTTGTCCCGAAGCCTCTCTGTGCCAGGCTCCGTTCCCTGCGAGCGTCGCGACGCACGGGGGCGGAGCCTGGCGGCAAATTCAAAAAAATGTAAAAAGCATAACACATACAGTACTGTAATCTTACAGATTACAGTACTGTATGAAATCATTTCACATCCCATTTGTCCCCAGTGCTCTGGCCCATGCCCTGCATGCAGTTTTATATTGCATATACTGTTCTTTCTGCCTGGAAACTGGAGATTGTCCATAGCAACCAAAAAGTGTCCCTTTACGTCAAAAATGGCTTTAGACCAGCTAGAAAACAGCGATAGTAAATTAGAACACTTGCAGAATTGAGCGATAGTGAATCGTGTGGAAATTTATTTTATTACTATTTATTTTTATTTTTTTTAATTATTATTATTTTTTTATTATATTAAAATTTATGTTTTTGTGTTTCAAACTTTATCATATCCGGGATATCTACTAGACTCTTGTTTGGACAGATTTAAGTGTGTTATTGTTAATAATTACAGACCTACAATATAAAACGCCAAATTTCCATGCAAAATAATTGTACCGCTTTCAGCACCTAAAATCAGAAAGAATCATACCGCCAGGGAGGTTAATTAATTAAGTGAAATAAAATAATTAGTGAAATATTTTAAAACAAGGTTATACCCAAATCTCACAGATTTTTGCATTCAATATACGTATCAAATGTCCATCATGCAGGGGACAGTGGAGGTAACGTTATGGTATCAACACGCATATGCTGATGTTGGCCTTACATGATCTCCTATCCAGACTCTTCAATAATCCATCAGAAAAAAAAATTATAGGCAAAACAAATACCTCCATCCAATGCTTCCCATTTACAGTAAGAAAAAAAACACTTGAAAAAAACACTACTAAGACCCCTTTCACACTGTGGCGATTTTCAGGAGGTTTTCAGGCGCTTTAGCGCTGGAAATAGCCTCTGCTAAGCACCTGAAAACATTCAAGTGTGACTTTTCACACTGGGGTGGTACGTTTGCAGGACGTTCCAAAAAGTCCTGCAAGCAGCATCTTTGGGGCGGTTTGGGAGCACTGCATTTAGCGCTCCCAAAACACCCTGCCCATTTAACCCCCTCTTTGGGGATAAAAGCACCCTGCTAGCGGCCAAAAAGTGCCGTTTAAACAGTGCTAAAGCGCCGCTAAAACGAGTGGCACTTTAGCGCTAATGTGGCCACAGTGTGAAAGAGGTCTTAGGCACCTGTTTTTGCTTATTCCAGGCTGTTGTCATGTGAACTTCAGCAGCCCCTCCTCCAGTTGTGGCAAGTAGTAATCTGAGGACATATGCAGGCTGACCATTCTTGTCATCACCCCTCACATAGTGACATCATGGTGCCACCGCTTGAAGTTTTTAGGACCCTGTAGGAGCCTCTTCCTTCTTACAGCCAATGGGAAGTGGCCGTATCACCAGGAAGTGACATGAGCACCTGCAAAATGACCCTTCTACAGAAAAAGAAGGCTTGGGGTCACGGGACCATGATTTGAGATAACAAATTTGGACTTTTAGAATATTTCTTTTATAAAGCTGAACTGCAGATATGATATTTACTGCAAACGTCCAACTCTAATGACGGTCAATGGTCAGAAGCCTTGAAAGACATTCCTCTGGTCTCCTTATCCCCCACTTAAAAACTTACCCAACTGTTCATAGTCCATCGCACTTGGTACACTCCACAGAAGCTGTATTCCTGTGGAAAAGCAGCATCTCCCAAATGTCCGAGTGACACTAATGCCGCATACACACGATCAGACTTTTCGGCATCAAAGGTCCGACGGAACAAATCCGTCGGACAATTCAATCGTGTGTGGGCTTCATCGGACCTTTTCTGTCTAAAAATCTGACGGACCTTAGAAATAGAACAAGTTTCAGATCTTTCCGACGGACTCGATTCCTATCGAAAAATCCGTTCGTCTGTATGCTAGTCTGACGACCAAAAACAACGCAAGGGCAGCATTTGGCTACTGGCTATGAACTTCCTTACTCAAGTCCGGTCGTACGTCATCATGTTCGAACGGATCAGACTTTGGTGCGATCGTGTGTAGGCAAGTCAGTTTCGTCGGAATCGGCCCTGATTCTTCCCTGAAACGGGGAACAGGGACGCACAGCGCTCCTGTGCGATCCGCAGCGAATTACAGTGTGAACCCGGCCTTAAAGCAGAACTTCACTCTCTCAATCAACATTGACTGTTTTTAATCTTTATGCTACTAGCATAAATAAATACATAGGAAAGTATATAATATGTACTTGTTTTAAACTTAAACTTTTTATGCTTCTTTAGTTACTTTATGGTTTCTTGCCTAGGCAAACGTCATACATCCCAGGAGTCTTCAGGAAAGGAAGAGGGGTTTTCTCAGCTAAGCAAACTGTCCTCCCTGCATGCCTGAGGTAAGGGCAGATGGACTTCAGGATGTAAATGCAAAATTAATCATACTGAAGATGCCATGGCCAGAAATGCAAGGGGGGGGGGGGGGTTCAAAGTGATTTCTCAGCAAATTAAAGCATGGAGACATGGATGGATGGGAAAATTTGCTTTGACTCTTAAAAATGAATTAAATTAAAAAAAATTGCTTTGTGGTGCTCAATAAAGCACCCCCCCCCTCTTATTTTTGGATATTTTTTTTTTTTTTAGTCTTTTTGGTACCTTTTATGTGGTTTTTAAGCTGCCCTTCCTTTAATTTTTATTTTTTTGTACAGGCTGGAACTTCGCTTTAAAGTGTGTTGATTTTTGTGATTGATGTAAATTCTAAAGATTACACTATTGCCTTCTTGTGGTCTGTATCTGCACACACTATAACGTTTCTCTACTTATTTTGTATGTTAAAAAACAAAAAATTTTTAAATATTTGATTTAAAAAAGCGTATCTCTAGGTAAACTGCCTCCACTCGTCTCCTAATACATACACAACTCTATTAATTGGTGTTTTTATATCTCACTGTTGTTCGGTACCTAAAAAATTTGAAGAAAAATGTAAAACCGTTAAAATGTATTTGAGTTAATGTTGTATGTGCCCTAGATTTCACATTTTCACATTTCACATTTTCCAGAATGCACTCATATAAATAATTGTAGGTTATTCCTAGAACACAGAAAGTACATAACTTTTGGCTCTGCATCCCTCCCGATTTCTTCCTCTTCTTTGCATAGTGGATTAACTGTGCCAGGAATGATCGTTCTTGGCCATTTCAGGACACAGTGGCTTTTGGCAGTGAAAGTTTGTGAGCTGCACTTTTTTTTTTTGTGAATAGGAGATTCAGTGGGGGGCGTCACACTGAGAGTGCTTCTGGAATCTTATTCTAAGATATTGAGGATAGTTTTGTTTCACGTTTATTTACTAGTGGCCTGAAATACCAGTAAACAGAACTTGGGAATTTTGCAGGGCTTGGTGTCTTGATATGTCTTTAAATATAAAAGGAATCAGATAACAAGTCAAGTGTAAATCAAACATAAATACTCCCATTCAGTCCATGTTTATTTACTAACCTATTGCAAAAGTTATTTTAAAGCTCCAAACAAGCAGCTGAATACACAGTTGAAATACATGCATATACACATACAGTTTTACCTACCAAAAGATTTCTTCTTTTTACACTCAGCCTTATGATTGGGGCACCCTCATCAGACAGTACAGTCAGGTCCTCAACTTCCACTGCACCTGCAGCCTAGCTTGAAGACAAGGCCTTTTTCTGACACTTGTTGCTTACAAGTTAAAATCTGTATTTTTTACTAGAAAATTACTTAAACCCCCCTAACATTATATATATATATATATATATATATATATATATATATATATATATATATATATTTTTTTTTTTTTTTTTTTTTTAAACAGAAACCCTAGAGAATAAAATGCTGGTCGTTGCAATATTTTACCTCACACTGTATTTGCGCAGTGGTTTTTTTATACACTTTCATTAATTAAAAAAAAAAAACACAGTAAAACTAGCCCAATTGTTTGATATATTGTGAAAGATGATGTTATGCTGAGTAAATAGATACCTAACATGTCACATTTTAAAATGGCGCACACTCGTGGAATGGCGACAAAGTACGATACTTAAAAATCTCCTTAGGCGACGTTTTAAAATCTTTTACTGGTTACCAGTTTAGAGTTACAGAGGAGGTCTAGTGCTAGAATTATTGCTCTCCCTCTAACGATCGAGGTGACACCTCACATGTGTGGTTTGAACACTGTTTACATTTGCGGGCGCGACTTATGATCCCCTCTCTGTCTGCCCTGGTCAGCTCTCCTCTCTATTCACGCTGTGATCAGATGCAGTGTGTCACAGACTGTTTGCTTCTCATCTGCTTTCGCCGTCTCTGCGTGTCTGCAGTGGAAGCGGTGCAGCAATATAGCGGGCATCAGAGCAGCCGGGCAGTCCGCCCCTGGTGTCACCCAACTGACATTCCCTATGCAACTGAGATGAACAAAAGCAGACATGTTTGAAGCCCAACCTGGATGACAATCAGTCATGGCTTCCTCCATAGATACAGTGGAATAAGTGAGCATAGTAAGGCTAGTTAGGTGTAAGCTAGTGTAGCAATAACTCTCGGTGGAGCTGCTGGATTAAGCGGGCTTGTTACCTTCACTCTCCTTCCCTTTGTTTCACTGGCACCGGGTCTAGGGTTCCGTTGAGTTTACCTCTGGACGACACACGCACCAACACTGGAGTACGTTTTCAATGCTTTATTAAACCATCAACAAAGGAAGTAGCAGGAAAGAGGCAAAAGGAGAACTGCAGAGGAAAACTCAAATACCTTTTTAGTAAGATTCTTGACAAATGTCCCTGGGGTTGAATATTTCAGTAGAATGCACTCCCTTGGTGGAACACACTCCTTGCACGCCTGGATAGGCCTCTCTCACTAGCCTAGCAGCCAGTACGTAGCACGAACAAAAGTCTCTGCCACAGACTTGTTTGGGATAAACCAGTACGATCCTCTGCCACAGGATGTATTGGTTTTCTTGCGGTGAATGTCAGACATAGTGCTTGAACCTTTAAGCCAACCCGGCAACACTATGCTGTATAATTACTTTAGGATACGTCCTCCAACCGAGTCACCAGGCCCCTCTCCAGACCAGCACGCTGCATGATCCTTCCATGACGGGTCCTCCCCTGGGATCTTCTCGGTTGTCCAGCTTCCTCCCTTTGGATAGACAGCTCAGGACCATCCCTCCGCCGCTGTGGTAGGCCCCAGACAAGCTTCTGGGCCCACCCCTGCGCCGCAGCAACGTGGGCCTCCGGAACGGAGGACCACGAGATAGCTCTCTAACGCATACCTGTCGGCCAATAGGGCCAGCAGGTGGCTGTAAAACGAACCCCACAATATGGCATCTGTCCCATAAATACCCTCCCCCCAGAATGCAACTCGGAGGACCACCTCCACCGAGTTGTCTCCGGGACAGAAGAGCATCCATACGCTTAGACACGTTGCCTTTCCAACACCAGCCAGCGGTAACAGCGACACCCACAGCTCAGTATGGAAACACACGCAACATCAGCCAAGCTGAAACAGAGGCAAATCTAACCTTCTTAACGAACAAGTTACTAAATTTACCTATCAGATGGTAGATCGCAACTCTACCAGCGCAGCACTAGAATTCTACTTTATGAATCATTGTATCAAACTACAACATAAGGGCTTTTGCACATGAGTGGCTGGACCCGTTTACCGTAATTTCCAGCATATTTACTCCACCCAGACAATCCAGGTGTAGTGTGCAGCCTTCCATTGACTTGAATGGCCTTCGTCAGACCAAGGAGCCGCACATGCTCCGAAACGCGTTACCACCCCCTTCTCTACACTGACACCATCAGCCTTGTGTGTCCCGCAGTGAATACAGGCTTCCCTGCTGCCTCCTCTTTCCAACACGCATGAGAACGCTTTACAGCTGCTGGACGGCTCTACACTGCTCTCTACCACCATGCTGAGGATGGACACATGCCACAGATGAGGACTCCTGATTTTATCATGTCTTTTAACACTCAACAATCTTGTAAGTGCTTTTAACCCTTTGTGCACTTTATTAAATTTGACATACTGCACTTAGAGGCGCCTTTCTTTTCCTTTGTTAGAAGCTTATTGGTTACCATGCACACCTGCACCAGATTTTTCACTCTCTGGTTTTAGTAAATCAACCCCAAAGGGTGATCGCCCCCTGCTATTTAAAATGGACAAGATTAAACTTTATGGCTGACTGGTTTCTCCTTACAGAACAGAGATAAACTGGCATCCTTAAAGTGATTGTAAAGTCTCGTCTTTTTTTCTATAAAAATAACAAACATGTTATACTTACCTTCTCTGTTGCAGTGGTTTTGCACAGAGCAACCCAGGTCCCTCCTCTTCTCTGGTCCCCCGCCGGCGCTCCTGGCCCCTCCCTCCTGTCGAGTGCCCCCACAGCAAGCAGCTTGCTATGGGGGCACCCGAGCCGAGCCACAGCTCCCTGTGTCCATTCAGACATGGAGCCGCGGTCCGGTCCCGCCCCCGCTTTTTTCTGATTGGCTTACTGACCGGATGAGTTTTCCGTGCCGAAGTCAGACAGAGGTGGGAGCGGGTACCTGTCGAAATCAAGTACCTGCTCCCCCCGAAAGGTGTCAAATGTGGAAGCAGAGGAGGAGGCAAATAAGCAGAGCTTCCCCTTTGGGTGGAGCTCTGCTTTAAGCATTGCTTTTAATGATAAGTTAACAAGTTTATTAAGGCTAGGCAGAAGTTCTTTTTTTAATTATACTGTTGTATTTGATATTATTTGTGACATTTTAGGAATTTATTCATGCAGGCTTGTAAAGTTTACTGAAGTAACAGAAGTTATTAAAGTTACTGAAGGGTCCACTTTTAAACACAAATTCTTAAAACACCAATAATCTATAGCAGGGGTCTTCAAGCTTTCTAAACAAAAGGCCAGTTTCCTATCCTTCAGACTTTAGAGGGGCCTGACTGTAGGCAGTGGGAATAGAAAATGTCCTGGAATCTGTAAAAGTGCCCCATCATTGGTGTCAGTGAGGGGAATAGTGCCCCACTATTGGTGTTAGTGAGAGGAATAGTGCCCATCGTTAGTGTCAGTGAAAGGAATAATGACTCATCATTGGTGTCAGTGGGAGAAATAGTGTACCATTATTGGTGTCAGTGGAAGAAATAGTGCCCCAATTGTTGGAATCAGTGGGAGGAATATTGCCCCATCATTGATATCATTGGGAAGAATAGTGTCCCATCATTGGTGTCAGTGGAAGGAATAGTGCCCCCATTATTAGTGTCAATGGGAGCAATAATGCCCCATCATTGGTGTCAGTGAAAAGAATAATGCCCCATCATTGGTGTCAGTGAAAGGAATAGTGCCCCATCATTGGTATCAGTGGGAGGAATATTGTCCCATCATTGGTGTCAGTGGGAGGAATAGTGCTCCACTGTTGGTATCAGTGGAACTATGTGTATATCTGGTGTTAACTGCGCTACCATCTAAACCAATCTACATATACATCAGTGGTTTTCATTAACTATTAATATCACCACTCAAATTTATCATTCTAAAAAACATATATAAATTAAATTGTATAAAGTCCAGCTTCAATACACTTGTGCTGATAAAAACGTGGGTCCCTAAATGGGTTCTCCACTGCCGTTGTGTTGCTCGATTTTCTCCTTAGTGCTTAAAGTGATTTTCAGTGCCAACACCACCACCGCATATAAATTGGCCACTCACCAGAAACAAATACATACAAGCCCTTGGTTCATTAAGGGATAGCCAATCCGCTTTAAGCTGTCACCGATGCCGTTTAGCACGTCAACCCGTCCTCATAGAAAACAAATGGCATACATAGTGCAATATGTTAAAACCATTTATTAAAGATTAAGTAAAAACAAAAGGCTATACAACTCACATGTTGCCGGTGCCCATGTGCAAATTGTGCCGGTGGCACACTTATTACATATCAGTGGAACGAATCGTGCCCCCATCATTAGTGTCAATGGGAGCAATAATACCCCATCATTGGTGTCAGTGGGAGGAATAATGCCCCATCATTGGTGTCAGTGGAAGGAATAGTGCCCCATCATTGGTATCAGTAGGAAGAATAGTGTCCCATCATTGATGTCAGTGGAAGGAATAGTGCCCCCATCATTAGTGTCAATGGGAGTAATATTGCCCCATCATTGGTATCAGTGGGATGAATAATTCCCCATCATTGGTGTCAGTGGGAGGAATTATGATCCGTTAATGTCAGTGCGAGGAAAAGTTCCCCAAAGGCCTGATAAAGGCAAGCAAAGGGCTGCAGTTTGGAGACCTCTGATCTATAGAAACATCTTGTTGGCTATACCTAAAATAGTCACTATGAGGCCGGCAATGCACAATCCTCAATAGTGAATTAGATGCAGAGGTGTAAGATAAAGATTCATTTATTTTATTAAAACTAAGGTGACAGATCAGCCATCTGTTGGATGAACCTATTTCCTTATTTATACCTGTTGAGCAGGTTTCAAAAATGAAACAATAATAGGAATGTTCACATAAAACACAACATAACAGAATATGATATAACAAGCATTTACTGAGTTGATACAGCTGTAACACCCACCATACAAAAAAAAGACATTAAAGCTGAACTATAAACAGATATTAAAGACACAAATGAATGCTGTTGTACAACAGAGTATAGACTGGGAAAAGGAGAATCAGCACGAGGAGCCAGTTAGTTGTACAGCAGTGCTATCAAGGACTGGAGCATGATAATAGGAGAATCAGCAGACAGACGCGCTCATCAGGCTGCAGCTTCTCCATTTAGACCCCTTTCACACTGGAAACAGGAAGGTTGGGACTTTGAGTGAGGTGGGCAAATGAAGCCAGCGGGTCAGTCACCGTAAAATCAAGCCATTTTATTTGGTACATAGTAACATAGTAACATGATAATGGTCCCAATAAGGGTTTGACTGTCAAGTCATATACAAATAAATCCTGATTGGTACATTGTAAACATTGATGACAACCCCCTTAAAACAAGTGCAGGACAGATTGTCTAAAAGGTGAAACACCCATAAAATACATAAAATCACAACGTAAATGAGTAAAGACTTGTTGGTTGGTGAACCCAGTAAAGAGGGGTAATTGTAAGGTGCATATTGTAAGCCCGACGCGTTTCGTGTATTAAAACACTCTTTAGGGGCGATTTAGCACCAATATCTAAAGACAAAAGAAAAAGGGGGAGGGTAGTCTAAGTAAATGAGATACAATATGCATTATGAAAAAAGGCAAATATGCATGTGGGGGGGGGCAAAACACCACTGCCCCAAATGGATACTCACATGCCAAAGGGGTATGAACTCCATGAGGTGCGCAGTCACAGGGCCACCAACTAGGTCACACTTTCACAATGAAGCGCCGCTAAAACAACACTAAAGCGCCGGTCATTTTTGTGGTGCTTTAGCTGTGTTTTAGCAGCACTTTTCTGGTGCTTTTTGGGCGCTAGCGGGGCGTTTTTTTTTTTAAGGTGACGTTACAACGTGACTGCAGATCACTTACCCAGCTACCTCTGCCTCATCAGGCGTGGCCCCTCTGAAGTAGGGAATCTGAGAAATTTATATTCCCCTGGGCATGTGCGGAAACCCAAAGTGGCCTACATCTGCTTCTGAGCATAGTGAATAAATGGGCACTCCATTTACCTATCTATCTATGTCATGACCTAGAAAAATGACACCTATGCAGACAATCACACTAGAAGCTTTTTAAGCTCCTACAGACGTTTAGATTTTTTTTTTTTTTTTTTAGTTTGTAAACGCGAAGGTATGTTAGGAACGCTTACTAACCCTTAATGTTAGCTTGCTATGGTTGCTAGGTTACTCCCTTTGTGTCACAAAGGGATGAGTTGTTACAATCTTTGTTTGAATTTACCTATACTGATCGTTATACAACCCTGAATACTCCCACCCCCAAAACGCCCCCAGTGGTCAAATTTGGAACAACCTCCTTTGACACTACATGCAATATTTTTGATTGAACTTCAAAATAGAAACATAATTTTTAAGGCCTCATGCACATGAGACGCTGTTAAACTCGTGTTCAGAGGCATTTGGACACTTTTTTCAACTGCCCCTGAACCCATTCAATGTTATCCTATGTGTCCATGTACACAGGCTCGTTTTTTGGCGTTTTTAGGCAGTTGCATTTAACCTCGTTTTTCCAGAAGCAAAAAAATGGGTTCAGACGCAAATCTTTTCCACGTTTCAGACGCCAAACGCGGCTAAACGCGGCTAAACGCCGGTACCACGTTTAGCTGCGTTTGCGTGTTTTTTACAACCCGACTTTGGGGCCCCATATCCAAATTTCAATATGTTATAGTGTTATTCCAACTCCCAAAGTCGGGTCACAAAATGTCATTCTCTGCTGCAGAAAAGTGCTTGACATTTTGCGACCAGAATTTGGGGCCCCATATCCCGGGGGTCACTTGGTGCTAGGAACCCCAAATTTGGTGTGCTAACACAGTTAGACTATACACTATAACATATCCAAATTTGGGGTTCCTAGCACCAAGTGGCCCCGAGATATGGGGCCCCAAAGTCGGGCCACAAAATGTCATTCTCTGCTGCAGAAGTGCTTGACATTTTGCGAGCCGACTTTGGGGCCCCATATCTCAGGGCCACTTGGTGCTAGGAACCCCAAATTTTAAGTACCTACACAGTTGGACTAACACTATAACATATCCAAATTTGGGGTTCCTAGCACCAAGTGGCCCCGAGATATGGGGCCCCAAAGTCGGGCCACAAAATGTCATTCTCTGCTGCAGAAGTGCTTGACATTTTGCGACCCGACTTTGGGGCCCCATATCTCGGGGTCACTTGGTGCTAGGAACCCCAAATTTGGATATGTTTTAGCGCTAGTTCCAAATTTGGGGTTCCTAGCACTAAGTGGCCCCGAGATACGGGGCCCCAAAGTTGGGTCGCAACATGTCATTCTCTGCTCTGCAGATGTTTCTAGACGCAAACGCGGCTAAACGCGGCTAAATGCGGCTTGACGCGGCATGCAAACTCGGCAAAACGGGCATTTCTAAACGCCGGTTTCAGCTTTTAAAAACCTGTGTTCAGCAGAGTTTGCACCAGCGTCTCGTGTGCATGAGGCCTAAATGTACCAGATTCTGCTTTTTAAGGAATCTCTCACTGGATTTTCATAATTATTTTTGTTTCATTTCTTATTTTTTATTTTTCTTGGAATTTTTAAAGTTTATTCTCCATTACCTTCAAGATTGTGTGTTTATCTTTCACAAGCAATTATTAGTCACTTATGCTCAGGGTCTTCATGTGGGAGATTTCCGATTTAACCGGAAAGCACAAGCAGACCAGATAAGAAAATATCACAATCTTGTATTTGTACTTGCACATTTATTTTCAAAACACAAAGTAATCACATGGATAAAATATCACTAAATAAAGGAGCACAAACCAATACATAAAAATTCTTTGTTAAAGAGAACACGGAAAACACTCCTTACCCCCCCAATGGTTCACTTTTCAGGTGACGGAAGTGAAAAACACCTTCCCTGCTTGCACACTCACCCGGAAAGAGTGATTTACTGTGGAGGATCACTCTTCGGGTGATGGGCAGCGCCACCAACCCAATACCTGTAAAAATTATTTTCAAGGGGGTTCCAGGTGGGACCATCTTAAGGGAGGCAGCAGTCCAGCCCACACCTAAGTGCAGAATATAACCAGATATGCAATGGTATGTTAGCCAATGTGTCCATACACATATAGGTGTTTACAGACTGAAAAAAATAACATGACCAGCGCATTCAGGAGAGGAAAAATGGAGGACGTGCAACAATACTAGGCCCGTTTATGCACGTTTGTGCGTTAATACATTTTAATGGCCAGAATAAATTAATATGTGAACACGCATAAACACATATATAATGTGTGATTTTTTTTTACAGTTTTTTAAGCAGCTTTGGTCCTGCTAGGAAAAAAGGCCTTTAGAGGAGCTGAGCAAACACTTCACATCTCCGTGCAGAGCGGCTCACAGCAGGGGTCTGGTGTGTCCCTGTTCACTGTTTCAAGTCCTGAATTCAAACCTAAAACAGACCAGAAGATGCCCAGGACTCCTTTGCAATTTGCTCCGCAGCCGCCCCGGAGCTGTGTGAACCGGCTCCATTGAGAGCCGGTCCCAGGCTCCTGACATGCGAATTTGGAATAGTGTGAACCTGGCCTAAGTGTCAGAGGCGTAACTAGAACCTTCAGGGCCCCAGTGCAAGACCCCTGGATGGGACCCTGCGCACAGTGGTGGAACGCCAGGGCCCGGTCGCAACTGTGACCTTTGCGAACCTGGTAATTCCGCCACCAATGTCAGTAGTTTTTTATTTTTGTTATTTCATTTTTTTATTCTTTTTTTACCATTTTATTTAATTTATTTTTCATTTTTTTAAGAGCCCCATTAGGGGGCTTTGGTGAAATATTAGGGGTCTAAACAGACTTCTCTGATGTTCCACCTTTGAGACAGAGAATGAAGATTGAGGACACAGCCATCATTCTCCATCTCTGCCGCCTCAGCTGCACAGAATGAATGAATTGGAATGGCTCTGTACAGAGCTTCCTATTTATTTACAAACTAAGGGCCGGTTCACACTGCTGCGTGGTGCGCGATCGCATGTGATTCACACCACACCGGAGTGCAAATCACATGCAATGTCCGTGCGATGCAAATTCAGCCATATAGATAGTATATATAAATGTGACCTTAGTGGTGTGGATGTGTCATTGCCATCATCCCAAATACATATATAAAAAAAATAAACCTCTAAGGGGATTTTTTGGCTGAATTTGCATCGCATTCGGACCAAACTTTCACAGGATCCTTTTTTGGTCTGCAGTAGAATTGGATCGCATGGGTGTTCACACCTATGCGATCCGATTCCTGCCCAAGTTTACAGATCGCATTGTGATATGCAAACTGATTTGGGGGTGTCATTAACTTAACTTTTAAGAGACACTCCCAGCAGTTTGCATAGGGCAGTGTGAACTGCCGCTGGGAGACATGCGATGCGGGAACCCGCAGTGGATTCGCAGGGTTCCAGCATCGCAGCAGTGTGAACCGGCCCTAAAGCATTAGGCATAATAAACAGTTTACTACGCCTCAGTTGTGAATGAACAGTTATGAGCAGTTATGAAATTCATTAAGACAAGGAAGGAGCTGGTAAATTACACATTTCACACTCCATCAGGAGAGACAAGGGGGGAACTCGGCAGCGCTGCAGGGAATGAGGGGGGCCCAGGAGAGAGCATAGGAGCCCGATCATGGGGGAAGATGGCCCCCACCCATCTCCATAACAATGCAGGGTGGAAGCAAAGTCAAAACGTCACTTCCGCCCAAAGCTCCTAAAGGGCCATTTTTTTTAAATGACTATTTTTTTTTTTTATTATTGCATTTTTGTGTAAATATGAGATCTGAGGTCTTTTTGACCCCAGATCTCATATTTAAGAGGTCTGTCATGCTTTTTTTCTATTACAAGGGATGTTTACATTCCTTGTAATATAAATAAAAGTTACACAATTTTTTATTTTTTTTTAAAACAGTGTAAAAATAAACAATAAAAGGTAAAATAAATAACAACGAGCTTGCGTGCAGAAGAGAACGCATACATGAGTAGCTCCCGCATATGAAAACAGTGTTCAAACCACACATGCGAGGTATCGCTGTGATCGGTAGAGCAAGAGCAATAATACTGGCCCTAGACCTCCTCTGTAACTCAAAAAATGCAACCTGTAGAATTTTTTAAATGTTGCCTTTGGAGATTTTTAAGGGTAAAAGTTTGTCGCCATTCCACGAGCGGGCGCAATTTTGAAATGTGACATGTTGGATATCAATGTTCTCAGCGTAACATTATCTTTCACAATATAAAAAAAATTGGGCTAACTTTACTGTTTTCTTATTTTTTTATTCAAAAAAGTGCATTTTTTCCAAAAAAGTGCACTTGTAAGACCGCTGTGACATGCGGTGTGACAGAAAGTATTGCAACGACCGACATTTTATTCTCTAGGGTGTTAGAAAAATAATTGTATAATGTTTGGGGGTTCTAAGTAATTTTTTAGCAAAAAAAACTGTTTTTAACTTGTAAACAATAAATCTCAGAAAGAGGCTCGGTCCTTAAGTGGTTAAGCTCCAGGGGGCCTATTCACATACTTCCCAACATTTTGAGATGGAAATGAGGGACACCTACTAACAAACGTATGTGGGCATAGGACACGCCCACTGCCACACCCCCTTAAAGGAGAATTAACCAAAAAAAGGTTAATTAAATCCAGAAGAAGGGCTTTTTTCTTACCACTACTATTCCTTTATATTGGCTATTAAAATGTACAAATGCAGCAATTTAGAAATTGGTTGAAAGGTTTAGCACTGGGAAACACTTTTTGAAAGATAAAAAGTGCATTTTTTATACAACTATATAGATCAGACCAAAATGAGGGAAAAATGAGGGGGAAAGCGGGACAGAGGGACATTTCTCCAAATCAGGGACAGTCCCTCGAAATCAGGGACAGTTGGGAGCAATGCTATTCACACCAGCACAGTACATTGTATCACCAGTATTGTCTGTGATCTCCCTGAAGCTGATCTTTTCCCCATTTACTGACTGATGAAATTTGCTTAGTGGGTGAGCATGCTTGCCTCCTTCCACCACACGTCCTTTGAATGAATGGTCATCGGGTGAATAATTGTCAACCAAACAGCATTTGCATCCAATGAGATACAGCCACTGTTTGCGTATTCTGACAGTCGTTGGTACTGACTGTCTGGTTATAACATAAATAGCGGGAGAATTGTCTAACTGTGATGTATAGCCTGAACGACAAAAATGTAATAGTGTAGTAGGAATACAGGACAAAAGGGTACATTAGTTGTTGTGCTACAATACAGGTACATTGGGAAGGTGTGTTGGCGTGCCATGTAGAATGAATGAAGTTTCAGCACACCATGCATTGTGTGTTACTGCAGTACACTGGAATGAATGGGCCCTTAAAGGGAAAACATGTTTAGTCTCAGGTACTCCTTGCTCCAAAACTGGCAGTAGATGAGAAATCACATGACTCAAGTCATAGCTTGCCTTGATTATTTGAACTCAGAAGATGGGGGACTAAGAAATTGTTTTCCCATTACATGTATGCTGGGAAAACGAATGATGTCAAAAATATATCTTATGCTGCATACACACAAGCGGACTTTTCGACCGAAATGGTCCAACGGACTTTCAGCGAACCTCCAACAGACTTTCCCAATAAACGGACTTGCCTACACACGATCACACCAAAGTCCGACGGATTCGTAAGTGATGATGTACACCGGGCTAAAATAAGGAAGTTGATAGCCAGTAGCCAATAGCTGCCCTAGCGTCGGTTTTCGTCCGTCGGACTAGCATACAGACGAGCGGATTTCTCGATAGGAAGTGGGTCCGGCGGAGTTCCGACGTAAAGATTATTATTATTATTATTATTATACAGGATTTATATAGCGCCGACAGTTTACGCAGCGCTTTACAACATTAGGGCAGACAGTACAAGTACAATACAATTCAATTCAATACAGGAGGAATCAGAGGGCCCTGCTCGTTAGAGCTTACAATCTAGGAGGGAGGGTCAAGTTATACAAAAGGGTAATAGCTGTGGGGGATGAGCTAATGGAGAAAATAGTGCAGTTGTTAGATGGAGGCAGGATAGGCTTCTCTGAAGAGGAAAGTTTTCAGGGATCGCCTAAAAGTGGATAAAGTTGGAGACAGTCTGACAGATTGGGGTAGGGAATTCCAGAGGATGGGCGAGGCTCGGGAGAAGTCCTGGAGGCGGATATGGGAGGAGGTGATGAGGGAGCTAGAGAGCAGGAGATCTTGGGAGGAACAGAGATGGTGATTAGATTGGTATTTTGAGACTAGGTTAGTGATGTAGCTGGGTGCAGAGTTGTGGATGGCTTTGTAACTTATTGTTAGTATTTTGAATTTAATTCGTTGGGCGAGTGGTAGCCAATGGAGGGATTGGCAGAGAGGGGTAGCAGACACTGAGCGGTTTGTAAGGTGGATGAGTCTGGCAGCAGCATTCATGATGGACTGAAGGGGGATAGTCTATTTAAAGGTAAACCAATGAGGAGTGAGTTGCAGTAGTCAAGGCGAGAGATAACCAGGGAGTGAATCAGGAGCTTTGTGGTTTCATTGGTTAGGAAGGGGCGTAGTTTAGAGATGTTGTGGAGGTTGAGGCGGCAAGCTTTGGAAAGTGATTGGATGTGGGGCTGAAAGGAGAGTTCAGAATCCAGGATAACACCTAGTACCCTGACATGTGGGGACGGGTGGATGGTTTTGCCATTGCTCTTGACAGAGAAGTCGGGGGAAGAGGAACGTGGGGGAGGAAATATTATAAGCTCGGTTTTGGACAAGTTGAGTTTGAGGAAGTGGTGTGACATCCATACAGATATGTCGGTTAGTAAGTTAGTGATGCATGAGGAGACTGATGGAGTGAGTTGAGGGGTGGAGAGATAGATTTGTGTGTCATCAGCATAGAAATGATATTGAAAGCCGTGAGAGGCTATCAGCTGACCCAGGGAAGAGGTGTAGATTGAAAATAAAAGAGGTCCAAGAACAGAACCTTGGGGGACCCCGACAGAGAAGGGAAGAGGAGTGGAGGAAGTAGAATTGTAAGTGACACTGAAGGTGCGTTGGGATAGGTAGGATGAGAGCCACTGAAGAGCACAGTCACGGAGACCGAGGGAGTAAAGTTTTTTGAGGGGGAGGGGGTGGTCAACCGTGTCAAAGGCAGCTGAAAGATCCAGAAGTAGGAGTACAGAATAGTGTCCGTTGGTTTTTGCAGTTAGTAGGTCATTTGTGAGTTTTAAAAGAGCAGTTTCTGTGGAGTGTTGAGGGCGAAATCCAGATTGAAGGGGATCAAGAAGGTTGTTTTTAATGAGGTGGTCACTCAGTTGGTTGTAAACCAGGCGTTCAAGGAGTTTAGAGGAAAAGGGGAGCAAGGAGAATGGGCGTAGGTTGTTAAGATTGTAAAGATTTAAAACATGTTCCAAATCTAAAGTCCGTCAGATTTTCGGCCGAAAAAGTCCGATGCAGGTCCGATGAAGCCCACACACGGTCGAATTGTCCGCCGGCCGGACTCAGTCCGTCGGACCAGTCCAGTCAAAAAGTCCGCTTATGTGTACGCGGCATTTGGTCCGCTGATTGTAATAAGGACTGCATATGTTTAGCAAATAAAACCGCAGTATAAAATATGTCCATTTAAAATTGTGCTGAAGAGAGACGCCAACTTACAACGTAGTACATGAACTCTTTTACTTTTCTCACTTTGTGTTGTTTACTTAATACTAATTACTTGGGATTTTAATAGTGAGTCATTCTTTTCCTAATCACTATCACACAAAGTTAAGCAACATCTCTCTTGCACAACTGTGAACAAATATTACTTCTTGCAGGAGTTACCAAACCACAATATTTTCTGAGTCATTTTCTGGGTCATTCCACCCAAATCCAATATTTCTGTATACGATGTTAGCCAGTTGGATCATTTCGTTATCTTCCTATATATATGGTAACTACAATGGCCAGATCTTCCCAACTTTTCTGTCCACCAATTACAACCAATTACCTGGTGTCCCATTCTGGCTGACATAGTCTCTACAAATTCAATTATTTAAAAAACATCAAGACAATTGAGGGCCCATTGCTTGCCTTTGTAATCTCTCCAGTGGGTATCAGAGAGGTATTACCCCAGCAGACACATCTCAGCTTTTGGGTCTCCAAGATATACACTATATTTTCAAAAGTAGTGGGACGCCTGCCTTTACACGCACATGATCTATGTCTTTATGGACCTTGCTTTGTGCACCAGTGTGCAGTCATGTTGGAATAGGAAGGGGTCATCCCCAAACTGTTCCCACAAAGTCGTGAGCATGAAATTGTCCAAAATGTCTTGGTATGTTGACGCCTTAAGAGTTCCCTTCACCTAACCCCTGAAAAACAACCCTACACCATAATCCCCCTCCACCAAATGATTTGGACCAGTGCACAAAGCAAGGTCCATAAAGACATGGATGAGCGAGATTGGGGTGGAGGAACTTGACTGGCCTTAACAGAGTCCAGACCTCAACCCAACAGAACACCTTTGGGATAAACTAGAGCGCAGACTGCAAGCCAGGCTCGTCTAACATCAGTGCCTGACCTCATAAATTAGCTTCCGGAAGAATGAGTCCTGACCTCAACAAGATAGAAGACCTTTGGGATGAATTAGAGCGGAGACTGCAAGCCAGGCCTTCTTGTGCAACATCAGTGGCGGACTTCACAAATGCGCTTCCGGAAGAAAGGTCGAACATTCCCATAGACACACTCCTAAACCTTGTGGACAGCCTTCCCAGAAGAGTTGAAGCTGTTATAGCTGCAAAGGGTGGGCCAACTCAATATTGAACCCTACGGACTAAGACTGGGATGGCATTAACCACTTCAGCCCTGGAAGAATTTGCCCCCTTAATGACCAGGCCATTTTTTGTGATACGGCACTGCGTCACGTTAACTGACAATTGCGCGGTCGTGCGAACCAAATTGATGTCCTTTTTTCCCACAAATAGAGCTTTCTTTTGGTGGTATTTGATCACCTCTGCAGTTTTTAAAATAGCGAAAATTTTGTAAAAAATAAACAATATTTTTTTACTTTTTACTATAATAAATATCCAAAAAAAAAATGTCTTCATCAGTTTAGACCAATTTTTATTCTTCTACATTTTTTTGGTAAAAAAATTGCAATAAGCATATATTGATTAGTTTGCACAAAAGTTATAGCGTCCACAAAATAGGGGATAGATTTCTTTTATTTTAATTTTTTTTACTAGTAAAAAAAAAAAAAAAATGGCAGCGATCTGCAAATTTTAGCGGGACTGTGACATTGCGGCAGACAGATGGGACACTTTTGACACATTTTTGGGACCATTGACATTTATACAGCGATCAGTGCTATAATAATACACTGATTACTGTGTAAATGTCACTGGTAGGGAAGGGGGGGCGTGTTTCTAACTGTGGGGGAATGGGACTGACTGGAGGAGGAGACAGATCGCTGTTCCTGATTAAAAGGAACAGCAGATCTGTCTCTCCTCCCCTGGCAGAACAGGGATCTGTCTGTATACATTGACAGTTCTGGCTCTTTTTCCCGTGGTCGCGGGTGGCCGCCAGCCTGCTATGTCTCTTAAGGGAGCCGACTTACAGATACGATGATTCGCGGGAGCGTGCCAACCTGCTACTGTATAATGATGGCGGCTGGTCGGCAAGTGGTTAAAGTTCATGTGCATGTAAAGGCAAGTGTCCCAATACTTTTGACAATATCGTGTATAAGAAGTCAACAAGTGATTCCGCCCAACAGCTTTTACCTATAGTGGAAAATATCAGTTTATGTAGTCTAATAGGTAAAGCCTAACGCCACTTTTTTATCAGATAGAAAATCCATTGCTCACCATAACTCACCAGTTCATGGTCCAGTGCTAGCCCCCGCCCAGCATTATTGAAATTGCAGGTAGACATGTATGTCTCTTTCAGGGGGAAACCCATCTATCCCTAACCGGAGGACAGAGGAAGTTTCCTACTGAAAGGAGAAGAACCAACACAAGAGACACATCATACTAACTGTAAGTTATGTCCCATGTGCTGATTTTTAAGTTTTTATTTTTAGCTAAACTTAGGCTTTAAGAATACATACTGGAATCGATTTTAACCACTTAACAACCGGCCCATAGCCAAATGACGGCTACAGGGCGGTTGTTTAACTCTGGGAGGGCGTCCAGGGACGTCCTCCCAGAATTCTGCTCTCGCGCGCCCCCTAGGGCGCGCACTCGAGAGCATCCGTGACCGCCGGGTCCAGAGGACCCGGCGCATCACGGATCCCGGTAAATGGCCGCTGATCGCGGTCGTTTACCATGTGATCGGTCCGTCAAATGACGGAGCGATCACATGTAAACAAACCGGCGTCATCTGATGACGCCGGTTCCTCTCCTCCCCCTCTCCTCCCCTCCTGTGTACCGATCGGTACACAGTGACCGGAGAGGCGGATGGATGGATGGCTGCAGCGTTGTGGGCTGCATCTGTAGTGCCCACAGCGCTGCACAGAGACATCCAGCCATCCATCCATCCATGCTCAGCCATCCCTCACTACTCTGCATGCCCTGCAATGCTGTGCAATACTCTGCAATTCCCTCTGCAATGCCCCACAATACTCTGCAATACCACTGCAATACTGTGCCATACCCTGGAATACCCCACAATACTCTGCAATACCCCTGCAATACTCTGCCATACCCTGCAATACCCCGCAATACTCTGCCATACCCTGCAATACCCCGCAATACTCTGCCATACCCTGCAATACCCCGCAATACTCTGCCATACCCTGGAATACCCCGCAATACCCTGGAATACCCCGCAATACTCTGCCATACCCTGCAATACCCCGCAATACTCTGCCATACCCTGCAATACCCCGCAATACTCTGCCATACCCTGCAATACCCCGCAATACTCTGCCATACCCTGCAATACCCCGCAATACTCTGCCATGCCCCAAAATACCCCGCAATACTCTGCCATACCCTGAAATACCCCGCAATACTCTGCCATACCCCAAAAACCCCGCAATACTCTGCCATACACCAAAATACCCCGCAATACTCTGCCATACCCTGAAATACCCCGCAATACTCTGCCATACCCCGCAATACTCTGCCATACCCCGCAATACTCTGCCATACCCCGCAATACTCTGCCATACCCTGCAATATCCCGCAATACTCTGCCATACCCTGCAATACCCCGCAATACTCTGCCATACCCTGGAATACCCCGCAATACTCTGCCATACCCTGCAATACTTTGCCATACCCTGAAATACCCTGAAATATCCCGCAATACCCAGCCATACTCTGCAATACTCAGTGATACCCAGCCATACTCTGCCATACTCTGCCATACCCAGCCATGCTCTGCAATACCCCGCAAAAATCTGCAATACTCTGCCATAACCCGCAATACTCTGCCATACCCAGCCATACTCTGCAATACCCCGCAATACCCAGCCATACTCTGCAATACCCCGCAATACCCAGCCATACTCTGCAATACTCGGTGATACCCAGCCATACTCGGCAATACTCTGCCATACCCAGCCATACTCGGCGATACTCTGCAATACTTGGTGATACCCAGCCATACTCTGCCATACCCAGTCATACTCGGCGATACTCTGCAATACCCAGCCATGCTCAGCCATGCTCAGCCTCTGTATGTGGCCAGGCTGTGGAAGTCTCACACATGTGGTATCCCCATACTCAGGAGGAGTAGGAGAATCTATTTTGGGGGGTCATTTTTGGTATGTACATGCTATGTGTTAGAAATATTGTATAAATGGACAACTTTGTGTTAAAAAAAAAGCATTTTAACCACTTCCCGCCTTCCGTCATACAACGTCCTTGACTTTGTGTGGGGATATCTGAATGATGGGTACAGCTACAGGCATCATTCAGATATCATCTTTTTCAGCCGGCGATTCCCTACACCATAAGAATGATCATAGCGGCTGTTACACTGCTTGATCGTTCTTACGGGAGGCGAGGGGGGACGCCCCCCCCTCCCGCCGCCCTCCGTTGCTTCTACAGACTCACCGCTACGATCGAAGCCAGGATCTTTTTTTTTTTTTTTTTTTATTTTAGGAACAGCCTAGAGGTGAGATGTGGGGTCTTATTGACCCCATATCTCACTGTAAAGAGGACCTGTCATGCCATATTCCTATTACAAGGGATGTTTACATTCCTTGTAATAGGAATAAAAGTGATCAAAAACATTTTTTTTTTGGAAAAAAGTGTCAAACTAAAATAAATAAAGTAAAATGAACAATAAAAAAAAATAAAAAATTTTTAAAGCGCCCCTGTCCGTGTGCTCGCATGCAGAAGCGAACGCATACGTAAGTCCCGCCCACATATGAAAACGGTGTTCAAACCACACATGTGAGGTATCGCTGCGATCGGTAGAGCGAGAGCAATAATTTTGGCCCTAGACCTCCTCTGTAACTCAAAATTTGTAACCAGTAAAAAATGTTAAAGCGTCGCCTATGGGGATTTTTAAGTGGCGAAGTTTGGCGCCATTCCACAAGCGTGTGCAATTTTGAAAGGTGACATGTTAGGTATCTATTAACTCGGCGTAACTTCATCTTTCATATTATGCAAAAACATTGGGCTAAGCTTACTGTTTTGTTTTTTTTTAAAGCAAAAAACTGTTTTTTTTCCAAAAAAAACGCGTTCGAAAAATTGCTGCGCAAATATCGTGCGAGATAAAAAGCTGCAATGACCGCTATTGTATTCTCTAGGGTCTTTGCTAAAAAAACATATATAATGTTTTGGGGTTCTATGTAATTTTCTAGCAAATAAATGATGATTTTTACATGTAGGAGAGAAATGTCAGAATTGGCCTGGGTGCTCAAGAACGCCTGAAGGTGCTCCCCTGCATGTTGGGCCTCTGTATGTGGCCACGCTGTGTAAAAGTCTCACACATGTGGTATCGCCATACTCGGGACTAATAGCAGAATGTGTTTTGGGGTGTAATTTGTGGTATGCATATGCTGTGTGTGAGAAATAACCTGCTAATATGACAATTTTGTGAAAAAAAAAAAAAAGAAAAAAAAAAAAACTTGATTTTGCAAAGAATTGTGGGAAAAAATGACAACTTCAAAAA
The DNA here is from genome assembly GCA_037952925.1 of Lithobates clamitans. NCBI lineage: Eukaryota > Metazoa > Chordata > Amphibia > Anura > Ranidae > Lithobates > Lithobates clamitans. The sequence continues at coordinate 370,136 of JBBGZY010001473.1, forward strand.
ACTCATCATGCATCTTTCTAAATACCTTGGAATGTCTTCTTTCCAAAAAGGGGTCATTTGGGGGGTATGTGTACTTTTCTGGCATGTTAGGGTCTCAAGAAATGAGATAGGCCGCCAGTACTTCAGGTGTGATCAATTTTCAGATATTGGCACCATAGCTTGTGGACGCTATAACTTTCACAAAGACCAAATAATATACACTAATTTGGGTTATTTTTACCAAAGATATGTAGTGGTATAAATTTTGGCCAAAATATATGAAGAAAAATTACTAATTTTCAAAATTTTATAACAGAAACGAAGAAAAATTTATTTTTTTACAGATTTTTCGGTCTTTTTTCTTTTATAGCGCAAAAAATAAAGAACCCAGCGGTGATTAAATACCACCAAAAGAAAGCTCTATTTGTGTGAAAAAAAGGACAAAAAATTCATATAGATACAGTGGTGCATGACTGAGTAATTGTCATTCAAAATGTGAGAGCACCAAAAGCTGAAAATTGGTCTGGTTATTAAGGGGGTTTAAGTGCCCAGTGGTCAAGTGGTTAATAACAGATTTTATGTAAGCACTCCGAATGGACACACAGAGCTGCGGCACCGGTGCCCCCATAGCAAGCTGCTTCCTGTGGGGGGCACTCGACAGGAGGGAGGGGCCAGGAGAGAGGGCGAGGGACCTCAGCAGAGGAGGTCATGGCCTGCTCTGTGAAAAATCACTGCACAGAGCAGGTAAGTATGACACGTTTGTTATTTTTAAGGAAAAAAAAAACGAGACTTTAATATCACTTTAAGAAAACGATTTTTTTTTGTTTGTTTATTCATTTTTAGATTAAAGTGTTACTAAACCCAGGACCCTGAATTCACTATAACTGGTCTCCCACATTACACAGAACATGGAAATGCTATTATTTTAGTAAATATAAACTGCTAAATACCTTTTCGCATCAGCAGTATATAGCAGTCTTGTGACTTCTATCAGTTCCCTATAAAGCTTGTAGGAGGAGCTTTCATACTGCATTGAGCTGTCCTATCAGTATCCAGGATCCCTGACCCTCTGTCCGGACAGGGCTGATTGGCCCTGTGCTGATCACATGCACTCTCCCAAATAAAAAATAACAAAACCCTCTAGCAATACACACCAAACTGAGCATGTGCAGCCTGACTCCATAGACTGTGTGTTATCTGGACCTGGAGTCATTTGAATAAGAGGAGGATCTGTGAATACAGGATCAAACAGCCTTTTTACACAGTGCAGAGGATTAACCCCTTAGGTTCCACAGTGAGTATAACAAGCATGCTATTCTGCGTATACAGACTGATTTTACTGTTGTGGGTTTAGTAGTACTTTAAATTACAAAAATGTAAATATGTAAATAATCTTACCAATAAAAATGTTTTTAGGAACTTTGTCTCTTTGTGATTTCTGTGATTAAACGTAAACACTAGAAAGACAGGCCAGATTAATTTCTGTTTGTGAGTGTCATTTGTAATTTTTTAAATTGTCAGGTCTGTTAGGTACGGCCTTCTAAGTGGTATGAGCATGTTTGGCACAGTGACCCGAAACAGTAATGTGTGGGTGACTAGCATCCCTAAACTTTGTGCAGCAATAGTATCTACTGGTCACTGTGGATGAGTCTGGTGATTTGTGATAGAGCAAGTTGCTATTATGAAGCCATGAGTTGTTGTTGATAAATATTTGAAAGCCTGAAACCCTGAAGAAATTCTAGAACGGAGTGAAAGAGGGAGCATTTGGATTGGTAACACATAAAGTTCAATTGGACTACTATCCCAGGAAGCCTAATCCAGAGAGTTTAGAAGAACCTGTTTTGAGGACTCATCCTACATGGCTGTGAGTATGCCATAGAGAAGAGTAAACTCCTTTAGATAACATGAACTGACTCTGGGCACTCCTGTTTTATCTATCCTAATTAAACTCTCTTTCCAATGTTAATCTGTTCAATAATATGTGCATAAGACAAAAAAAGCATCTGGTGCCCCTTTCTTTAGACCACTACAAACTGGAGCAGGAGCCAAGTGGGTGGCTAGGACTGGTTGAGTACAGAAAAAGTAGTGGGGCAAGCTGCATCAGCAATATCAATTTGTATCTGATGCATGTTTGTAAAATGTACTTAGGTGTACTTGTGGCTTGGTGTAAATGTGGTCCTGAATTTCAACATGTACTGTATACCTTGTAGAAAATACAAAAATGGCTTACAGAAGTTATAAATATAACCCAATTTATGTGCATTCAAGGTCATACCCTTTATGACATCATCCGCATAAAAAATACACAGGTATCACTCTTCTACATTGCAAAGTGAACCCAAATTAGAAAAACATTTACAATGCATTTAAAAGTGGAATGATACCCAGGCAGGCCATAGAAACATTATTGACCAAGGCAAAAACAGGTCTCCGAGTATAACTATTAGTTCTTTCTTCAGGCCAACCCCCTTTATTTGCCTTTTCAAAAAGTATTAATGGATGAAGCACACACAGTTTCATGCTTGCTTCCTCCCATAGGTCTGTTGTATGGGACTCAGTCACTAGTCTCACATTAGTCTCTGATTATAGCAAACTGCCTCCATTACCCAGAATTTGTATGCTCTAACTTTGGTTCTTCCAGCCTCTCTCTCCCTTTAGGCTGGGTTCACGCTAAAGCACAGAGCGACTCATAGCAGGGGTCCGGTGTGTCCCTGTTCAATGTTTCAGGTCCGACTTTAGCCTGAATTCTTGGCTGAATTCGAACCAAAAGACACACAGGACTCCTGTGCAATTCGAATGGGAACCACTCCGGAGATCCGTGAACCGGCTCCATAGAGACCCGGTCACAATCTCCTGACATGCGAATCAGATGCAAGGAAACCGCATCCAATTCGCAATAATGTGAACCCAGCCTTAAACTTCCATTGTTTCAATGCAAGTTCCTTGAATTGGCAGCTAGAGGGCCCATGTCCAAAAACAAAACATTTCTTGCAGAGAGTTACTTTTATTTTCTTTGATTTACAATGGCTTTGAAAGTTGCAATAATGTTCACTGTCCTTTCTCCCAACAGTGAATAGAATGTCTGCTCACTTCAACAGTTTTCAGGGCTCAGTGATATTCCTGGGGGAACACCGAGAGTGATTTTTCTATCACTACCCCTAAAGCATTATCTCCTGATACATCTTAGGGATGTGTGATAAGCATGGATTGATCATCCACGAGGAAACTTAGGCAAAAGCCCAGGGTCTGGTGGATGTCCAAGTAGCCCAGTTACAATCTCCATGCACTCACTTGCTATTTCACAAAGGAGGATGTACGTGTGGGTAGCTGATGGCTAATAGGGCAAGTCATGTCAGTACAAGACCTTCCCTAGGGCCCTATTCTGCCTTTTATCCATCTTTGATCATTGCTAAGACCTGTCAATGTTCAACAATATCATCTGTTACCACAGAGATATACTGATCCCTATGACTGGAGGAGCAATCTGAATGTAGTGCTACCCCCCGAAGGAGCCACTGGATTTCAGGTCTATTTCCCCCTTACACCATCCACACTCTTCCAAATTGCTCAATGAACAGTCTAGGGGTTTTGTCTTTTGGTGTTTATTAAGTAACAGTTAACTTGGATGGGGATTGGTGATATATGGGATACCCAGAACTGAAGAAAAACTGAAAATTCCAAACAAATTTTTGAGGACCTTCTAAGTCTCCAGCTGCTCTAATCCAAACTGTGAACAGTGCTGCACAACACTGGGAGTAATAGTGCAGCAGCAACAAGAAATAAAAAGTTCCAAACAGTTCTGTTAAAGACACAACACTGGCTATGTTGCACGGCACCTGGCTGCTCTAGTCCCAAGGTTAGGGAATTTAGTGTGCTCCTGCCTGTCTTGCACTCCACTTGAGCCACACTTGGTCCCAGAAACATGAGGTATTGCACTTTACTGTCCTCTCCTTCCCAGAGGGGTGATGACTAGTTTGTACTCAGTCCCTTTGAGAAACTCCCAGGATCCAGAGGGCTGCTGCCTTGGCCTTTCTGCTGGACAAGCTACTTCTGGCTTGGCTAGAAGTCTACAGCTAAGCAAGCTTGGTGAGTTCCTGGAGCTCTATTCTCTTCCTCCTCTCTCTCCCTCTTTTTCTTTCTGCCCCAGAGGACAGAATTTCCAGTACAAGGGTCAGCTCCAGGCAGCTAGGCCCTGGACTCAGGTCCCAGCATGCCAGGCTTCAGAATATTTATGGGCTGTTTCCCCACCTTCTAGGTTCATCTTCCCAGGGATTGGTGGAAGCTCCATGAATATTCAGGCTGCAGCCTCTGTCCCTCCACCCACAATGTTCTGGAAACATTCAGAGAGTTCCAGAAGACAGGGGAGGTAACAATGCCCCAACCTGTAAAACACTGCCCAGTATCCTAAACACAATTAACCCCTGCTCCTCTGCCTGCAGAGGAGCCAACTTAATCTACCTAACTACTAGCAAACTAGGAGGGTGCTAAAGGAACAAAAAAGTAGATTCCCATAACAAGAAAGATAGAAGGTCTCTGAATGTCTGTGTATTTTTATGCCAATGATGTCATGAAGGGTATGACTTTGAATGAACCATTGTTGAGTTATGTTTATAATGTCTGCATGCCATTTTCACATTTCCATATTTGCCATATTTGCCACAAGCCACTCCTCGGCCAATCCACCTGAGTATATTGCACATTGGTGTGCGCAGCCTATTGCACCCCAGAGAACAAACACATGTTCATGTATATCAGCAGAGCAGTGGACGGTGTCAGTAGAGCAGAGATTGGTGTCAGTAGGGCAGTGAATGGTGTCAGTAGTTTTTTTCTTTTGTACTATTTTTTACAACTTTATATTTTTTTTATTATTATTTACAATATGATTTATTATTCTTTTATATTTTTTTTAGAAGCCCCATTGGGGGGGCTTTGGTGAAATGTCAAGGGTCTAAACAGATACTTGATGTCTCCCTTTTGAGACGGAGAAAGGAACTGAGGACGGCGATTACTCAGTCCCTTTCTCTGCAGCCTCAGCTGCACTGGACAGTGAATGACTGGGAAATGCTTTGTGCTGAGCAGCTTTCTGTTCATTCACAAACTGAAGTATAGTAAATATAGTTTACTATGCTCAGTTAAGAATGAACACAGGAGCGATCTGTATAGGATTTAGAAAAAGAAGAGCTTGGTAATTGAAATATTTACTGGCCCCTTCCTCTGCTCTCCATCCTGAAACATCTCCCGTAGCAGCTGGTGGGAGAGGAGAGGAAGGAAGCTGGAAGTACTGCAGGGGGGAGACAGGGGGAGCCAGAAAGCAGGGGGTTAGGGTGTGCCCAGGCACACCCGGCACACCCTGTGCGCATGCCTATGATATTGCACCTTATTTTTCGAACACACATCAGAGACAAGCTGATTTTGCTGATGCAGTTGTAATGCTACTGTCCCACTGTTTCTTTATACTCAATCATTCCTAACCAAATAATTGACTCCTGCTCCTTTTAGTCTCAAGTCCTCAAGTCAAATTCTTATACACTGAGCAAAGCCTGGATTTCACTCTTGTTTCATAAATGTCTGTTCTTGCTTTAGTGGCACAAGACGAATCCCAATCTTCACTTAGTCAAATGTAACTCATACTCCCATGGTAAAGGTTAACTAGCCTGTTAAAGAAAAACTATTAAAAAAATAACATACGTCCACTCAGCATTTGGAACATTTCATGGAAGAGTTATTAGTCCATTTAAAAAAGAACAGAGGTGTGCAAGAGTGCATGGCAACCAATCACAGCTCTGCTTTCATTTGTTTGAAATTGCAATGAGCTGCTAAATGCTGACTTGCTCCCGTAAGTTCTGGAACCTTACTACACTTACATCATGGTATTAAATTATGTGATTTATTTTTTACACATTTAGGATTGTCCCATACCAAATTGCAAGCATGCTTAATTTTCGCTTAGTGGTCATTGTGCAGCATTCAGGGTTGTCATAGTCATGTATGTCTTACCTCTTGATCCTAGGCTAAAAACTTTGCAGCTTGACAGAATGTGAGCAGATAATAAGGGCCTATCCATCAGCAGAGTTCAAGAATCTAAATTACACTTATTTGATGGCACTTCAGGAAGACTTTTAAAAAAAAATCTTATAAACAGATGGGGTGAAAGGGGATCTATAAAGCAGGGACCCTGCTGTATTTGAATTGCCGTTCTGATTTTTATATTGAAAATATAGAAATGGGGAGGGGGGGTGCACTTTGGCATCTTTACCTTGGGTGGTAAATGACCTTGTCCTAACACTGGGTCTGGTAATAGTAGATAAGGCCCAATTTTTTGCAAAGCCTGGTAGATTTATTATTATGAACCATGCACAGGGTCAATCAATGAAGTTCATTACATTGATTACTTGACACATGTATGAGTTCTGTGCCATGTCACGGTGTCAGAAGGGTTAGATGTTACCCAGGCAGGGGCGTATCATGAAATCAGTGGGCCCATGTAAAAGATAAAAAGTGGGCCCTAGTCATTGATAAAAATAAAATAAAAGGCACGCTGTGGCGAAATGTAGGTGTGGCTTAAAAGTGCTCTATATATTGGGCGTGACTTAAAGTGTAAGTAAACCCCCCTATCGTGTTCAGCCAAGGAAGCTGCCATCTTTGCCTCTGTTTAATCCACAACTGCCATGATGCTGCACATGTGATCAGTTATGACACCAGCCATTGGATGGTTTGACAGTTTAGTTGAGACCGCAACCAATGGGAGTGTTACATTTCCGGCACGTGCCGGAAATGAAACTGTTTTACGGATGGGTTTACTTCCACTTTAAATGGGGTGTGGTTTAATAGAGTCTGAGATGACTTACATAGTGCAGAATGCGGTAATGTTAAATAGGAAATGTACAGTGCAGAGTGTACAGCAGTGGATAGTATGTGCAGGTGAGAAGTGCGGAGTGTATAGAGGAGGGTAGTATGTGCAGGAGAGGGGTTCGGAGTGTAAGGAGGTTTGTAGAATGTGTGGGTGAGGAGTGCAGAGTGTACAGTGATGGGTAGTATGTGCAGGATGGTGTCAGTAGAGCAGTGACCAGTGTCAGTAGTTTTTTATTTTTACTATTTAAACTTTTTACATTTTTTTTTTTTGACAACTTCATTTTTTTTTTTTTCATTTTTTCAAAATGCTTTTTCGGGGCCAGTGGATGCTGTCAGTAGGGCAGTGGATGGTCTCAGTATTGCAATGGACAGTCTCAGAATTTTTTTAATTTTTTACAATTTAATTTTTTTAAATTATTTTTTACAATTCATTTTTGTATTATTTTTTTTTAATAATAATTGGGGGGGGGGAGGGGTGGACAGTGTCAGTAGTTTTTTGTTTTTATTATTTTATTATCTATTATTTTTTACTATTTTTTTTTTTAATTATTTTTTGCAAATATTTTATCTTTATATTTTTTCGCAGTGCTTCTGGGAAAAAGGGGGGGGGGGGGTTATGAGCCAGTGATGGTGTCAGTACGGCAGTGGTTAATGTCAGTAGTTTATTATCTTATATTATTTTTTTACTATTTTTTTACAAATACATTTTTTTATATTTATTGTATTTTTTATCTGCCCTGTTGGGGGGCTTTGGTGAGATATTAGGGGCCTAAACTGACATCTTCCCTTTTGAGACAGAGATAGGGACTGAGGACAAAGATTCCCCCGTCCCTTAAATATGAATGGACAGGAGACAGAAGCTCAGTTATCAGAGGACACAGGAGTGATCAGTAGCGATTGCTCACTGTGTCTCATTTAGAAAAGGAACAGGCCGGTAAATCACATATTTACCGTCCCGTTCCTCCGCTCTCAATCCTGACACATCCCCTGACAGCAGCTGGCGGGAGAGGAGAGGAGGGAAGCCAGCTTCGGGGGGGATGAGGGGGGGTGGAGGAGGAGCATGACAGGGGGCTGGAGGAGGAGGAGGACACGAAGGGGGCCAAATCCAGGAGGAGGACATAGAGGGGGCACAGAGAAGGAGGACACGGAGGGGGCCGGAGCCCGGGGGAGGAGGAGGACACGAATGGGGGCCAGAGCCCAGAGGAGGACACAGAGGGGCCAGAGCCTGGAGGAGGACAAAGGGGACAGTTGGGGTGATCGGTGTGGCAGGAGGGACAGCCGCAAGCACCCATCTCCCTGTATGGCATTTCGGCTAACAGCTGCAGGAGGGAGAGGAGGAGAAGCGGCTGTCAGCTGCTTCACTGAAGGTTATACAGGGAGATCAGTGCTTGCAGCTGTCCCTCCCACCGCAACGATTGTCCCTGACTGTCAACCAGGGGATCATCCATGTGTGCAGTGTGGGTCACAGTGTCCCCCCTGGGGTCCATATGCAGCGAACACCCTGCACCCATGATTGATATGCCACTGTACCCAGGGTTCTCATTTATGCAGGTCGACAGGCTCCAAGATGTCTGTTCTAACAGGAAAAAAATAGGTCTTGCAGTTTTTTTCCAGGACTGGTAACTCCTGGATTTGGTTCTGAAGTCCAGAGGCTTTATAGAGATTTGGGAGGAATGAAGCCTCTATTCCTGTGTCCACATTTTACTAGAAATTAGCATCCTGATTGCGCAGGTGTGCACAACCCTTTTAGTTTTGGGGCTGGCTTTGGTTCAGGGCTCTCTCCCCTGGAGACAACTTGCTGCAAGAGGTGCATATATGAACAATTGCTAGGAGAGTGTCTCATCTGGCCTCACAGAGAGGTAATCTGACTGGACCAAGCCATCACCTAAGAAACTAAGAGAATTAGGCAGGAGTCTGTGCAGCCCCAAGTTGGGCAGTTGGTTTGACGCAAGGCTGAATGAGATAATGTGGAGAGTCTGTGTGGAGAAAGGCTCAGGGACTACGATGTCTGCATAGCCAGGAGACTGGAAAATGTATTTCTATTTGCCATTGTGATGGTGAAAACTCCTGTGAGGGTAACCTTCTGTGTGAGTATCGAATGTTACTTATTAATAAAAGTGGGCAAAAAGCCCTGAAATATAATGTACTTCACTGGCTGGAATAAAGTTCATGCAAAGTGCAAACTTTGAGTAAACTCCACGCACATATTTCTTCATACCACTTATACAGTGTATAGCTATTGTGACATAACACTCTTATGATCATTGATACATGCAGTACTATGGGTATTACCTCACCATCTTATGATTTGGCTTGCACCTTTATAAAAATAGATTATGATTGCAAATGGTTACATCTGTAATAGAGTTTTCAAGCAATATGTTTCTGTTGGGCAAGGAGGACATCTTTCCCAACCATAACATTTTTTGGTAGTTTATTTTCCTTCAGAATATGAAAAAAAACAAAAAAGAATGGAACAAAGAACTATTCAAAAGGTTCCAGCACTGAACAAAGTTAATGAAAATCAAAATATAATTTTTCTGACATATAGAAAAGTCATATTGTCTACTAATCAAAGACCTAAAGCGGTAGTAAACAAAAAAAATTGGGCCCCCTGCTGGTTTAAGTCCTAATGTACTAGTATGCACCGGAGCCATGATGACGTCACTCCCGTGTAGCCTGGCCCCGGCCCTGATATCTGAAGGTACAGCACGGGTATGCATCCTTTCAGGGGCATGCGCCCTTGACGTCACGTCACCCACTGCATCCCATGTAAATATCTCCTAAACAGTGCAAGTTTAGGAGATATTCACTGTACCTACAAGTGATATTCACTGTACTTACAAGTGGTATTCACTGTACCTATAGGTAAGGCTTACCTGTAGGTAAAAATTAGAAAGTGGGCTTTATTCTCACTTTAAAGAGTTACTCAACTTTTGTTGAGAAAAAAAACATTCCCCTCTAGGTGATCAATGTACATTGCAAGAACTTTTACAAACTTTGGTAAAAATTCCTACCTTTTGTTATTCTGACGAAATAGCTGGCTGTTTGTCTGTGGCCATGTGGAAAATGAATGTGAATCAAAAGGATTTCATAATTATGAATCAGCTGCTGAACTTGCAGGGTTTTATTGAGGAAAGTTGCAGGGTCTGCATCCATTTAGATGTGGCAATTTTTGTTGCAGGGGATGTCCAAAATCTGACTTGTATCTTAGTGAAAACTTTTGGGAGCATCAGTAAGCCAATCACACAAGCAGGAATTTACATTGTGTGTGTGTGTTGGGGAGGGGGCTCTGTACACCATCTGTGTAAAGAACTCCTCCAGGTTGTCATATTACATTGCATTTTACAGAACATTACAGTTCTGCAGATTGAAAAGGAAAGGTAATTTAAAAAAAAAGGTTGGACGCAGAGAGCTGGCTTGGGAACAACCACGTAAGTATGAAATCAGTGGCGTACAATCCATGTGTGCAGGGTGTTCACTGCACATGGGCCCCTGGGGGGGGCCACTGTGACCCACACTGCACCCATGGCTGAACCCCTGGTTGACAGTCGGGGTGATCAGTGTGGCAGAGGGGAACAGTTGCAAGCACTGATCTCAATTTTAAGTTTTCAGTGAAGCAGCTGACAGTCACTTCTCCTCCTCTCCCTCCCGCAGCTGTCAGCTTAAAAGCTATACAGGGAGATCGGTGCTTGCAACTGTCCCTCCCCGCCACACCAATCATACCTCCATGATCTCCCCCTCCTCCACCCCCCCCGTGTGCTCCTCCTCCGGCACCCTGTGCGCTCCTCCTCCACCCACAACCGGCTTCCCTCCTCTCCTCTACCGCCGGCTGCTGTTGGGGATGTCAGGATAGAGAGCGGAGGAAGGGGCCAGTAAATATATAATTTACCAGCCCACTCCTTTTCTGAATGGGACACAGTGAACGATCGCTACCGATCGCTCCTGTGTCCTTTGATAACTGAGCATAGTAAACTGGGTTTACTCTTCTTCAGTTTATGAATGAACACAGTCGCCTCTGTCTCCTGTTCATTCATTTTTAATGCCGAGGCTGCTGAGAAAGGGACTGGGGAATCTCTGTCCTCAGTCCCTTTCTCTGTATCAAAGGGGAGATGTCAGGGGTCTGTTTAGACCCCCTGATATCTCGCCAATGCCCACCATCAGGGCTGATAAAAAAAAAAAGAAAATTAAATAAATATTAAAAGAATACGTTTTTAAAGAAATTGTAAAAAATAAAATTGTAAAAAAATACAAAATAAAAGACTGCTGCCACCCCCCCCCCCCCCTTACCAACACTGTCCACTGCCCCATTCTGCACTGTAAGTAACCTCAGATTCTATTAAACCACACACCCTTTAAGCCACGCCCAATATTTAGTGCAATTTAAGCCACACCCACATTTTTTTTTATCAATGCTTAGGGCCCACTTTTTATCTTGCACTCGGGCTCACTGATTTCATAATACGCCCCTGTATGAGATGTTTGGTTTTTTTTTTTGGTCTTTTCATTCACAAACGCTTTAACACACAAAAGTGCTAAGTATCTTATATTTCTAAAATGCCCTGAGCTAAAGCCAATAGTTGTAGACTAGTTACATGGAAATGAATGCAGTTCAACTTGAAATGCATGTTCATGCAGCAAATGGGGGGGGGTGCAGTAAAACTTCTTTACCTGCTTTTACCACCCCTGGCTGCCCGTGTGAAAGACGTCTAATGCCTCATACACACGGTCGGATTGTCCGATGGAAAATGTTCAATGGGAGCAGCCTTTTGTTGGAAATTCCAATCATGTGTAGGCTCCATCGGACATTTTCCATCGGAATTTCCGTCGCACAAAATTTGAGAGCTGGTTCTCAAATTTTCCGACAACAAAATCCGTTCTCGTAAATTCCGATCGTGTGTACACAATTCCGAAGCACAAAGTTCCACGCATGCTCGGAATCAAGCAGAAGAGCTGCACTGGCTATTGAACTTCCTTTTTCTCGGCTCGTCGTACGTGTCGTACGTCACCGCGTTCTTGACGTTCGGAATTTCCGACCAACTTTGTGTGACCGTGTTTATGCAAGACAAGTTTCAGCCAACATCCATTGGAAAAAATCCATGGATTTTTTGTCGGGAATGTCCGATCGTGCGTATGAGGCATAACAGTCATTTCACTATAGAATGTTTTTGAAATTTTCTGAAATTAATAAAATTGGCCTCTGTGTAACCAGCAATACGCATGAATTGGCCATTTATCTCATATTTCATATCACTAGTGCAATCGGTGCACTTATTTGTGTAGTTTAGTTTTATTATTTAAAAAAAACATATTTTCATATGCAATCATGGCAACAGTTATCTCTAGACAAGAACTGAAAAAAAAAGTCTTATTCCCCTGTTCATGTATGTGAATCACAGCTCTTATTACACTCAATTGTCTCACTACAGTGAGGGCACAGAATATCTAGTATGAAATACATTGATTACTAGAACCGAAAAGAATACAGGCAGTAGAATTGCAACTAACCAGGTTTCACCTTACATTTTCTTGAAAACTGAAACTACAACTCTGATTGGCCGCTGTGGGCCTAAAAGTTTCCTCTTTCAAGCCTTAAAGGCCCGTACACACAATCCAAAAATCAGATGTAAAAATTTGTATGAGCTGTCTGCCGAATTTCTGATCTTTAGTACAGTGCTTTCGACAGCCGATTTCGCTTTTTCGTCAAACAAAAGCTGGATGTGCAGACTATAACATTTTTGTTGGATGTGAACTCAACATCCGATTTTCGTTTCATTTTTGTATGAAAAAAAATCGTAAGAGCAAGACTAGGCATGCTCAGAAACGAAAGAACACTTACAAAACTATTCAACACATGACGTCACTTCTGACGTTGTATTCTGTCGTAATTGTGAGTAACCTCTTCACTTTCGACATGAGACTAGCATGCCACAAAAAACGAACGTTCGGTCGTCCGAAAATCTAAGCGTGTGTACGAGGCTTTAGAGGAAGATCACATACCAGTTATACTGGATGGACTATGGTGACTACTATCAGTTTACATGTATTCAGCTTGCCTATGAGATTTCCGTGTCTTTCAAATTTAACTAAATGCATGTACAACAAGAGCAGTTAAACATCCAGACAATTGAATTATTTTGAGCCTTTGTAAATAGATGTTGAGTCAAATATTAAATAAATACTTAACTGCAAATCAAACATGACCAGCAGAACTGCCAACATTTTTCTCTTGAGCTGGTGCTACAGGCTCAAAAGGCAAGTGTTTTTGGCCCCAACAGACTTCAATCTGAACACCCAAAATAAGTGCAAGAACTGTGCATATTCTGCGTTTTGTTCTCCTAGTAACTAGCTTTGCATTGGTGAGAAATTATTAAAGTAAGAAACAAAACATCTGCAAAAAAGCTTGAATGTTCACATAATCCCCTTCACAAATGAAAAGAGGCAAAGTGGAGGAAAAGTCTATGTGACAGACCTAGCCAGGACAGAGGCTGTTGGAGAGTATGCAAGCCTCTTGCCTTTTGAATATGGGCCCTGGATTTTCAATGGAACAATACTCTTTGTGAGGTGAATTAGAAATCCAGTCTGAACTGTACTAATCGGACTCAGTCGTGTATATATATATTGTATGTTGTTTGATTCTGTTGGAGACTCCATGCTGTGGTCATTGGGATTTGTGTCCCTGAAGAGGGAGGGGGGATTCCTCCAGCAGCCCCCTGCTGATAAGACTGATTCATACTGTTGGGACACATCCTGTGAGGAGATGCTGGTGTCATCAACTCCAACTACCTGTGTTATGTTAATTGAATGAGCTGATCACATTGTCCTCTATACAATGTAGGAGACGGGACGACTCCTATTGGAGCTCATGTTAATTAGGTTAATTAGGTTATGTTTGTATTGTTAATTGTAATTAGCTCCTGCTATTGTATTTATACTACTGTGTGAAGCTCGGTGCCCACAAGTCTGTCCTACAGGTCATGTCTCTGAGTCATCTGGTCTGGGTAAATTTAATAGTAAATTAGCTCATGTTAATTAGGTTCGCTGTGAGTCATCCTGGTGTATAAATTTGTGTGAGATCTCAAACAAAGAGTTAGTCCTGATGTACTCCAAGACTGGTGTTGTCTAGTTCTTGGGGGTTCCTATAGCCAGATCTATTGGACTCGTGTTCCAGAACTTAGGAAGCAGTATACTGACGGAAGCACTCAAGCGGAGTGTGGGACGTTCCTTGACAGTCTAATTACAGCGATTCTTAAAAATGTTTCCTCTACCTCCTACTTTTCCTGCTTAAACCTGTAAAAAGATTGAAGAAAGAAAAAAAAATTATGTACTTACCTATTTTTTATCTGCTCCAGGTCGGTAATGTCATCCTTTAGCGCTGGATCCCCTATGGCACTGAGCAACTGCTGCAGGGGAGAGGAGTGAGTGCCTACAATGTTGGGCCAGGGAAGGGTATGGTTGAGGTCACAGCCCCCAAATTTCACAGCCATTGTGAAGCTCTACCTTACACAGAGCTGCAGGGTCACCTTACCAGACTGGAGAGGACTGAAAATAGGTAAACACATGGATCATGTACTAGGTACGTTATTATTATTATACAGGATTTATATAGCGCCAACAGTTTTCACAATGCCTAAAAAAGTGAAGGCAGATAGTACAGTTACAATACAATTTGGTACAAGAGGAATGAGAGGGCCCTGCTCGCTAGAGCTTACGATCTAAGAGGGATGGTCAATTGATACAAAAGATAATAGCTGTGGGGGATGAGCTGATTGGAGAAAGTAAAACAGTGTATTACTTAGGCCCCTTTCACACGAGGCGGACTCCGCTTCCATGGAGCCCGCCTCTGTCCGCCAGCTCAGCGGGAGATCAGTCCGTTGATCTCTGCTGAGCCGGCGGATGACAGGTCCCTCTCTGCTCACTGAGCGGGGAAGGGCTTGTCAGGCGCCGCTGCCGCCTATGGAGGGATCGGATGAAAACGGACAGCATGTCCGTTTTCATCAGATCTCACCCGATCCGATCCGCCAGCGACAGACCTGGACGTAGGGCCATCCGTCTGCTTTTAGCTGATCGGACCTGGTCGGATGTCAGCGGACATGTTTCTGCTGACATCCGTCGCTCCATAGGCTAGCATGGAGCGCCCGTTCAGGATCGTGAGAAAGGGGCCTTAGAGGGAGGAAAGGCTTCTTTAAAGCAAAGGGTTTTCAGGGATCGTCTAAAGATGGATAGATTAGGAGACAGTTGGGGTAGGGAGTTCCAAAGGATGGGAGAAGCTCAAGAAAAATACTGGAGGCGAGCATGGAAGGAGGTGACAATGGAGCTAGAGAGCAGGAGGTCTTGAGAGGACCGAAGAGAGCGGCTTGGTTGATATTTTGAGATCAGGCTAGTGATGTAGCTGGGGGCCGAGTTGTGGATGGATTTGTAAGTTATTGTTAGTACTTTGCATTTTATTCGTTGGGTGAGTGAAAGCCAGTGGAGGGATTGGCAAAGAGGGGTGAGGACACAGAACGGTTGGTGAGTCTTGCAGCAGCATTCATGATGGACTGAAGGGGGTATAGTATATGTAAAGCTAATCTGACACTTCCGGGTCCGGGGCGCGCATGTGACCCACTCTCACTGTCATTAGACACAGCGGGAGCTGATTTGTGGATATCGTGGACTCTATGTCCTCCAGCAAAGACTGTTCATTAGGCAGAGAGCCAGAACAGTAATCCTATGTAAACAAGGCAGATCACCATTCTGTCAGTACAGAAGGCATGGATCTGGTGTTCCTGTAAAACAGGAACATGGATTCATGCCTTCCCCTAGTAAAAGCACCTCCCACACAATGCACAAACGCTGGCTAGGCACGCAGTTAACCCTTTAATCACCCCTGATGTTTAGAAATATCGCAGTCCCGCTATAAGACGCTGATTGCCATCATTACTAGTAAAAAAAATAATTAAATAAATAAAATATCCCATAGTATGTAGACACTATAACTTTTGCGCAAACAATCAATATAATGGGATTTTTTGCTACTAAAAATATGTAGTAGAAAACATATTGGCCTAAACTGATAAAGAAATTTGATTTTTTTAAATTGGATATGGTTTATACCAGAAAGTAAAAAACATTGTTTTTTTTTTTTCAAAATTGTCAGTCCTTTTTTGTTTATAGCGCAAAAAATAAAAACCGCAGAAGTGATCAAATACCACTAATAGAAAGCTCTATTTGTGGAAAAAAAAGGACATACATTTTGTTTGGGTACAGCGTTGCACGACGGCGCAATTGTCAGTTCAAGTAATTCAGTCAACAGCAAAAAAAAATGGCGTGGTCATGAAGGGGGGTAAATCCTCCAGAGGTCAAGTGGTTAACAAGGTGACTTTCATTTCAACCAATTCCTGCTGAATTGCTTGAATTTAGAACTGCGGGTGGCCCTGCAAGCACCAAATGGAACAACAAAGGTCAATTTCACTTTCAATATATTTTAATTGAAATATTGCAAAATAAAAGTCATAACGAGGAGTAACCGATAAATGCAAACAATACGCTACTTATCAGTAAGGACTGTTCAGAAACATGGCTACAAGACTGTAAATAGAACAGGAAGCTGGTGACATAAAGATGATCCTTGACTAGCTGAGATGTGCGGCAGCAGACAAAACATTGCTCATGTGAGTACTAAATCTAGCTAGATAGTGGGTTTCATATTGAGGCAGAAGCAAGAGAAAAGATGAAAACATCCTTTAATTAGAGCCCTTGCACACTGGGGCAGGGGGCGGCATCGGCGGTAAAACGCCGCTATTATTAGCGGCGTTTTACCGTCGGTATGCGGCCGCTAGCGTGGGGGTTTTACCCCCCGCTAGCGGCCGAGAAAGGGTTAAATACCACCGCAAAGCGCCTCTGCAGAGGCGCATTGCCGGCGGTAAAGCTGCGCCGTCCCATTGATTTCAATGGGCAGGAGCGGTGAAGGAGCGGTGTGTATACGAAGATGCTGCTAGCAGGACTTTTTTTACCGTCCTGCCAGCGCATCGCTCCAGTGTGCAAGCCCTCAGGGCTTTCACACTGGGATGAAAGCAGCGGCACTTTCGGGGCGGTTTGCAGGCGCTATTATTAGCGCAATAGCGCCTGCAAACCGCCCCAGTGTGCAAGGGCTCTTAGAGTAGAGAAGAAGGATAAGAGGGGAGGGAAAGGTTGGGAGAAGGGGACATCGAGGACAGCCTAGCCCAGGGCCCCAAAGTTTAAAGTGATTGTAAAGGTTTGTTTTTTATTTTTTTAAAATAACCACCATATCATACTTACCTCCACTGTGCAGATCCTTTTGCACAGAGTGGCCCTGATTGTCCATTTCTGGGGTCCCCCGGCAGCTCTCACGGCTCCTCCCCTCATCCGATAACCCCCTAGGAGAAACGCTCTCCCGGGGGGTTAGATTGTGGGCGCGCTCCCGAGTCCAGCATTTGCGTCCATAGACGCAAATGCCGTTTTGGCCCCGCCTGCGTTACTGGATTTGATTGACAGCAGCGGGAGCCAATGGCTGCGCTGCTATCAATCTATCCAATCAAGAGCCAGGACCCCGTGGAGAGAGGGACAGTGCGTCCCCGTCGAGGAGATGAAGGGGCTCAGGTAACTAAAACGGGGGGCTGGGGGGCCGGTGACTCCCAGGTGTTTATTCACCTTAATGCATAGGATGCATTAAGGTGCTAAAATACGAGGGTTTACAACCCCTTTAACCCTAATAAGGAGGCCTAAAATATAACTAAAGGCAATTTTAAAAAAAATTTTGGATAGAGGGGAGATGAATTAGAAAGCTTGCCAATTTGTATTGCTGTCTGTGTCCCTGTCAGGGAGCACTGGTATATCTTTTCTCCGTTAGGGAGATTCGCCCTCTCTGTCTGTCCTGTTTATAATTAATAATTGAAAGAGAAAGTCAATGAAAATCACACATTTTGGGTTGTCCCCAGAAAAGTAATAGAGGGGAAATATTTAAATGGGGTCACTAGTGACCTGGGGTTACTCAAGAGATTCCCCTAATTAACAGGGATTTCCCCTACTTCCTGTTTGGCTATGGTACAGGAAGTGAAGGGAAATCTCCCCAATGGAACAAAGATGGCAAAAAATAAACCTTACAGGAGTTATTACCCTCCTGTACTCTATCTAAAATGAAAAAAAAAAGTTTTGCCTATACAGTAGTTCTACTTTAACTCACATAGGCAGTGAAGAGTGAGCATATTCTATCCATGGGGTCCATACCTTAAGGAATTTCTTTTGAGTGTCCAATAGGATACTAGTAGGCTTCTTACTGATGAAAAAAGTGTCAACTTGTCAGCAGACTTGAGCTTTTTACAGGCTTTTGCAATAATCTGAGCTGCCGCTTACAGGATATAAGTCGCCAGTTTGAATTGAGACTTAAAGTGGAGTTCCGGTCATTTGTTTGTTTATGAAAAGTCAGCAGCTACAAAAAGTGTAGCTGCTGACTTTTAATAAACAGGCACTCACCTGTCCCATGATCCAGCGGTGTACTTACTGCAGCTGTGATCTCCCCATGTCCTCCCTCGGCGGCGCCGTCATCTCTACTAGTGGTGCTGCAGTCTGTGACTGGCCCCAAAGTCTTCTAGGACCTGTCATATGTCCCAGAAGACTTTGGGAGGGAGAGCTTTTGCTTCCAGTCACCTAGGTGACCATAACAGAAGTGGGAGCAGGTACCTGTCAAGTTTGGGTACCTGCTCCTCCCCAAAAGCTTCATTTCACAAACAGGAGATGGGGTGGAGGCCTTAAAGCCAAAGTTGCACTTTAGGTGGAGCATACATGGATCAAAATTTGGATGATTCGATCCATGTATGGGCACTGTGGTTTACCAGAAGTCAATCTACCTGTCAACATCTGTACAAGTACCCCGAGGTAATTTTGCTGCTCGGTCAGCTATAGCCGCAGTGATGATCAGTGTATTCTGACAGTGTCCCCAGTGTCCCTGCTGTCAGAATACAAGCGGGAGCATTCAACTATCCACATCAAGTGTGTGAATCTGGTGAATCAGGTCAGTTGCTGGTTGAAAGAAAAAAACTGTCCCATTTATGAGGCCTTAGTGCGGTCTTGGAATTTAAGGTGCAGTAGAGCAAAAGTCAATATTAAAATTGACTGAGACGGATGGAAATATATTAGCTGAACAATTTCTGTATAAGAACAGTAGATTATGTCTGGTGGGTCAGTAAGGCTTTATTACATTGCACAGTAGTGCTAATTTACTATGTGTTAAGACAATGGGAGCTAGAGCAGGAAGAGTTTGGAGGAGGGGAGCACAGGTGCGATCTGATCATAGTGATGTTGTTCCTCCATAGTCCAATGATAGCTCGACAGTTAACAGTACGGCAACTGCCCTAACCTATAACTGGCCCTAATAGCAAGGAGCACATGGAAGGATGACGCATGTCATACAACAACAAAGAAATATTCCCAGCTCAAATTACCAGCCAGCCTGCAGCAAAACCGAATAGACCTGTCTAACAGTTCACAATAAAAACAAGCCTTTTCTTTGTTGTTTGACATACGTCGCCCTTCTATGTGCTCCTTGCTGTCAAGGCCAGTTATAGGTTGGGGCAGTTGCCGTTTGTTTGTACCATTGGTTATTTGGTGAGGGGACGCATTGGACACCTGACCTTCACTGTCCTTGTGCTATTTGCTGGGTGTCCAGTGCGTCCCTGTGTCTTTAAGGGGGGGTGGGCACCCTGCAGGCATACCTGACCGCAATCTATCCATTAATATATATGTGCTCCTACTATGGAGGCTCTGAAAATTTATAGAATTAGGACTGCAAATAATACCGGGGTGCTGTGGCCTCTGCAGCTTATGCATGTATTTGCTTTAACGTAAACTGTTATGGGGCGTACACACGGTTGGACTTTTCGACCGGACTGATGCCGACGGACCAAATCCGGCGAACAATCCAGTCGCAAATCTAGATTTGGAACATGCTTCAAATCTTTACGTCGTAACTCCGCCAGACCCAGAAATCCGCTCTTCTGTATGCTAGTCCGACGGACAAAAACCCACGCTAGGGCAGCTATTGGCTACTGGCTATCAACTTTCTTATTTTAGTCCGGTGTACGTCATCACGTACGAATCCGTCGGACTTTGGTGTGATCGTGTATAGGCAAGTCCGGTCGTTAGAAAGTCCGTTGAAAGTCCGCCAAAAGTCAGTGGAAAGTCTTTTGAAAGTCTGTCGGACGGGCTGTCGGACTTTTGTAGCTGAAAAGTCCGACCGTGTGTACACGGCATTAGACAGGATAATTCGGTTTGTTGCAGGCTGGCTGGTAGGTTGAGTTTGGAATTTGTCTTTGTTGTTTTTTTCACTACAGTTAACAGTACCTTTACTTTTAGATTCAGAAATGTGCTTTTGTTGTTGGCAGACAATGTCTTGGCAGGGGACCAGCTATTTATAACACCCAGAAGCATTTGCAGCGGTGCCCAAGGCTCTTTAAAAGAACAAAGATTTAAAGCAGACCATACATTGCAAGATCTATGGATTCCCCCATCCATGCTAAATAGTAGTCATGGATAAATCTTCTCTGGTTATTGTATTATGATAATTGGCACCCGCGGTTGTCAGAAAACCCGAACAATGGCTTCATATGATTGGATGCATCTGCTCTTCGGCCTTCAAATTTCAGATTGAAGGATGACAGGTGGGAGGATGCTGACAGGGCCAGCAAGGGCTCAAATTTTGGCTGGTTCATCGGTGCAAGTATGCAGATTCTTCTGTCACGTGGTATTTTTATTTCATTTTATTCCGTGTCACTTTAATTTGAACCTGAATTTATACTACCATGGCTATACAGTAAATACTGTATTATTATGATAACTAATCACCATAATACTGGTGGTAATAATACTATTGTGCTAAAAATATAATGTGTTAAAAATGTTCACACCTATATAGGAGGAACCACACCTACTGTATAAACAAGCAATTTACATTGCTGAAAAACCTGCACCGAAATCAGATGATTTGGGGAGGTGACACTGAAAACTGCAGTCGGGGATTATGATGTCACCATTCTTTCTCGGCACATTTCACAAGACTGGATAAACAAAATGACAAATTTCTGGCAGTTAAGACTATTCACATATGTGTATTTAAAGTGTATATTTTAGCTGATTGTGCCCAGTTGTTCTTAAAACTTTCATGGGCATTTAGACCATTGTCACCCTATCTACATAAAGATCATTTATTCTATGTGCAGCCTATAAAATCATCAGAATTTGATTAGCTGATTGAACCTTTAGCATCTGTTGTTGCCCATAGTGCAGATATATGCTGCTCTAGGTACATGTAGATATGGTAGGAGCCTTCATGCATGTTCTGTGTGCCATCTATAGTCAATGGCCAGGTTTATTCTTATTACAGATACACTATATTACCAAAAGTATTGGGATGCCTGCCTTTACACGCACTTGTACTTTTTTTTTTTTTAACGATATGTTAATCGAGTTTAACCACTTCAGCCCCGGAAGGATTTGCCCCCTTAATGACCAGCCCATTTTTTTCGATACGGTACTGCGTCGCTTTAACTAACAATTGCATGGTCGTGCGACGCTAAATCCAAACAGAATTGATGTCCTTTTTTTCCTACAAATAGAGCTTTCTCAGCTTTGGCGTCTTCCCCCTGCATCTCCTCCTTGGCGGCTTCCCCCCTGCTTCTGCTCCCGGCCAATACAGTCGCTTCTCCTCTCAACCAATCGGGTCATAAGACCTGCCTTCTGATTGACCAGGAGGAGAAGCAGGAAGACAATAGCGAATATTAGTTTTCTACAGTCACACAACTTCACCCTTTTTGAAGCCAATTAGAGCCTCAGGCTCTAATCATGTGCTTCAAAATAAAAAAAAAACATTTAAATCCATGCGTCCGTTGCCCTGCTTGTAGATTAGGGACCGGGCGCATGGATTAGGGGGCGGCGCCCCTGTGTGCCTCTGGGAGCGACCACCACTGCTCCTACTCAAGATACCTTCTAGTGATAAATTGATTCAGTTAAAATACCTCAACAGAGTGTATTACTCTCCCCACTGGCTGTCCTCCATTTACGCCATGACGAATCCTATATGTACTAGGTGCCGCACTTCGGTGGGCACGTTCATACATACAGTTTGGTCTTGCCCTTTGCTACAGGTCTTTTGGGATACAGTGGTGTCAGAGGTAGGGGTAATTAGTGGTTTGACGATTGCTAAAGATCCACTTATGCTACTGCTGGGTATATGTGACACAACTGCTACCACAGTCTACAAACGTTTGTATCTGTTTTATGCATTTTATTATGCCAGGAAAGCTATTCTAATAAAATGGAATGTGCCAGACCCCCCTACAATATCCTAATGGAACACTTTAATTAATATTGTCCCCCAATTGTACAAGCTCACTTACCTGGGTCGTAATTGCCCCAAAAAGTTCCACAACATTTGGAAATACTGGGTTAAGGCCCATGACCTCACAATTTGATGGTCTTCCAAATGTCTCTGTCTTGCCCTCTCCCACGTACCCCGTTTTCTTCCCCATATTTTTCTTCACTTTCTTATTCCCCCTTTTTACCCCCATCTCCCACTCCACATTATGTCTCAATTTTTAGGGAGCAATGCTCCCCTGCTTACTGTGTTATGGAACTTTATTTATTGCTCTTTCTGGATACACTCTTGCATACTATAAGGTTTGTTGCCACTTAATGTGATGGTTCCTAGTGTAGAATAACATGATAATAGCTGCTATATCACTGGGGTGACCTGTTGGCTTCCCTGACCTGTAGTTGTTATCACATATGATGCAAAAGTTAACCTGTGTGAATTGTATGCTGGGAATTAGGCTTAAGGTGATTGTAAGGCTTCATCTTTTTTTTTTTTTAAATAACAAACATGTCATACTTACCTCCACTGTGCAGCATAGGATGCATTAAGGTGAAAAAAACATAAGGTTTTACAACCCGTTTAATGTACACGGGACATTTTACAACCTCCCCTGAACGATTTAAGTTGACAGATAGTAAACGACATTTAAAAACGCCCGTTTTGCCGCATTTACATGCCGCGTTTAGCTGCGTTTGTGTTTAGAAGCTTTTTTTTGTTTATTTTTGCAAATAGTCATAAATGAAAACGCCTGTAGGCTAAACACGAGTTGCCACATTTACACGCGTTTACAAGCTGTTACAGGCATTTGGCGTTTCAAATGCCTCTGAATATCCATCCTGAACGCATGTTTTTGCTTTCCAAAAAATGCTTCTAAACTCAACTGCCTAGAAACTGCAATAAACGATTCTGTGTTCATGTACTAATAAGATAACATAGAGGAGAGTTCAGGGGCACCTGGAAAAAATCGCCCAACTGCTCCTAAACGTCTCTTTACCAGCAGCAGTGTACATGAAGCCTTATTGTCCTCTTTGTTCTTCCTTCTTGTGCCAGCACGGTTGTTTTACTGTTATGCCCTGTACACACGACGGAAAATGTGTGATAGGACCTTGTTGTCGGAAATTCCGACCGTGTGTAGGCTCCATCACACATTTTCCATCGCAATTTCCAACACACAAAGTTTGAGAGCTTGCTATAAAATTTTCCGACAACAAAATCCGTTGTCGGAAATTCCGATCGTGTGTACACAAATCCGACGCACAAAGTGCCACGAATGCTCAGAATAAATTAAGAGAGGAAAACTATTGGCTACTGCCCCGTTTATAGTCCCAATGTACGTGTTTTACGTCACCGCGTTCAGAACGATCGTATTTTCTGACAACTTTGTGCGACCATGTGTATGCAAAACAAGTTTGAGCCAACATCCGTCTGAAAAAATCCATGGATTTTGTTGTCGGAATGTCCGATCAATGTCCGAACGTGTGTACGGGGCATTACTGTTTTGTATTGTTATACTAGAAACATTGATTTAACTTCATTGTTAAAATCAACAGGGGCACTCTGAGTTCTTAAATAACAAACGTCAGTTGGCTCCCTTTAAATTTTTTATCTAATTCCAGCCACACATAATGAAAGTGATTTCTACTGCTTTCAAACAGCTTTAATTTGCGATAACAACAAAATGGATCAAGCCAACCTACCACCAATTTTTTAGATCCTTTCACTATTTCAACAGAAACTCTTGGTTGTAGGTTGCTTTCATTTTGTTTTGTTTTTTTCATATTGCATCCTGGTTGAAAGCGTTTGAAATTGCTTAAAAAAATGTCCTTGTGTTTGACCAGCTTTAGGACCATGCGGCCAACCATATTGCCTTTATTATAATCTAGTACTTATTCCTGAGGAGGTCATGTATTAGGCCTCTCTAAAGACTTGTACAAAGTGATGTCTTATGCCGTGTACACACGACCGGACTTTCCAGCAGAAAAGGTCAGACGAATTCGTTCAAATTCGATCGTGTGTGGACTTCATCTGACCTTTTCTGTTAAAAAATCTGACGGACCTTAGAAATAGAACTTGTTTCGAATCTTTCCAACGGACTCGATTCCTATTGAAAAAAACGTTTGTCTGTAAGCTAGTCCGACGAACCAAAAACGTCGCAAGGGCAGCTATTGGCTACTGGCTATTGAACTTCCTTTTCTAGTCCGGTCATACTTCATTATGTTCCAAACGATCGGACTTTGGTGAGATCGTGTGTAATCAGGTCCGTTTCGTCAGAACTCCGTCAAAACTCCGTCGAAAAGTCCTTCGGAGTTCAGTCTGACGAGAAGTCCGCTCATGGGTACGCGGCATTAGGGATCTTTTCATGCTGAGCTTCCAATGTTTGAAATTCACAATCCTAATCTTCTTCAGGTGAGCTAACATGACCAATAACTTTGGTCACGTGACTTTTACTAAAAGAGACGCTTCTTTCATAATTGGTAAGTATTTTGATTGCACTCTTCCTTATTGAATGTACAGTGGGGAAAATGGGAAGGAGAGGTGGGGATAAGTCCACTTTACTGCATCGTTTCATTTTATTGAGGCATCTGAAAAAATACAATCTAGTTCCCAGGTTTCTTTTATCTTTTTTTGAAAAAATATATGGTTGTTGTATATTATGACATGTCAGGAATGTATTAATTCAGATTCAAAAGTTACTTAAAGGTTGTCTTTCTGATAAATTCTGAAAGCAACATGAGGCTATTTTGGGTCCTGCTTTATTGCAGAGAAGTGAGAACTCTTTATTGCACATTGTAGAAGTGATTATATCAGATAGGTAATGTGTAAATCTGTCTAGATTTTAACAAAATATTATATCAGGTTTGTGTTCTACCATATAGTTAAAACTAGGGTTGTCCCGATACCGATACTAGTATCGGTATCGGCACCGATACCGAGCATTTGCCCAAGTACTTGTACTCGGGCAAATGCTCCTGATGCTTCCCCCAATACCTAGAGGACAGCTGTGATCGGCGCGTGGGGGAGTTACAAGATTCTCCCCCAGCGGCTTTCAGCAGCTTTAGTGACATACAGTGGTGATCGCTCACAGCTGACTGTCACTGCATCCTCCTCCGTGCCCCCTCCGTTCCTCTGTGCCTCTCCGCTGTCCCCTGCATTCCTCTCTCCTTATCTGTCCCCCTCCGTTCTCCCCCTCCGTTCCTCTCTCCTTATCTGTCCCCTCCGTTCTCCCCCTCAGTTCCTCCATCCCCCTCCTCCTTCCTTTCTGTATGGACAGAGTCAGCTGACTCTGTCCATTCACATAACTGAAACATTGTAATCTCCTGTGATTACGATGTGTCAGTTTATGAATGGAGAAGAGCCGCTGTCTTCTCTCCATTCATTCTCAGTGCAGCTGACGCTGCAGAGAAAGGGACTGGGGAATCTCTATCCTCTGTCTCTTTCTCTGTCTCAAGGGGGAGATATCAGAGGTCTGTTAAGACCCCTGATATCTCACCAAAGCCCCCCAAAAGGGCTGATTTAAAAAAAAAAAAAAAACAATAAAGAATAAAAAAATATTATTGTAAAAAATAAAAATTGTAAACAAAAAACAAAAAAACACACACACATACAACGTTCACCCCCCCCCCCCCCAAAAAAAATATAAATTAAAAAAAAACTGTCACGTGACATTAAAAAAAAGTATCGGTAATCGGGATCGGCGAGTACTTGAAAAAAAGTATCGGTACTTGTACTCGGTCCTAAAAAAGTGGTATCGGGACAACCCTAGTTAAAACCCTGTAACAAATTCTTCTTCTGTCTTGAAGAAGAACATTGCATCTACTTAAGAGTGTCCTGGCCCCAACCCTCACTCCCACAGTTCTGTTTAAGAGACAATAAATCTCTTTGCATTTAAGAAGTGTCTGGCGCCCATCAATCCACCTTGCATAACACCCACCATGCCTCGTAACCCTCTCTACACAGAAGAATGTCAGCTGTCCCTAACTCTGGAGGTCACCATTAGGCCTAGAGAGGCCCGGGACTTTGCTACATATGGTACCTTAAACCCTTGTTTCAGAGCTCAGTAGTGCTAAAGTTATGTCATCTGAAATTATTCAAGCATGGTTGCCAATAAAATGATTAGTGTAATGTGCATATGAACAATTAGGTAAGGTCCGAATAGTAGGGTTCGGAAGGAGCAAGGGTGATATGTTCTAATGCCAAAAGATATGTCTGTGAAGGCAAGATCTGACTTGAAAACGAGTCTGTTGGCCAACTGGGTCTTAACCCATATGCTCGACTGGGTGAGTGAATATGATTAGTCAATGGAAGGCAGATATTTCTATTGCTGCGTATTTTAGAAGGGAAAAATAGTAAACAGACAAGGTTTTTTGACTTTTTCAGTCATTCGGAGGTGCCTGCTACATACATCAGATTGTTGGTTAAATAAGTCAACTGCTCAACATAATGATTGTGGTTTTTAACCCTTTGTGTTAACTGTCATTTACCCAAGCTAAAATTGACAAAACTGCATACACAGTCAGCTAAACTGAAAATACCGTCCTGTCAATGCATAAGCAGTTACTATTTATGCACTTCTAGACCAGCAGGTTCATCCTGAAGCTGGCTCTGCAGAAGGAATTTGAAGCATCACGGGACTTTCTAATTAGAGAAAGTTTTTTCTTTTTTCACTTGTTAAAATATTATATATATATATGTTGATATGCAATTCAGCATTACAAAACAGAATACAATCATAGAGCCAACAAGTCAACAATGAATGAATAACCGTTCTATAGTTTTAGTTCACATTACCTTTGTACGGATGATGAGGGGTAAAGATAGCAGCAACAGGGGAGTGAAAACCAGAATGAAAAACCTATTGCAGTTCAGAGATTGTCTCACATATGTTGCCATCATATGGAAGGCTAAATATCAAAAAATTGGAGGTGGGTTATATCTGCTGTTGAAAGGCCAACATCCCTTGACTCAATGTAAATATAGATTTCCCCTTGGGAATGGGACCTTTTTAGGCACAGATTGTGAAACGATATTTTTGCAAAAAATTCTTCAAATTTATTTAAAGTATCAAAAATAATAACAATCATATACAGGAAATGCACATAATGAGTGGAAAACCTCCATAATATAAGCATCCATAATGTAAACACAAAATACTAATTGCATTTGTAATTCCTACGCGTTACGGAGTACAATAGACTCCTTCTTCATGGATAGTCCGATATGTAGTTATAGTGATAATGGTAGTCTAAAAAATATAAAGATATGCATTATACACCCATTAGATACTGAAACAAACATGATGACGACAGATGAAACAGCATCTAATTGCCGCTCACATACTCACATGTCTAATAATGGTATATGGCCCAAGTGGATAGGGTAGGGGGGACCAAGATGGCCAAGAGATGCAGTGTAGACAGAGAAATTCAGAAAAGATCTGGTCAATAGAGGAGTGGACACCGAGCCACCACAATGCAAACCGGGACCAGAACAGTGTTGCTAGGGGCGGAGAGACAATAATTAAGATAAAAGGAGTGAAAAGGGAGTGAAAGAATACCTGAAACCCCAGACGTGGGGAGCTGCTGTCTGCATGTCTGGCAAGACTAAAAAAAATTAGTTTAACCTTACATTCACCATGTCTTACCATTCCCGTGAGGTGACGTTTTTGGATGTCACAGTCCTCTGGGGTGAGGGCAGTAACATCCAGACATGTCTCTTCCAGAAACCCACAGCAGGGAACTCCATCCTGCATGCCTCCAGCTTTCATCCTCGGCCCCTCATAACCTCTATACCATTTAGTCAATATTTACGGACTAGGCGAAATTGTTCAGATGAAAAAATCTTTCAACTAGAAGCAAAAACATTACAAGCTAGACTGTTGGATAGGGAATATTCAAAATCATGTCTAAAGAAATCTTATAGGAGGGCAATGGAGAAGACTAGATGTGAACTTCTGTATGGCCAGAAAAAGGACAGTAAATCAGAGGATACAACTAGAATAATAAGTAACATATTCGAATTAGCATGCCCAAATTCGGAATGTAATCCAAAAATACTGGCATCTCTAATCTATGGTTCCTAATATAGGTAGATCTGTGCCATCCAAACCTCTCATCACTTTCAGATGCACCGCCTCTGTCATTCACTCCGAATGACTACATCATTTGGAGTGAATTTAAGAGAGAAAATCAGGGTGTCCCGTGTAAACTCAAGGGGACGTATACCTGCGGTGGCTGCAGCTTCTGCCATTATATACACCTAGGTCCCACATGTAGGTTACCCAATGGCAGAATCTTTAGGACCCAACATTTTGCCAACTGTAAGACACATGATGTGGTTTATTTGTTATTATGTGATTGTGGCTCATTCTATGTAGGAAAGACCAAGGTTGTCAAAACACATTTGGAGCATGAAGGGATGCAATCCAGATCTTCCTTTGGGGAGACATGTAACTGTACTGCATAATGGCCTTTTTCCTAAAATTAAAATTTTAGTCCTTGACAGAATACATCCCAACTTGAAAGGAGGGGACTGGAACAAGGTCCTACTCCAGAGACAATTAAAGTTACCGTAATTTTATGCCTTTAAACTACCATCCTCCCAGGCCTCAATGAGGCGGTCAATTACATACCCTTCTTAGAAGGGTTTGTATCTGGAGGTATGAAAAAATAACATAATTGCAGATTTTAGACTCTGCGACTTCGACCTTGGTATCTCTGAGCTCTATTGAGTTTGTTCTCAACATAACTGTTTATCTTGGTGGACACTTATTCACACACACCATGTGTACACTGCCATGTTTGGGTATCCTGCCCGATCCAAGCCTAGCATTCATTTGTCGTTCTATATGCCACACGTCTATTTTGGGGCAATAGCAGGTCCTTCTATAGATTCTTTTATTTTTATTTTTCCCACTCTCTCCCTTTCCCTTTCTTTCCACTATGGTATTCCCCCTGTCTTTGCTCCCCTCTTTTCCTTGTCTGTGCTTTCTCTCTCTTTCCCTTTCTTTTTGGTCAGTTGGGGCGCGGTGCCCCTTCCGTGCAATCCCAGCATGCGTGGGCCATTCTGGTCCACAGGCCGTTTCGGGTGGGTTTCACCCACCCCACGGCCCCTAGATTGCTGGCAACTCTCTGCAGTATCTGGGCTGTATGATGTGGCCTATCCTTTGCCACTCCCTCTTTTCCATCTAGCCCCGCCTGTTGCCGACAGCTATCGGGAAATGCACACGCACAGTCCGCGTGTACGTTGGATCCCCTCTGGCGGTTACGGTATTCCTTTCTCCCTCCTTCACCAGCTGTCGTAGCCTCTGGGTGCCTCTGCACATGCGTTTCAGTGGGAGCGTGATGCATGACGTCACTCCACTTGTGCCGCCATCTCGGATGTGGGCATGGGGTGGCGCCATGCGCCGTGCACTCGGGGGACCATTCGAGCAGCACAGGTGGATTCAGTCCTTGGCCATTGTCTCCACCTGTGATTTGGGACGGGTTTACGGCAATCTGGCGCCATAAATAGGAGGTGAAACTCAATCTCCCCTCATGGCGATCGATCATGGCAGCAGTCCACATTGAATCTTGATGCACAGATAAGTGTCATCACTTTGACACTCTATCTCCTGTATGACAAATATCTCAGTACTCCTGAAGCCCCTTCTCTTTGCTTCACTATATCCTATATTTATTGCCTGTTATTTGAGACCAGATACTCTTTGTCTCTATAAATGTTTTTTTAGGTGGTCATTCCCCCTGCTGCTGTGATGCTGAGCTGAATTAGGATTTTCAGGAGAGTCGAACTTCAATAGTTACCTTCAATTTGTTGTTTTCATATTGAACAGCTATTTACCTTCAGGCTTTTCTTCCTGTATATGAAATTAATGACAAATCATGTCGGACATCTAAATCTATATCAATAAACCCTGCATACTGTGCAGTTATCATAGCGACTCTGAAGGTATGCCTTTTATGAACCCTGTATGCATCTTTAGACACCAATAGGCCATCAACCGCAGTCGTTTGTGTATACACATGTGCGCACATGTATAAATTGTATGTATGCAGGTGTGTATGCGCACATCTGGGGTTTCAGATATTCTTTCACTCCCTTTACCTTAATTATTGTCTCTCCGCCCCTAGCAACGCTGTTCTGATCACGGTTTGCATTGTGGTGGCTCGGTGTCCGCTCCTCTATTGACCAGATCTTTTCTGAATTTCTCCGTCTACACTGCATCCCTTGACCATCTTGGTCACCCCTGCCCTATCCATTTGGGCCATATACCATCATTAGACATGTGAGTATGTAAGCGGCAATTAGATGCTGTTTCATCTGTCGCCATCATTTTTGTTTTAGTATCTAATGGATGTATAATGCATATCTTTATATTTTATAGACTACCATTATCACTATAACTGCATATCGGACTACCCCTGAAGAAGGAGTCTATTGTACTCCGTAACGCGTAGGAATTACGAATGCAATTAGTATTTTGTGTTTAGATTATGGATGCTTATATTATGGAGGTTTTCCGCTCATTATGTGCATCTGATGTTGATGTATGATGGTCTAAATATTCCATGTTTTACAATTTCCTGTATATAATTGTTATTCTTTTTGATACTCTTTTTGATACTTTAAATAAATCTGAAGGTTTTTTTTACAAAATATCGCTTCACAATCTGTGCTTAAAAAGTCCCATTCCCAAGGGGAAATCTATATTTACATCATATGGAAGGCTGAATATACAGCTAGAGTGACTTCAACAGATTCCTGCAAGACTTAAGCCTCGTACACACGGTACTATTGTTGGCCAACCGAATGTCTGATTTTTGTCCAAAGGGCATGTGCTAGGAACTTGTCTTGCAAACTAATGGTACACAATTGTCAGCCAACAAACACGAACGTAGTGACGTACTACAAGGAATTTCAGCTCTTGAACTCCACCCTTTGGGCCCCTTCTCTTAATTTTGTGTTTGGTGAGCATTGATTCCGAACATACATGTTTATACTTTCGACTTTTGTGTTACGGAATTGTGTACTGACGATACAAAAATCAGACAATAGACTGTTGTCTGACGAAAATTTACTAACCTGCCATCCAACATTTGTTGGCCGTAAGTTGGACAACAATTGTCAGGAGGAGCGTACTCACTGTAAGATTTTAGCACAACAGTCTGTCATCAGACAATCCCCTGCCAACAATCTGATCGTGTGTACAAGGCTTTAGATGCAGGCAAGCTCTGTCCTCACAGCACTCGATGGATAAAATTGATCCTGCTAGGCTTTTTCTCATTGATATAGTGCTGAGGTAGATAGTGGGAGGTAATCAAGGTGTGTTTTGAAATTTCAAGATGCATTTTGCAGCAAGGTCACAGTCCACCCATAGGCCTTCACATCTATGCATTTTTTAGTGCTTTTTCAGTTTTGCAGAAACACACTCTAGTCCATTTAACATGGTTTCCTATGGGTCACGTTCACATCTGTGTGTTTTAAGGAAAGGGCCAGGGAATATTTTCTGGTTTTTGGTTTTATGGACTTCAATGGATGAAAAATGCAAAATGCACCTGCAATATGCAAACTGTAACCTGCATAAATGTGAACCAGGCCTTAGTAGACAATCACATGGGACAATCCAGGTTTATTCTTATCACAGATACAATATATTACCAAAAGTATTGGGATGTCTGCCTTTACAAGCACATAAACTTTAATGATATCCCAGTCTTAGTCCATAGGGTTCAATATTGAGTTGGCCCACCCTTTGCAGCTAGAACAGCTTAAGCTCTTCTGGGAAGGCTGTCCACAAGGTTTAGGAGTGTGTCTATGGGAATGTTTGACCATTCTTCCAGAAGTGCATTTGTGAGGTCAGACACTGATGTGGACAAGAAGGCCTGGCTCGCAGTTTCCGCTCTAATTCATCCCAAAGGTGTTCTATCGGGTTGAGGTCAAGACTGTGCAGGCCAGTCAAGTTCCTCCACCCCCAAACTCCCTCATCTATTTCTTTATGGACCTTGCTTTGTGCACTGGTGCACAGTCATGTTGGAACAGGAAGGGTCCATCCCCAAACTGTTCTCACAAAGTTGGGTGCATGAAATCTTCCAAAATGTCTTGGTATGCTGACACCTTAAAAGTTATCTTCATTGGAACAAATAGGCCAACCCCGACCCCTGAAAAACAACCCCACACCATAATCCCCTTCCACCAAATGATTTGGACCAGTGCACGAAGCAAGGTCCATAAAGACATGGATAAGTGGGTTTGAGGTGGAGGAACTTGACTGGCCTGCACGGAGTCCTGACCTTAACCCGATAGAACACCTTTGGGATGAACTAGAGCAGAGACTGTGAGTCAGGCCTTCTCGTCCACATCAGTGCCTGACCTCACAAATGTGCTTCTGGACGAAAGGTCAAACATCTCCATAGACACACGCCTAAACCTTGTGGACAGCCTTTCTAGAAGAGGTGAAGCTGTTATAGCTGCAAAAGGTGGGATAACGCAATATTGAACCTTACCGACTAAGACTGGAATGCCATTAAAGTTCATGTGCGTGAAAAGGCAGGTGTCCCAATACTTTTTCCGTCGGAAAATCCGACCGTGTGTACGGGGCATTAGAAAGAATTCTTTTACAAAATCTGTTTGGAACTTTTTCAGTGCACATGCTGAATCAATTACCAACATGACATGGAATATCCCACACAAAATAAGCTTGTAAAACTGAATATAGGAATGTATATAAAATATAAGACCTTTAGAAAATGGTCAGGTGTGCATGCACAGACCAACCATCTCATAGTGTCCCTTTGGATACTTTCAGCACTAAATAGGAACATTCTAGTTACACAAGTGCTCCGGTTTTGGGTGATAAAGGAGGGAGTAGGAGAAGGTATCCATGCATTCCTTAAGTTAGTGAAAACAGTAAAAATTGAGCAATAATTTCTAAGGTACCCAGTTTCTTTATCCCCTGTCAGTACATGGGGCTGTCATCACCCTATCCTACCAATTGGTAGACTATCATTTAATATCTAATGGCCTGGTGCCCATCCTGCATCTTGGGAGTTACATGCAGCCCTTTGGTACTTAATGTGTGGTCCTGCAAAGGGGCAGTCATGACAGTCTCTGATAACGTCCCCAGTCTTTGTCTGTCTCCTGCAGTGGGTTACCAATCTCCAACAACACTTGTAGTACAGTATGTCCGCAGTCTGACCATTTCTGATTGATATAAGCAGCCCCTTGGTGGTGTCAAAGGATGGTGTTAAGGCCCCCAATAAAATGCTTTAGTGTAATGTGCATATGAACAATTAGTTAACATCCGAAAAGTAGGGTTCAGAAGGAGTAATGCCGCATACACACGATCAGAAATTCCATCAGAAAAAACTTGGATGGTTTTTCCGATGGAATTCTGCTCAAGCTTGCCTTGCATACACACGGTGACACAAAAGTTCTCTGAACTTTTGACCGTCAAGAACGCGGTGACGTACAACACTACAAGGAGCCGAGAAAATGCAGTTCAGTACTTCCGAACATGCGTCGAATTGTTTCCGAGCATGCGTGATTTTTTGCACGTCCGAATTGCATACAGACAAACATATTTTCGGATAGGAACTTTTTCCAACCGAAAAATAGAGAACCTGCTCTCAATCTTTTGCTGGCTGGAATTCTGCCAGCAAAAGTCCGATGGAGCATACACACGGTCGGAATTTCTGACCAAAAGCTCACATCTGACTTTTGCTGGCGGAATTTCTGATCGTGTGTACGGGGCATTAGGGTGATATGTTCCAATGCCAAAAGATCTGTCTGTGAAGGCAAGATCTGACTACTTGAAACCGAGTCTGTTGGCCGAATGGGTCTTCACTCATATGCTTGACTGGGTGAGTGAATATGATTAGTCAATGGAAGGCAGATATTTCTATTGCTGCGTATCTCAGAAGGGAAAAATAGTAAACAAACAAGGTTTTTCCACTTTTTTAGTCATCCGGAGGTGCCTGCTGCATACATCAGATTATTGGTTAAATAACTCAACTGCTCAACATAATGATTGTGTTTTTTAACCCTTTGTGTTAACTGTAGTTTACACAAGCTAGAATTGGTCAACACTGCATACACAGTCAGCTACACTGAAAATACCGTCCTGTCAATGCATAAGGGCCTTTTCACACATTTGGACCGTTCAAATCCGCCTGTCAGTTTTTTCAGGGGATCTGAACGGTCGCTCAATACATCTCTATGGAGCGTCAGATGTCAGCGGTGACATGTCCGCTGACATCCAATCCGCCCCGATCCAATCTGCTCCGCAAAATGCAGACAGATGGATGTCCTATTTTCCATCCGTCTGGCAGATTGGATGAAAACGAACAGGCGGTCTGTAATCATCCGATCCCCCCCATAGAGGAGAGCAGTCTCTCTGACAGGTCCGTCCCTGTACAGAGTGCAGAGACGAACTTGTCATCCGCCGGCTCAGCGGGGATCAACAGAACGATCCCTGCTGAGCAAGCAGATGGCTGGATACGGATCCACACCTGTGAAAGGGCCCTAAGCAGCTACTATTTATGCACTTCTAGACCAGCAGGTTCATCCTGAAGCTGGCTCTGCATAAGGAATTTAAAGCACCACAGGACTTTCTTTTTTTTAAATTTGATTTTGATTTTCAAAAATGTTGTACAATTGCATTCCACAGTACATATATTATATTATATTATATTATATTATATTATAATATAATATATTATATTATATTATATTATATTATATTATATTATATTATAGTTACTGCTTCTTTTTAATAAAACAAAGTAAACCTATTGCAGGATTGTTAACCAAGTTTTGTGTTTCATTCGTGTCCCATCCTGCTTTCAAGAAGACAACATAGTTTATGTCTATTTCTGTGAAGTCTCACCTGACACTTGTTCATAGCTATCTTAGTTCTACTACATCTATTCGTCAGCTATCATACCTCTATGTCTCCTGATACATATTTTATCCAACCTGCCCATACTTTCTCAAACTCCTTAGGACAACCTCTAGCAGTGTAGGTTAATTTGTACATTGGCAATGTTTTGTTAACAAGTGTCCCCCAGTTTTGAAGAAATGGAGGAGTCGGGTTCCTCTATCTCAGGGCCAGTGCTTTCTTAGCATAGCAAAAGACTGTTCTCAAAAGGGTTTTCTGTAAGTTTGATACCTCTTCCTCCTCCAGGTCTCCAAGAAGACATTTAGCTGGGGAATAGATGTTTGGAAGGTCCAAGGTATCTTTCAGATAGTTCAGGACTGCTTTCCAAAATCTATCACGGGACTTTCTAATTAGAGAAAGTTTTTTCTTTTTTCACTTGTTAAAATATTATATATATATATATGTATATATATATACATATATATATATATATATATATATATATATATATATATATATATATATATATATATATATATATATTATATATATATATATATATATATATATATATATATATATATATATATATATATATATATTGATATGCAATTCAGCATTACAATACAGAATACACTCAAAGAGCCAACAAGTCAACAATGAATGAATAACCGTTCTATACGTTCTATATTTTTAGTTCACATTACCTTTGTACGGATTATGAGGGGTAAAGGTAGCAGCAACAGGGGAGTGAAAACCAGGATGAAGAACCTCTTGCAGTTCAGAAGTTGTCTCACATATGGTGCCATCATATGGAAGGCTGAATATTACAGCTGGAGTGACTTCAACAGATTCCTGCAAGACTGAGATCCAGGCAAGTTCTGTCCTCACAGCACTCAATGGATAAATGTGATCCTGCCAGGCTTCCTCTCATTGATATAGTGCTGAGGTAGATAGTGGGAGGTAATCAAGGTGTGTTTTGAAATTTCAAGCTGCATTTTGAGGCAAGGTCACAGTCCACCCTTAGTAGACAATCACATGGGAGGAGAAAGTCATCCTGCAGAGCTGTCAGCCAGCCTGTATCCTGACAAAAGATAAATAAGAAGGTTACATCCCAATAATATCATTGGCTGTGTGCATACCAAGCATCTACATTTCAAAGCAGCCTACTACCGAGCTAACTATCTTGTAGATTCTTTGGAAAGATTTTTAGTGTAACCTCTTTCCTACTCTTAGCTTGAGTCAGAGAAGTTACTCACAGTTATGCTGGGAGCTGTCCAAGCACATTAACACACATCAGTACAGAGCATGGCATTATATTCATTTGTGAGTGTACTTTACTGCAGTCTACTGGAGAATTTTGGAAATACACTTTGGGCAAGTTGCTAAAAAACTTAAGATGAGTGAATCAATCAAATCACATCTACCATGAAAGAACGATGAAGGCATCCATTGGGGTCGATTTACTAAAGGCAAATAGACTGTGCACTTTGCATATGCAGTTGTGGTCCGCAAGGACATTTGCTCCAGAACTTAGTAAATCAGGGGAAACTCTGCTGACCTCCATCATCCAATCATGTGCAAGCAAAATCCTGTTTATTTATTTTTTCCTTGCTTGTGCACAGTCTATTTGCCTTTAGTAAATCAACATTTCTGGCCTTTTCTTCAAGAAAATAATTAATTAATTTAAAAAAAAAAAAGTATTTTTTTGAACTTCTTGACAACCAAGTAACCCATACAGTATATGCAGAGGCAGGAACATTGTATCTACAGCAACCTGGGGTTGTGTGCTGAGAGCACGTTCATAGTACATTGATCGAGCTGTCGCACAAGCTGGACCAATGTAACTATGCAAAAAAGCCATGCTTAACCACTTCAGCTCCAGAAGGTTTACCCCTCTTCATCAGCAGGCCATTTTTTGCGATACAGCACTGCGTTACTTTAACTGGCAATTGCATAGTTGTGCGACGCTGTACCCAAATAAAATGTATGTCCTTTTTTCCCATAAATAGAGCTTTTTTTTGGTGGTATTTGATCACCTCTGCGGTTTTTATTTTTTGCGCTATAAACAAAAAAAGAGTAACAATTTAGAAGAAAAAACAATAAGCTCCATGAGCAGGGCCCTCCTATTCCTTCTGTATTGAACTGTATTGTAATTGTACTGTCCTCCCTCTACATTGTAAAGCGCTGCTTAAATTGTTGGCGCTATATAAATCCTGTATAGTAATGATATTAATACTGGCGCTGTCATCATTACTACTGCCAATAACTGAAATAATTTATTGCACATCATACTGTGTGTGTAAGGTCGGCCATACATTATTCAATTTTTTTTGTACAATTTTCCTTTACCTTTACCCAAACTATATAATGAGTGTTGCATAAACTGTTACCACTATATAAATCCTGTACAATAATAATATAATATGAGGTCAAACCTAAACACTTTCAATTTGTATGCAGTCAGGCAGGCCATTGCACTACATAGTTGAAGGTAAATTTAAAGGAAATTGAATTAGAAAACTGTATAATGTACGGCCAGCATAAGAGTAAAATAAAAATAAAAAATAAGCCACAAGTACAGAGTGATTGTACAAATGTGGTTAATTTTTTGAAGTGTGGATGAAATCATTTCAGTTTTAATATCTAGCTAATATCCTCTCAGAAACTGTACCCGATGCCAACTTCTCAATCTAAGGTGTTTTTCATACCTAGGTGACAATTGCAATACAAGGTCTCAAGGTCCTTCCAGTATTGCCCAGCCTCATGTCCGATGAGCTGTGCAGGAATAAAGACAAAATGTCCCTTTACACTAAGCAAAAACACAAAGCTAAACCCTTATATGAGAATAATTACATGTGAAAGTGTTGCAACATTTACAGATGTTAAAAAACAGATAACAGCTACCTGTGAGAGTTAAAAATAGGAAGTAGCTCACCTCAATCCAATAGAAAGCTATAAAGGAACATTGCTAGAGAGGTGAAATCTATGGATTAAAACAGAGTATGCACTAGTAGATTTTCGAACAAACGTTTGTGTGAATCGTATGAACATTTGTACATAAATTCTTAGTATATTGATTCTAAAGTATTTTGATTTTCAAATACATGGACTTTGCCGAACCAAAACCTTATACAATTGTGCAGGTTACCCAGCCGGGTGAACTCAGTTCCCAACAATGTAAAGAAGCAGACTCTGGACGGAATGACAGCATTTGTAGAGAGGAAGCAGAATGCAGTTTGGCCGTCTAGTGCCCATTCGCTGAATTGTCCAGTACAGATGCAGCCATATGCTTTCCCTCCTCATCAGGAACCTTTCCCTAGTGCTAACGCTGTCTCTCACAGCTGGGGCACCTGCCCCTACTCTACCAACTCACAAAAACGTGCCAAACCTGGGAGTCAGGGCCTTAAAAAGGCTCTGCCTAACCCAAGATGGTCGCTAGGGTCACATAGAGAGGCAGTGTTCAATCAGATTGCTTTTCCAGTGACTCAGGAAACCATATAGGAACCATGTTCCCCCTGACTTCCTCCCCAACTACAGTGCCACTTTGGATAGCGCCACCTACAGCGGAGAAAGTAGACTACACTTGCCCACACACTGAGAATTTTCCATCACGCTACGTCAATTTTTCTCATCACTGGGGTTTAAAACAAACATCAATTTGACCCTACTAATAATTAGAAAATAAAAAAAAATCCTAAAATGTAACATTTTAAATGAAAATCTACTAGTGTATGGCCAGCTTAAGTGTGATCAATCACTCTGAATAAATAGTCAGAGAATGGGGGAATTCAATAAATATGTTACAACAGTTTTTGCGTTATGGCTTGTTTAAAATAACCTGCTCCCAATACAGGAAGTTCTTGCAACAGATTCACAGAGCTTTCTGACACATGCACCAGATTTGGGTAATTCTTATTACTACATAAATTTAAAAAAAATTATTGCACAGGTAGAAATAGACAAAATCAAAACGTGAATAAGCTGCTGGCAACAGCACAACAGGATAAACGTGTGATAAAACCCAATACATAACATAAGTTGCCGTGCTAAACAATCAAAGTGATGCAAAATATGAGGATTATAAAGAAAGTGTTCATGTACAAAAACAGCTCATGTTGTTCTCCAAAGGAAAAATGGTGATTGTGAGAAAAGTCTCCTAGTAAGTGTCCAATATAGGTGAGCAGGTAATTAGTGGGAACCTATGACCCAAGTGCACCTCCACCATTGATCACATAAGATGCTTCCTCACCAGAAATCTAGACTCCAAATCACAAGAGTCTAGATACACTTGGGTGGTATACACAGAAGATCTGATCGATTCCCACTATTAGGCTGAAGGGGATGGTGTCATGACTGATGGTAAGGATCGCTTCATGTCACAGCCCATAAAGAAGAAAAGAATTGCCCACATAGTGTAAAACTGTGCCAAATCCTGCAATATACCTGATTATGGGCAATTCTTTTCTTCCCTATGGGTTGTGATATGGATCGATCCTTACCATGAGCCATGACACCATCCCCTTCAGCCTAAAA
Organism: Lithobates clamitans; assembly: GCA_037952925.1. Taxonomy (NCBI): domain Eukaryota; kingdom Metazoa; phylum Chordata; class Amphibia; order Anura; family Ranidae; genus Lithobates; species Lithobates clamitans. Next base: position 409,741 of record JBBGZY010001473.1, read on the forward strand.
GAGGGAATCGATCAATTCTTATTACTACCACTTTTAGAATCTGTCACTATGGCTGTGACATATTTTAAAAGCATTAAAGTGGGAGTCCGGCGACCAATCTTTTTTTTTTTTTTTAGGTCATTGAGGCACTTTGCTAACCCCAAAATTATACTCACAGTTGGGTGTAATATTTCTGCCTCTGTCTGTTTTCGTACTGAAGAATAACTTAAAAAATGTGATGCTGGCTGTTTCCATCTTGCTTGTGGGCATGTGAAGCCCACAAGCATTGATTTCCGGGATGCGGTGAATGCTGTTCATTCACAGCTTGTTCACACGCATGATCATTGTTTCTGCACTGAATCTTGGGAAGCCTGACACTAAGCTCCCAGGAGACAGTGCGGCGCCGGGGAAAGGCAATAAACACGCCTACTCCCATGGGAGGAGAGACAGGAAGTGCCACAATAAAGTACAATATAAAGGTAATTACAGCGATAAAAAAAATGTTCATGTGGCATTTGAACATCTATGCAATTAACTGAAGGGGTAAGATTAAGTTTAAAATTTGAGTGGAACCCCGCTTTAACTTCAGTTTGCAGATAAGAAAATTAGAGGAAATTAAGACCAACTTTTAAGTTGGCATACAGAGTGACTGAAAGTGTGGCATTCTGAGCGGAAAAGCTATAATGAATGAGTCAGCTTCCCGCACTGCACTGAGGTCAGATGTTAGCAGGGCTACTCAGGGGCTGGACCACTTGCCTGTTCTCACCCCCAAAACCCAATGCAGACCTATCCTGTCTACTCTGGTGCGTGTGGATGGTAAGCCACCCCCCTGGTGTACTGACCCCTCCATTTGGTCATGAGTTACTTACATATACAAGGCTTTGTATTTCCTATGTGGTTACAAATGAAGGTTCCCAAAGTCTAGCCAAACATCTGCTGCCCATAGGGGCTCAGATCACCTGATCGGTGTTCCGTTGAGGGGTCCTCACTAGAAGAGTGTCCTCTTCCTTTAACCAAGAGTTACAGAATTATGATTTCAGAATCCCCTTCAACCGAACAGTGTAGCATATTATGAGACAGCGTCCATCCAGCTCCCTGCGCTATTACTTAGGTTTTCAAGCATCCTCTTTGAATAATACACCTCCATCCACACCTCCATCCAAAAGCCAAATTTCTCCTCATTTACTTTCAGCAAATAAACAGTACAAGTTCTAAGTAAGTTCTGCCATATTTTTAAGTCCTCAATTCCTCCAAGTTGGTGATGAGTGTCGGGTGCCTTAAGGCCCATGACAGGGAACCCCATATGGAGGAACTAAACCTGGTTCTACTAGTCTACACCTATATCTTCCTTCTCACTAACACTATATAAAAGGATCTGCCAGAAGGGCAAGATTAGCTGGTCAATTCCTGTTAGGAGGGATCCAAACAGAGATAAAGAAGTTAACACCTTCCTACACAGAGTGTCCTTGGTATGGACACTCAGGCCTCAGCATCACCCCCTCCATGCTAGAGATACATGTACCTGTTCCTGACATGTACATAAAGCTGTTGCCCGCACTGACATTTGTTGAGCAGAGGAACGTTGGAATTCTAAAGAGTGTGGGGGCGGAGCCTTCCGCGTGGCCATTACGAGCAGCAGGGTCACCAATTAACATACAGTTTCCAAAACCCCATGAGGTTTCTCCGCCCAACACAATACTGTCCCCTGCATGGAAGTGTTTAAGTGGGGACCGAGCAGTTAGAAAAGTCATGGCAGAACCGAGGACCCATCATTATCAGCGGCTCCTGTGAGGGTAAGCACTACACCAATTGTACCAGGACAAAGAGAGAGCATTATTCATACCAGTGGGGGTAGAGACTGCAAAAAAGCCTTGCCTACTCTATCTTAAACAGAAAAAAAGAGAATTTGGCTTTAGATACTCTTTAACCACCCACTTTACTATCACTGTGCATTTAAAAATGGCAGTCTGATGAAGCAGTGGGCAGTTTATTTGATGTTTTTCTTTTGGGCTTATATTAATGAAATCACATACATATTTTTTTAATGATGATTAAATATTATATTTTATTGTCTATCATATGAATGTTCACTTACCATCACGGAATAACACTATTTGTGTTTTGCATTCATATTTTATATTACTGAGGCAATTTAATTTTGATTTGTGAATTATTCATATGTAGCCCCCTCCTCTAGTTAGGCTGCTAGGCAAAATAAGTTTTGATTCATTGTAGTTAATAGAGCAGTGAATGACTGTTTTTGTCTGCTCAAGGTTTCTGAAGCTGGGTGTTTGATTTCTTCCACTTGCTTTTGGAAGAATATAGGGCAGAGGGAATCAGATATGAATATTTATCATGTTCCAGGCAATCCCTGGAGGGAGGCGTCCAGAAGGTGGCTGGTGAGGTGGTAAATGTTTACAAGCCCTGGGTGGAGTGTTCTTCTCTCGTCAAGGAGGGTTCTATCTTCCTGGGCCTGTGTCCCGAGGAGAAGAAACACTGGGACAAGAGTCTGCAGTCCAGGCCTTAGCAGTTGGCTGAGGTCCTGGAAAAAACTGCCAAAGGATTATATTTGCTGGAGGGCACTGTCTTTAAGTCCTGGTCTGGAGGTATCTCCCTCAATGAGGATCTACCTGTGGATGCTGGGTGGCAGACAGGTCATGGGACACTGTGAGTTAAGTCCTTAGTGGGAACTGTTAGTTGTACAAGTTCCAGCAGGGAACAAAGTGCCAGAGGTTGCTATATGGACTGCTGCAGTAGGGCCCTAGATATACTGGCCATTTCTGCATCACCTCCAGAAAACCTGCTATTGGAAGATTAGAGAGAAGTTTGTCCTCCTATTGTTGGTACTGATCAGTTTGGAGTATCCTCTGACTCTAAACCCCTCTCCTGTTGAAATTCTTCAGCAATAAATACTAAAAAGACATCCTCTCAGCTGAGCCTGAATTGTCGGTGTGTGTGGGACTGAGCATGTGTGACTGGTGGCCTCTGTACTATTGTGAGAGACCTAGGTGCATTCTCAGCAGCCTCTCTGGGGGTAAATGCTACAAGTTATATTTCCATATCTGTTTTTATATATGCTGCTATATTTTTATTACTTGGGTTACTTTGGCTACATTGCTGGTGCTGCAAATTTATATTCTTGAGTTTGAAGAAGAGGTTGATATCTGTCTGATAATGCTCCCACTGAAATTATTCTAACTCCAACTTCTCCACTGAACAGGAAATGGATAGAAATCACCCAAGAAAAATCTAAGACCGTTGCTGACCACACACGTTGGAATCTGATTGTATAATCCTTTTAAAATAAACCAAAAGCTATGTAGTTGGAGGGCCTACCTAATCTGATATAAATTGAATGGATTGTTTAGATAAACCCTCACACTTTATAGTTGTTGGCACATTTAGAGGAGATTGCACAGAGGTTGCACAATTGGATTGTAACGTTTGTGGACAGCTAAAAAGTATAAGTGCCCGTTCACACTAGGGGCGGCACGACTTGCAGGTCGCCTCACCGAGGCGACCTGCACACGACTGCCACGGCGACTTGCAAAACGACTTCTGTATAGAAGTCTATGCAAGTCGCCTCAAGTCGCCCCAAAAGAAGTACTGGAACCTTTTTCTAAGTCGGAGCGACTTGCGTCGCTCCGATTAGAACGGTTCCATTGTACAGAATGGGAGGCGAATTGTCAGGCAACTAGGTCGCCTGACAAGTCGTCCCAGTGTGAACCGGCTCTTACTCAATATAAGGCAAAGTCCCAGTGTGGCAAAAAAAAGGAAATAAAGCAACAATGAATACAATAGTAGCTATAGGTCATCTGTCTCTGTAAAAAATATTGCACATCTGACTGCACATAGCCTTTGCTCATAAGAAATTATATCCTGCATGGAGTAGGCTGCTGAAGCTGGCCACGCGCCTTATAAAGTTCTCCACTCAGGCTCGAAATCAGAGATTTGGCACTTCCATTAGCATTACATTGTGCATTGTGGATACTGGGGAGAGTGCCAGAGCTCTGACTTGGTTCCCAGTTAAAATTGGCATATGGCTGGAACAAAGTTCTTTAGAGACAAAATGTATTTTGTAGTGCCCGTTGTTTGGTTGTTGTGTCAGCTGCATATGTTTAGCATGAAGACAGGTACACCTTAAGCCGGGGGTCAGCAACCTGTAGATCATGATCTACCTGTAGATTGTGGATAGGTAACTGGTAGATCGCGGTCTGGGCTTGCTGACAAGCCATCCCAGAGCATCAAAGTGCAATGCAGAGGGACTACTTGTAATGTTAGAGCTGTAGTAGGGTGCAAGAGCTGCATAAGCTGATGCCTTCTCTGTAGTGCTGGCTCCCGTCCCATGCAGAGTGATACCAACTTCACTCCACCTCTTATCCCAGCTAGTGATCTCCAGAGTGGTGCCAGCAGCAGGAAAGAAGAGATCTTCAGATCAGTGTGAAGCAATACACTGGGTATAATAGTATAGGGCTGCTTTCACACTGCTGCGGTTTACCCACACCACGGGTGCAGTGCAGTGTACCTGCAGCTTTCCTGCGGGTTTGCTGTGCTTAGCCATAGACTTCTATTACATCCTGTGGGTTTGGTGCACTTTCTTAAAGCACACCAAAAATCCTGAATGCTGGAGTTTTGTGCACTTTCAGAAAGTGCTCCACACCTTCAGTATATAATAGAAGTCTATGGCTAAGCGCAGCTAGCCCAGGAAAGTCGCAGATGCACTGCACTGCACCCACGGTACAGGTAAACCGCAGCACATCAGTGTGAAAGCAGCCTAATAGGGCTCAGAACAGTAAGGGTTAAAGGAGTTGTAAAGGCAGAAGGTTTTTTTTATCTTAGTGCATTCTATGCATCATAGAATGCATCATGCATTTGCATCATGCATCAGGTCTGGATGGACAGAAATTGCAATCAAATCATCTCTTGTATATGTATTTCATCTTGGTATTTAGTTGGCATTTAATATAGTTTTGAAGACGTAAACTTAACCAAAAGAATATGTACATAAAATGCTCAAGTAGAAAACTTAGTTTAATTGTTGTAAGCCATTTTAAATTCTTGTCCAGAATATATCATCCCTCCAAGTAACAAAGTTGTTAATGCATTTGTGCTTTGGAATGCTGTGGAAGAGAATGTTTATAGGCTATGCGCTTATTTCAAATGAACCCTTATATCTGCTGTAAAAACAAATCCATATGATGCTTTTATGTATGATCTAAGTTTATTAGATGGTTAAGTAATATAAAGAGTTACACAGATATACATTGAAATGGTCCCTACATATGGAAATTAATTGTACGCTAGTTTACATCAACCGTACACGACCCCTTTGTTCAACATATTAAATCGACCATTTGCGAGACATAACATTTCATTTCCTGTGTCGTTTAATACTGTGGTACGGTCCAGAATGCTGACTTTACAGAGCTAATGTCCCCACTTCTTGTATATGATGGATCATATACAGGCATACTCCGCTTTATGTACCCTCACTTTATGTAGACTTGCAAGTACGGACACATTGGCATCTATGGGAAATCTTGGTCAGCTTGACATGGCACTGCTCCCAGTCTTTAACATTGGTGTCTATGGGAAATCTTGGTCAGCTTGACATAGCACTGCTCCCGGTTTTTAACATTTAAAGGGGTTGTAAAGGTAATTTTTTTTTAAAAAAAAATAACAAACATGTTATACTTACCTTCACTGTGCAGCTCGTTCTGCACAGAGTGGCCCCGAACCTGGTCTTCTGGGGTCTCTCGGCGGCTGTTTCAGCTCCTCCCCGCATGCATTCACCACCTTAATGCGAGCTCCCTTGCATGGTGGTGAGTGCTTGCGGGCGCACTCCCGTGATACAGCCGGCGGCTATAGCCGCTCGCTGTATCACTCGGCCCCGCCCCCCGGCGCGCCGCGTCATCGGATGTGATTGACAGCAGCGCGAGCCAATGGCTGCGCTGCTTTCAATCCATCCACTGCAGCCAATCAGCGACCAGGCTGAGCTGCAATGAAGATGACGAGAACGAGCAGCGAAGATTCGAGGCATCAGGTAAGTAAAACGGGGGGGCTGGGGGCGGCGGTATTGTCAAAAGTTTTTTCACCTTAATGCATAGAATGCATTAAGGTGAAAAAATTTTTACCTTTACAACCCCTTTAACTATGGCGTCTACGGAAAATCTTGGTCAGCTTGACATGACACTGCTCCCGAACCATAAGTAACAGGGACACTGAGCTTGGGGAGCAACTAGAGGGGACCTAGGACTACAACAGATCTGATTTTGGGGTCAGCCAGCTTGCCTAGGTAATCAGTTATGCCTGTAAATGACTATTGCAATGCAGTACAGTGGAACCTCGGATTACGAGCATAATTCATTCCAGGAGTATGCTCGTAATCCAAAGTACCCGCATATCAAAGTGAGTTTTTGCATTGAAGTCAATGGAAACGAAAATTATTTGTTCCGCATTGACTTCAATGGTATGCAATACTGCATGCGTCCAGAGGCGGGGGGGCGGGGGGGGCGGTGAGCCTTGGAAACGGCCGAAAAAGCCCAAATACACTTCGGCTGACCTCGGCAAACCTCAGAAAGACTTCCTACCCGAGATTTGCCAAGGTCAGCCGTGCTGTACTCAGGTCTTTCCATGCATTTCAAACGTGACATTCGTCTCTGCTCGGCTCCGGCGCCCCCCACCTCAGGCCAAAAGCGGTACTGCACACCACTTTGGCCTGAATCGCGCTCGTTTTGTGAGAGAACACTCGCAGTCCGAGTTACGATTTTTACAAATACAGTGCTCGTATTGCATAACTCTTGTTAACCGCGTAACTCGCTATCTGAGGTTCCACTGTACATGCATTGAGAAGTGAAAAAAGGTATTGCTTTAAGTAAATTTTCATTTTACATACATGCTCTAGTCCTATTGTGTACTTAAAAGTGGATTATGCCTGTACATTGTGTGCAATGTATTTCTCAATGAAGGAGGAAAACAGAAAAGAGACCTGCAGATTAGAAAGGAAAGTGAAAGAGAGGAGGAAGGAGAAGAAAAAAAGAGGAAAGTGGTACATGGAAAATAAGATTGGAGAAATGGGGTTTAACCCTTCTAGGGTTGCCACCCGTAGGGGATTGACCCGGACAGTACGGGTTTGGCAACTTGTGCCCGGGTTTCTGTCCCCTGGAAACCCGGGCACAACATATATCCTCTGTGTCCCTCTGTCTTCTCTCCCACCGGGCGCCTGCCACCCCACCCCTTTCTTCCGCATGATCTGCTTTGAAGTCATTGGCAGCTAGGACCAGTGTCCTAGCAACCAATGCCGCTTTTGCCGATGCTCCCACGTAGAGTTTTCCTAGACCGGTCTACCTCAGCTCCGCCCCCTAATTTCCGGCTCCCTCTCTGCATGCAGAGCAAAGCAGCAGCCCCCCTTCGGTGCCAACTGTCCTAAAACAGCACGAAATAGGCTGCCATGGTGTGTAGGCAGTGTGATCTACCTCTTCTAATGTGAGCCGTGACGCCTCAGCTGCCACCCCGCTGTCCCGAGGACTGCTGGCCAAACACGGTATGTGTGAGCATTCAGCACATGTCCTCCAGTGCTTTTAGCATACAGTACCTCCCAACATTTTGAGATGGGAATGAGGGACACCTACTAGCAAATGTATGGAGGCATAGGACATGCCCCCTGCCACACCCCCTAAATACCACTACTATTCCTTTATATTGGCTTCTAAAATTTACAAATGCAGCAACTTAGAAATTAGATGAAAGGTTTAACACTGGGAAACACTTTTTGAAAGATAAAAAGTGCATTTTATATACAACTATATAGATCAGACCAAAATGCAGGACAAATGAGGAGGAAAGAGGTACAAATGAAAAGGAAAGTGGGACAGAGGGACATTGCTCCAAATCAGGGACAGTCCCTCGAAATCAGGGACAGTTGGGAGCTATGCTTTTAGGCTTATGAAATCTGTATTGTTTTTGTGAACTTACTGAGAATAAAAAGGCAGAATCTGGAGTTTAGTAATATAACTTTTTCACACTGTAATACCTCGTACACGCGGTCGGATTTTCTGACGGAAAATGTGTGATAGGACCTTGTTGTCGGAAATTCCGACCGTGTGTAGGCTCCATCACACATTTTCCATAGGAATTTCCGTCACACAAAGTTTGAGAGCAGGCTATAAAATTTTCCGACAACAAAATCCAATTGGTTAAATTCCGATCGTGTGTACACAAATCCGACGCACAAAGTGCCACGCATGCTCAGAATAAATTAAGAGACGAAAGCTATTGGCTACTGCCCAGTTTATAGTCCCGGCGTACGTGTTTTACGTCACCGCGTTCAGAACGTTTGGATTTTCCGACAACTTTGTGTGACCGTGTGTATGCAAGACAAGTTTGAGCCAACATCCCTCGGAAAAAATCCTAGGATTTTGTTGTCGGAATGTCCGATCAATGTCCGACCGTGTGTACAGGGCATAATACTTTCCAAGGTAAACCTGTTATTTTTTTATTCCTGTTAACGACATGTACAAGTGTTTGTAATACAAGTGTATGAGGAAACAGTGAAGAAGCTAATGTGTAGAAAAAGATGCTTTATATGTCTTCATTTTACACCACAACCCTTTCTGGGATAAAACTGTTTTTTTTTTTTTAGTGATTGCAAGGCAGGCGTTTATGAAAAACAATGACAATGATGTGCACTGCTCTCATTTGGAAGTAAAAATGCGCTTCTGTTTTCATTATGTCTCTACTTATATTTTATCCTTTGGACTGAGATGGGAATGTATACACCTGTGAGGTTGTTGGGGCAGTTTGTGTCCCCACTGGGAAGATTTTCTGTTATTTCCTGTCAGGACAGGAAGTAGGGTTGCCACCTGTCCGGTATTCACCCGGACAGTTCAGGTTTAAAAATCATGCGTCTAGGTTTTAAACTGAAGAAGAAGAAAATATTACAGCGCACACATGCAAAAAAGACATTTACCTCAAGCAAGGCTAGTTTGAAACACCTAAGCATTTCTAGAAAAACATTATCAAAAAATATGGGGATTTGGTCACACCATATTGCTATATGGTGCTAAGCCCACTTACTGCGAAAAAGTACCCCATAATCAGTGGGTCCTACACTATCCATGGAGTGGGAGAACCTGCATCTCTGAACCATGAGAGCATTACACTCTTCTAAATGGGACAATCATAAGGTCTCCACCCATGACACAAGTGGACACTAATTAAAGGTACTTATGTTATGTAGTGAGGTGCTCCGCACCCAAAAGGATTTGGTCAGAATCCATACAATATACAGGTTTTAAACTGAAACCCGGACACATTATTCAGACCGGACTATGGCTTCCCAGTAGGGTTGCTGGCTGCAGTTGTCTAAGCTGAGAGTGGCTGTCTTTCTTTCTTTTACACTGCCCAAAGCCAGCACTAACACCCCCCCCCCCCCAAACACACACACACACACGGGAGAGGAGAGAAGGCTCGATCTTCACCTCTTCCTTCTGCCCCTACCCCTCGTGTCTGCCCACACTCCAATCCTGGTGCTGTGCCTCAAAAAAGGAAAGTGGGGGTCGGAAATTATACATCTGGATGAGAGGTGCTGACTGCCAAGGGGTAAGTGAGCTCACCATCCATCCCTGTCTGTGACTGAAGTCTCCCCCCTTACATCAGAGTTCCCCTTTACACCAGAGGCCACAGTGTCCCCCCTTACATCAGAGTTCTCCCTGTACATCAAAGTTCTCAGTGTTCCCCCTTACATCAAGGTTTCCAGAGCATCCCTTCTGTTAGAGTCCCCAGAGTTCTTCCTTACATCAGAGCCTGCAGAGTCCCCCCTTACAGTGAAAGGGAACTCTGGGAGTTCAGATGTAAAAAGGGAACTCTGTGGACTCTGATGTAAAAAGGGAACTCTGTGGATTCTGATGTGAAAAGGGAACTCTGTGGACTCTGATGTAAAAAGGGAACTCTGTGGACTCTGATGTGAAAAGGGAACTCTGTGGACTCTGATGTAAAGGGGAACTCTTGTGATTAACTTCATATTATTAGAATTGTTATTTAATAGCAAAATATATGTATAGTTTATACTATAAAACAAAATTGCTGTGCTCCGCGAAATTGTTCGGGTTTGACTTGAAGAAAAGGTGGCAACCCTAAACCCCCTTCCCAGTTCATTCCCATCAGTCCAAAAGCTATAGGATTTATAGTCCTGCCTGGTTCTTGTAGATCTTCGAAGAAAGATTGAAAACTCCGTAGAGGAGAGATCCCGTAGGAACCATGCAATTTGGGGGGGGTTCAGGACTACGCTCCTCTTGACAGTATATGATGTTTTTAATTAGTAGATGCAATGACCAAACTGATATCAAGATGATTGATGCTTTATTTGCATTTCAAGATATGTCATCTAAGTAATCTCAAGAAAGGTAAAAAATTCCAGCAGCAAAAGCAGAACTGATAAATTGTTGTATTTGCTGTTAGCAGAACAAACACCTACAGCAAACGTGTAAAGATAACTAGTTACATTTTAAAAGTGAATTAAGCTACCTACAGACTTCAGATAGTAATTGGCTATGCATTCTGAAATATCTTTCATGCAAAAAATTATTCTACAAACATGTACGCTCACATTAGATGAATATACTGTAAATGTGTTTTCCCACATAGGATGGAGGTAGAGTACTCTACAGACAATCTCAATGGCTTATTTCAAGGAAAAACAATGGCAATTTGAAAGGAAAATGTAACCTTTGTACAGTGCCTTGAAAAAGTATTCATACCCCTTGAATTTTTCCACATTTTGTCATGTTACAACCAAAAAAACGTAAATGTATTTTATTGGGATTTTATGTTATAGACCAACACAAATTGACACATAAAACAATTGAAAATATCAGAAACACTGAGTATTGCTGATCCCGCTCAAATGGATAGAAAAAGTTGATGCACTATAGCAGCTATTATGAAAATAAAACCAATTGATAAAAACGCGAAGATAAAATATGAAAAAATTGTCCCAACATTAATGATGATATAGCTTAAACCTGGTCTTTCCTTATGGTGTGGAATAAGATCATACTCTTGTATATATTGTGGATTATTACTTATGTGGACATGCAGCTCCCCTGTCTGCCAGTCTCAGTCTGTATCATCCCGGCACTCATCGCGCTCAGCAACACCAGGAAACGGTGAGAACAACATGTACTGTGCAGTACAGACTCAACATTGCTGTTTTTAGCTGATGTTCTTGTAAGCATCATTTTATTGGTTGCGGGTATGTTCCCAAATAAAACAGTGTTACGCTATGTGAATTCCCTCTTTCTTTGCATGTAATATTTGGTGAGCAACCTTAAGCAATTATCCGTGATATATACAAGAGCATGATCTTATTCTACACCATAAGAAGAGACCAGGTTTAATCTATATCATCACTGCTGGCTTATGAAGGACTTGATCCCAGAATAGCAGTTTACTCAGTTGTTGCTGGAAATAATAAGGCTGATTTTTAGCCCGTTTGTGGTAAGTGCATTACCAACGGGGACCACTCTGAGCACGAGGCTTCTTTCTGGTGATGGTATATAGTACTTGAGGCTACCCTACGATTCACAGAGCACTACATTTACCCTACAGACTTCTGTTGGGACTCTGTCACATATAAATTATTGTGTGTGTGTGGTTCTCATCCATTTGCACCTAATACTCTTAGTTTTTGTTTTTAGCGCTGTTAATGTTAGGATAATTTTTTTCATATTTTATCTTCGCATCTTTAACAAAGTGACACATAATTGTGGTTTTCAAAATGTTTTACAAATAAATATGTGAAAAGTGTGGCATGCATTTGTATTCAGCCCCCCTTAGTCAATACTTTGCACCACCTTTCGCTGCAATTACAGCTGCAAGTCTTTTTGGGTATGTCTCTACCAGCTTTGCACATCTAGAGAGTGACATTTTCTTTGCATAATAGCTCGAGCTGTGTCAGATTGGATGGAGAGCATCTATGAACAACAATTTTCAAGTCTTGCCACAGATTCTCAATTGGATTAAGGCTGGGTTCACACTGGTACGACGCGACACGTACCACTTTGGCTCCGACTTTGCCCTATGACTTGAAGTCCGACATGCGTCTGATTTCAGTGAACAGGGATCCGACTTTGATCCCCGACAATACCAGGCACTGTGTCTGGTATGAATCTTTAAGGGAAGCTCCAGCCAAATTAAAAAAAAAAAACGGCATGGGTTCCCCCTCCAAGCTATACCAAGCCTTTCGGTCTGGTATGGATTTTAAGGGGAACCCCCACGCCGAAAAAAACGGCGTGCGGTTCCCCCCAAAATCCATACCAGACCCTTATCTGAGCACGCAGTCTGGCAGGTCAGGAAAAGGGAGGGGACGAGCGAGCGCCCCCCCCCCCCGAACTGTACCAAGCCGCATGCCCTCAACATGGGGGGGTGGGTGCTTTGGGGGGCCATGTTGATGAGGGCAAGGACCTCTTCCCGACAACCCTGGCCGTTGATTGCCTTGGGTCTGCGGGCAGGGGGCTTGTCGGAATCTGGAAGCCCCCTTTAACAAGGGGACCCCCCACCCAGTGGCGTCTCCAGCTTTCATATTTAGTGGGGGCACAAGGTTGGACAGGGACAAAAATAGGGGGGCAATATAAAATGCAAATATATATATATATATATATATATATATATATATATAAAATATATATAGATAGATAGATATATCTATCTATCCTGGGGCCCTTTACCCCTTTACTACGATCCCACAACGGCCCTTTCACATGTTCTGCAGTGAGCTCCCTTCCTACTGTATTGCCCCCCCCCAGGGTGACAGAGAACAAGAGATATATGTCACCAGCATACCAAGAAAATATAAGGTTCCAAAGCAGTGGGAGAACTATCAGGGTTGCAAAGGTTGTCTTGCCACCGGGCCCTGGTGTTCTGCCACTGTGGGGTTCCCCAGCCTCCTCTTGCTGTCCTGCCCCTGCCCTCAGTCTGTTTTTTCAGTAACTGAGAGTCCTGGTGGAGTCCTTCTTGCAACTCGCTCTTCTCCCTGCCAATGAGGATGCAGGGGAAGGAGCAGATCGGGCGGCCGTGGTTGAGTGAGCGCTCGTATTATGCAGTGTCAGCGAGCAGAGGGAGGGGGGAGAAATCACCCACTGGGGACGTTCTCCCTCTCAATAGAGACTGTGTTACCCCAGCGGTGGCCCGAGTAAGATGCGGCACATCCGATATGAATACAAACAAAAAGAAATAGCCTTTTTGTAAACAAATTTTAAAAAAAAATAAAAAAATTTAAAAAATTTTTTTTTTGGGGGGGGCACATGGTGGGGCCCAGCATAATGTTGGGGGGGTCAGGGCCCCCTCTGGCCCCCCCTAGGGTCGCCATTGCCCCCACCCTATGTGAATGAATATGGAGTACATCGTACCCCTACCCATTCACCTAAAAAAAATTGTGAAAAATAAAACACAGCACACAGGGTGTTAAAGTAATTTATTAAGGCAGCTCCGGCGTGTCTTCCGACTTCTTCTCCCCTCTCCGGCTCTTCTGCCTCCTCCGTTGTTGTCTTCTGCCTCTGTCAGGTCTTCTCCCCTCTCCAGGTCTTCTCTGCTGATGTCTTCTAGCTTTCTCCGATTCTTCCCCTCTGTCCGCTGTCTTCTGCCGGGTCTTCTCCCCTGTCTTCTGCCTCTGTTCTACTTCTGATGTTGACTCAATGCTCTCTCCCGCTCTAATGCTGGGTGCATGGTGTGCCCCTACTTATATTGGCATAGGGCAGGGCCACCGGATATGTCATTCGGAGGCCCCACCCCTTATGATGTCACCGCCTGGGGCATGATGGGGCGGTGATGTCATAAAAGGGTGGGGCCAATGGTGACCCCACCCCATGCCAATATAAGTAGTGGCACACCGCGCACCCAGCATTAGAGCGGGAGAGAGCGTCATGTCAACATTGGAAGAACAGAGGCAGAAGACCCAGCAAAAGAGCAAGAAGACAGCGGAGAAGACCCGGCAGAAGACAGCAGACAGAGGGAGAAGAACCGGAGAAAGCTAGAAGACATCAGCGGAGAGCAGAGAAGATCCGGAGAGGGGAGAAGAACCGACAGAGGCAGAAGACAACAACGGAGGAGGCAGAAGAGCCGGAGAGGGGAGAAGAAGTTGGAAGAGATGCCGGAGCTGCCTTAATAAATTACTTTAAAAACATATATAATGTGTTTTATTTTTGACACTTTTTTTAGGTGATGGCTTCTCACAAACGGGACTTCTTATGGCTTTCTTTCAACAATGGCTTTCTTCTTGCCACTCTTTCATAAAGGCCAGATTTTGGAGTGCACGACTAATAGTTGTCCTGTGGACAGATTCTCCCACCTGAGCTGTGGATCTCTGCAGCTCCTCCAGAGTTACCATGGGCCTCTTGGCTCCTTCTCTGATTATTGCTCTCCTTGCCCGGCCTGTCAGTTTAGGTGGAGGGCCATGTCTTGGTAAGTTTTCAGTTGTGCCATACTCTTTCCATTTTCGGATAATGGCTTGAACAGTACTATTTTTTTATAACTTATCCCTGCTTTAAACTTCGCCACAACTTTATCCCTGACCTGTCTGGTGTGTTCCTTTGCCTGCATGATGCTGTTTGTTCACTAAGATTTTCTAACAAACCTCTGAGGGCTTCACAGAACAGCTGTATTTATACTCAGACTAAATTACACACATGTGGACTCTATTTACTAATTAGGTGACTTCTGAAGGCAATTGGTTCCACTAGATTTTAGTTAGGGGTATCAGAGTAAAGGGGTCTGAATACAAATGCACACCACGCTTTTTAGATATTTATTTGTAAAAAAATCTGATAACCATTTATCATTTTCCTTCCACTTCAAAATTATGTGCCACTTTGTGTTGGTTTATCACATAAAATCCCAATAAAATACATTTACATTTTTGGTTGTAACATGACAAAATGTGGAAAATTTCAAGGGGTATGAATACTTTTTCAAGGCACTGTAGATGCCATACGAAAGCTGTTTTCATTTAAAGCACATTTATAATCATCTCATTTTTTTTTTTATTGGGTAATTGACAATACTACAATTATCTAATATTTTTTATATATTGTTTGTGCATAGTTCTTTTAGAGACTGTAAGGTAGGAACATATTTTACAAATTATTTTTTAAAATTCTAAAACATTAGTGCTCATTGCTCATAATTATTATAATAAAATTATTATTATTGCTCATAATGAAACATGTTTTGTCATACCAGACTTTAAAGCCTGATAATCTCATCTCGAAAATGAAGAGGTTACTAAAGTTACGAAATTCTTTTACGACAGAATAAAAATTTGGAAGTGATGTAATGTAATGTACTGTAGCTCACGAAAGCTGTGTACTAACGATCAGATTATCATTGATCGCTTTGAAAGCTGTATTGCTCTGTTCTGATCTTGTGTACAGGCCTTCAAGCTGACCTTAACCCCAAAATCCATTTTATCTTGAAAGCAAAAATCCAGTTAAAGATGCCTGAATTAAAAGTAGTTACTTAACCTGTTTACGACTGCGCTTCAGCTGAATGACGGCTACAGCGCGGTTACACATTGCCCGGAGGGCGTCATACGACGTCCTCCACATGATTGTGCTTCCCGCATGCCCCCTGCGGCATGCATCGGCAGTGATCTGTGATTGCTGTGTCCTCCGGACACAGCTGTTCACAGATCAGGGTAAGGAGCCAATCACAGCGGCTCTTTATCATGTGACCAGCTGTGTCAAATCACAGCTGATCACAGAGTAAAGTGGATTTTTCCAGTTAACGGCAATCCGCTTCTCACACTAAGCGGCAATCCACACAGGGGACATCTACACTGATAATCAGGGCACTGATTATAAGCACAGCCCAACAGTGCCCACCAGTGCTTCCAACCATTACCCATCAGTGCTGCCGATCAGTGCCCATCAATGATGCCTGTCAGTGTCTATCAGTGATGCCTATTAGTGCCGCCTATTATTGTTGCCTATAAGTGCCCATCAGTGCTGCCTATCAGTGTCCATCATTCCCGCCTATCAGTGCCCATCAGTGCCGCCTATTAGTGCCCATCAGTACTGCCTATCAGTGCAGCTTCATCAGTGCCCAAAAGAAACTAAGGAAAACTCTTTTTTATTTGCAAAATTTTTGGTCTCTAATCGTTAGGTTAGCAAAACATAAAAAACCCAGTGGCGATTAACCACTTACGGACCGTCCGCTGCAGTTTTACGTTGGCTGTTTGAAGGAGGATATCATTGTTATGGCAGCAGCCAGCTGCCATAACCCCAGTATCCTCTTCTTCAGTGGGCGGTCCGCTACAAGATAAAAGTAGTCTCTGCAGCGGATTCGCCGCAAGATCACTTTTATCAGTGGCGGGAGAGGCCCCCTCCCCTCCCGCAGCGATCCGGTGCCCTCTGCTGCTTACTGGAGCCGCCAGCAGCGGAGGAGGCGATTGCGTGTTGTCTTCTGTCAGGTATGGAGACGAGTGAGGGGAAAATGGCCCCCACCCATCTCCATACAATTGCTGGGCGGAAGCAACGTCAAAACGTCACTTCCGCCCACAGCTCTTAAAGGCCCATTTTTTTTTAAATGAAATTTTTTTTCTTTTTTAGTGTAAATATGAGGTCCTGTCATGCTTTTTTCTATAACAAGGCATGTTTACATGCCTTGTAATAAGAATAAAAGTGCCATTTTTTTTTAAAACAGTGTAAAAATAAAAAATAAAAGGTAAAATAAATAAGAAAAAAAACCAAACATTTTTTAAACACGTCCCGTCCCGACGAGCTCGTGTGCAGAAGCGAACGCATACGTGAGTAGTGCCCGCATGTGAAAACGGTGTTCAAACCCCACATGTGAGGTATCGCCGCGATCGGTAGAGCGAGAGCAATAATTCTAGTTCTAGACCTCCTATGTAACTCAAAACATGCAACCTGTAGAATTTTTTAAACATCGCCTATGGAGATTTTTAAGGGTAAAAGTTTGTCGCCATTCCACGAGCAGGCGCAATTTTGAAGCGTGACATGTTGGGTATCAATTTACTCGGCATAACATTATCTTTCACAATATAAAAAAATTGGGCTAACTTTACAGTTGTCTTATTTTTTAATTCAAAAAAGTGTATTTATTCCAAAAAAAGTGCACTTGTAAGACCGCTGCGCAAATACGGTGTGACAGAAAGTATTGCAACGACCACCATTTTATTCTCTAGGGTGTTAGAAAAAAAATATAATGTTTGGGGGTTCGAAGTCATTTTCTAGCAAAAAAACCCAATTTTTAACTTGTAAATAACAAATCTCAGAAAGAGGCTTGGTCCTTAACCGGTTCCCGACCGGCGCACGCCGATGTACTTCGGCAGAATGGCACGGCTGGGCAAATGGACTTACAGGTACGTCCATTTGAATTCCCCACCATGCCATTGTGTGCGCGCCGCAGTCACAATCGCAGTCACAATAAAAATCGCTGATCGCCGCCATTACTAGCAAAAAAAAAATTATTAATAAAAATGCCATAAAACTATCCCCTATTGAGTAAACGCTATAACTTTTGCGCAAACCAATCAATAAACACTTATTGCGATTTTTTTTAACCAAAAATATGTAGAAGAATACGATCGGCCTAAACTGAGAAAAAAAAAATTTTTTATATATATTTTTGGGGGATATTTATTATAGCAAAATGTAAAAAATAATGCGTTTTTTTCAAAATTGTCGCTCTTATTTTGTTTATAGCGCAAAAAATAAAAATCGCAGAGGCGATCAAATACCACCAAAAGAAAGCTCTATTTGTGGGAAAAAAGGACTTAAATTTTGTTTGGGAGCCATGTCGCGCAATTGTCAGTTAAAACGACGCAGTGCCGAATCGCAAAAAACGCTCTGGTCAGGAAGGGGGTGAAATCTTCCGGGGCTGAAGTGGTTAAACACCACCAAAAGAAAGCTCTATTTAAAAAAAAAAAGATAAAATGACCATGTGCGGTAAGGTCTATCATCACATTAGTGACACTTCTTACACTTTAATCAATGGCATATAGGAGTCCCCCCAAGTTCTACCTGTGGGTGCTGTGTGGCAGACAGCTCCTGGGACACTGTGAGTATAGATCTTGCTGGGGACTTTTAGTTGTGCAAGTGCCAGAAGGGAACTAAGTGCCAGAAGATGCTATATGAACTTCTGCTGTAGGGTTCTAGATATACTGTCCATTCCCTGCTACCTCCAGAAAAACTGCTAATTAAAGATTAGAGAGATGTTTGTCCTTGTATTGTTGATACTGATCGGTTTGGAGTATCCTGTGACCCTAAACACCTCTCCTGTTAACGTTCTTCATCAATAAATATGGGATGGGGATAAAAGGAGACTGTTATAAAAACTGATTCTGCAGTTTCCATTCAATTATCCATTCACTTCTGGCACAGAAGATGTAGCATGGAACACTGACCAGGTGCAGCTCAGTCATTGACTGTGCTTTGTATCCATGGTCTATGTTTACATTTTTAGTTACATTTCACTTACCAAAAACTACACACAAAAGTGGAACTTCACTCTCTCAATCCACATTGTCTGTTTTTAAAGCCCAACTCACGTTGGGGCTGTGCTCGCAGTGCATGGATTAACTGCTTGGTTTCTCTAGGGGTGAACACAGCACCTATACTCATCCGATCCTTCTATCCTCTGGTAAACGGTGCTCCCCCATGTCCAGCGGTGGACTGTTCCTGACTTCTTCATGTCCGGAGCCTATGGGCATGATGACATCAGGAACAGTCCACTGCACAAGACCACTGGGGGGGCAGGGGGCAGGAGCTGAAGGGACCGATATTGTCCTGGCAGGATCGGAGGATTAGGTCAATATATCTCAGCTCTCCAAACACCTCCTAGACCAAAATGAGCAGTTAACCCATACAGTGCAGGCACAGACCCACTGCATGGCAAAAAAATAAATAAATTGCCCAGGGTTCTGCTTTAATTCTTATGCTGCTAGCATTAGTAAAGTGATATGAAAAATATATCATTATTTATTGTTTTAACCTTTTTTGTATATATATATCTTCAGTTACTTCCTGGTTTCCAGGCCTAGGCAAATTCTGTCATACATCCCTGAAGTCTTCAGCAGGGGAGGAGAGGTTTTCTCAGTTAAGCACGCCCTCCTGCCTGCATGACTGAGCTAAAGGCAGAAGAATTCCAGGAAGTAAATGCTACATGAAGCATCTGCCCTTATTCAAAATGGCCATGGCCAGAAATGTTAGAGGGAGTTTTTCAAAGTGATTTCTCAGGAAAATAAAGCATGGAGACATGGATGGATGGGTGAGTTTGATTTGAATTTCAACAATGAATTAAATAACATTTTTGGTTTGCAGTACTCTGCTGTGTGTTGAAAATGCTGATTATCTTGACAGAGATTTGAAATCTGAAATTTTGGAAATTCTTTGTCATTCATTGATGTTCTTGCTAGGGACACGGGGCTAACCAAGTGTCCCCATGGCACTTGACACCCCCTACAGCCAACACTTCCTTTCCTTCCTGCATGGTCTTCCATGGTTCACCGATCCGAATGCTGCGCAAATGCGGCGTTGCACCAGTTCGGACGGTGCCATCGTCGGCTATTGCCGCCGATTTGGCATGTGATTTGACATGTCAAATCGCATGCCAAATCACATCAATATGAACCAGGATTTAAGCAGTAGACACAGCAGCCAGTAAAAAATGGGCACTTTCCTCCTGCCAGTAAATGCCAGTAAGAGGACGTTTGGCGGTAAAAAATATAGCTGTGACGCATGCACAGTTCCAGTCCAGAGTGCGCCAAGACCATCTAAGTGCCTGCTACAGTGTGTTTGGGCGGTGCCAGCGGTGGTTGGGCCTGGTGGAGGTAGTGCCTGAGAGTGTCGTGTGATGTCATGGTGCAAGGGAGCCAAGTGGAGCGGCATGGAGCTTTGTGTGCAGGGCGGTAACAAGGCAAGCCGGGGTCAGTGCTGTTTGGACTGAAGGGACCACCTGGCGCGGAGAGAGACTGTCACTTTGACTCAGGAGGGGACGTGTCATGTCAGGGATCTGTGCTGCTGTCATTGTCACTATGAGAGCCAATTTCATGTGTGTGTGCGCCCATTCTAATTTCTTGCCCTCCTTAGTCCTGTCCCTGAGCTACTTACTTACTATATCCAAAATAAAATAAGAAATATGTTTTTTTGTCATAATATCTACCACACATTGCTAATTACATATTGTACTTGTTTGTAGCCTAAATACTGAAATTTGCATTTAAAACTGTCATTGTGTAACTTTTGGAAATGGCAGTGCCAATAAATTTTGATTGTTTTGTCAGTAAATTTCAATCTGGCAGGTTGGCAACATTGAGGAGACATCTGTTAGAGAACATTAATCACAGGTTAAAAAACCCAACTGCTATTGTTCTCTGCTGAGATAAGTGGCACCAGTAGTGTCTGCCTACTCTCCTGTTGCCCCCCCCCCCACTCTACATTTAAATACATTTCCAAAGACCATCCGAGTATACTGAGGACTGTGCACCACTCACAAGGTCGCATTCCTTCTGCAATTCTCATCCCTCTCTGAAGTGCTTAGGTAGGTGTAGACACAATTGTGGTAAGAGTACATAGCCACCTCTATGGAAGTAAAAGGCTTAAATCCAGAGCTACAGTAATTTAGACTATAGCTCAGGAGGTATTTCTGTTTGGTAAAGTAAATAAAAGGCCACCCGAGGTAAATAAAAATAACAATAAATCAGTTTTCAGTTTTTGGAAACCATCGAACACCATCGCCACAGGTACAGTATCTCACAAAAGTGAGTACACCCCTCACATTTTTGTAAATATTTTATTATATCTTTTCATGTGACAACACAGAAGAAATGACACTTTTCTACAATGTAAAGTAGTGAGTGTACAGCTTGTATAACAGTGTAAATTTGCTGTCCCCTCAAAATAACTCAACACACAGCCATTAATGTCTAAACAGCTGGCAATAAAAGTGAGTACACCCCTAAGTGAAAATGTCCAAATTGGGCCCAGAGTGTGCATATTTTGTGTGGCCACCATTATTTTCCAGCACTGCCTTAACCCTCTTGGGCATGGAGTTCACCAGAGCTTCACAGGTTGCCACTGGAGTCCTCTTCCACTCCTCCATGACAACATCACAGAGCTGGTGGATGTTAGAGAACTTCAGTTCCTCCACCTTCCATTTGGGGATGCCCCACAGATGCTCAATAGGGTTTAGGTCTGGAGACATGCTTGGCCAGTCCATCACCTTTACCTCAGCTTCTTTAGCAAGGTAGTGGTCATCTTTGGGGTCGTTATCATGTTGGAATACTGCCCTGCGGCCCAGTCTCTGAAGGGAGGGGATCATGCACTGCTTCAGTATGTCACAGTACATGTTGGCATTCATGGTTCCCTCAATGAACTGTAGCTCCCCAGTGCCGGCAGCACTCATGCAGCCCCAGACCATGACACTCCCACCACCATGCTTGACTGTAGGCAAGACACATTTGTTTTTGTATTCTTCACCTGGTTGCCGCCACACACGATTGACACCATCTGAACCAAATAAGTTTATCTTGGTCTCATCAGACCACAAGACATGGTTCCAGTAAACCATGTCCTTAGTCTGCTTGTGCATCATCTTTAGAAGAGGCTTCCTTCTGGGACGACAGCCATGCAGACCATTTTGATGCAGCGTGCTACGTATGGTCTGAGCACTAAGAGGCTGACCCCCCCACCCCTTCAACCTCTGCTGCAATTCTGGCAGCACTCAAATGTCTAATTACCAAAGACAACCTCTGGATATGACGCTGAGCACACGCACTCAACTTTTTTGGTCATCCATGGCGAGGCCTGTTCTTAATGGAACCTGTCCTATTAAACCGCTGTATGATCTTGGCCACTGTGCTGCAGCTCAGTTTAAGGGCCTAGGCAATCTTCTTATAGCCTAGGCCATCTTTATGTAGAGCAACAATTCTTTTTTACAGATCCTCAGAGAGTCCTTTGCTATGAGGTGCCATGTTGAACCTCCAGTGACCAGTAGGAGAGAGAGCGATAACACCAAATTTAACACACCTGCTCCCAATTTACACCTGAGACCTTGTAACACTAACGAGTCACATGACTAAAATGACTAGTTGGGCCCAATTTGGACTTTTTTACTTAGGGGTGTACTCACTTTTGATGCCAGTGTTTTAGACATTAATGGCTGTCTGTTGAGGGGACAGCAAATTTACACTGTTATACAAGCTGTACACTCACTACTTTACATTGTAGCAAAGTGTCATTTCTTCAGTGTTGTCACATGAAAGATATAATAAAATATTTACAAAAATGTGAGGGGTTCACTCACTTTTGTAAGATAAGTATTTTAAACAATACAATGCAATCTCAGTTTCTGTTCAAAAGAACTTTATTTCCATCTTCATGCATATACAAGACTGCACAGTTTCGGACAGGAGCTCCGTCCTTCATCAAGTTGCATGTGTAAAGTTCCATATACTGATCAACTTTTATTGGCCAATACGTGTACACCACCCAAGAGAGCACATAGGTGTGTCCCTTCACCAATTTCCCAATTAACCATTTCAGACATTATACCTCTCACATATTTACCATTGCACAAGATATATAAAAAAAACATACTTCCTAATATGGAAAGTAACAAAAGAAAATCAAATATAGATGCAATAAAAATAAATATGTATTGTAATAAATTTTGCGCAATATTATGAAAAATAAATAGTATACTATTTATTTTTCATAATATTGCGCAAAATGTATTACAATATATACTGGATTAAGTGTTGGTGTGAACACCCTCATTTTGCTGCAATATTATTATTTATTGTTGATCATATGATTTTTTAGTCCGTTTTTTTCACATTATTATAGAGATTATCTATTTATGATTCAAGTTTAACATCCGGCAAGCGAAGGACACTTTTCCACTAATAAAAATAAATGCAAGAAAATACAAAAAAGTGCAAACAAAAAAAAAAAAAAAGAGAGAGAAAAAGAAATAAAAGCTCAAAACCCAAAGACTTATTCACTCCAAACCAAGAAAATGTATAACTACTGGTACTATTATCCCATTGAGCCTATATAGGCTAACAACACTGAGAAACATTCTGCTATTTAAACAAACATTAAAAACCTGCTCTTAGTATATTTATACAAAAAAAAAAAAAAAAAAAAAATTATATATATATATATATATATATATAATTATTATATATATATATATATATATATATATATATATATATATATATATATATATACATATAATTATTTTTATATATATATATATATATATATATATATATATATATATATATATGCATCACTTTTGTAATATACATAAACGTACAGACTTTTTCAGCATCACAAATAGCATTGAACAAACCACAATAACCAATAACAACCAATCAAGAGCTTCTGATCTGATTAGGGTTTGATGACACCTGATTGGTTGCTGCAGGTTGCTTACCTTTGTATTGTATAATTGCACATTCATTAATCTCATGATAAAAGTCCAGTAAATTTTGCCGGCAGCCTCAATAAATTGACATACAGCTTGGGTGCTTGACAAGCAATTGCTGTACATTAATGTTTAGAACCAGTGACCTAAGAATTGCAGGAACTCACCTTTAGTAAACAAGTGAAGAGCTTGGTGATGCCTCTGATAAATTAGGGTTGCAGTAGGTGCCTCTCACTTCCTTCGTCTTTTGTCCTACTTGTGTACTTGGACAGATTTTTAATGCCTTCCCCCTGACACATTTCCGAGAAAGGCCCCAGAGATCTGGTTGCTTTGTTAAGTTCCACTTCATTCCCTTCTACATGAAAGCTCTTATTATGAGCTGATTTCAATGGTCCGAAGGAAATCTAAAGGGGAGGAATGTGTGTGATTCACAATATCTGTACTGGTTGTTAACTGTCTTGGACCTCTGATAGATTTAATTTTATGAACCCAGCAAGGCTTTGTAGAGCAGAACATCTCTACGTGTCTTGGCATCCAAGTTGGTGAGCGGAAATGTTGCACGCCCAAGGGAGAGAAGGACTGTCCTAATTCCACATGTTCTCCTTAATGCATTCACTTCTATGGTGCATAATAATTCAAGCTGATTACCAAAAACAAAACAAAACTGCATGTAGAAAACCATCATGACAGTTACAAATGTAACAGTATCTATAAATCCAACCACTACAGTGAATAAATCAGACAGCCAGGACCTACAGGAAGGTAAAAAGACTGGAGAAGAGCTCCTAAACATTCTTCAGTAATGTATAGCACCCAGTCAGAAGCAATTGCTCTCTGACCTCGTTGCAGTAAACTGAAGTCTAATTGGTTGCTATCTTTTCCATGGATACACGTTGTTATTGTTTCTACTGATTTATCTAAAGCCTGGTACAGACAAAACCTCAGACTTTTGTCTAAAGGCGTGTGCCTGAATTTTGTCTTGCATACAAACAGCAAGGAACTGTCGGCCAACAAACATGAACGTAGTGACGTACTACAGGGTTTTTCAGCTCTTTAGCGCCACCCTTTGGGCTCCTTCTGCTAATTTTGTGTTAGTAGAAGTTTGGTGAGTGTTGATTCGCGCTTTTCATTTCACGTTTTTCATTTCGCGCTTTTCACTTCGTTTCTGAATGGCTGTTTCTCAACCAGACATGTTGCAGAATCAGAGGAGATAACCTGTTATTTATTATTGGCCTTGGAGTTATTGCTTTGACCCAAATCCAGTCCAGGAACAGGAGGAGGAGGAGTTCTTGGACCAGAAATTGGTTGCTTTATTAATCGTGAACAATTATGTCATATGCCTTTGCTGCGGGAGCTCCAGGAGAATAATCCAGATAATTTTCGGAATGATGGACCCCTGCTTTCACCAACTCTTGGCATTGGTGACCCCCTATATTAAGAAGCAGGACACATGCATGAGGCTTTTATTTTATTTTTTGGTTGAATAATGATTTGATTTGGTATATTTTCTATATTTTTGGGTGCATACAATGCACTTTTTGGTTAAGTTCTATTGGCAGATAGCATGTCTAATTTTATTTGTTTTCTTTTTTTAACGCACAATAAAAAAATTGTGGAGAATAATACTTGGCTATGTGTTTTACTTCAAATGACAGTTTGTAAAATTAACAAGGGACACCGACATAGTTGTATCTTTGATCTTAAAAACTATGGGATAATGGTGTTGTGGTAACTTGCCACCCCCAAAAAAAGCATAATATTATTATTCTTGATATTACTAGAAAAATGAAGGGTTTTAAAATATGTTTGCAATAACTCCATCAGTATCACCAGCAAAGCAGCTTCATTATTATCCCATTAAAGAAGAAGAGAATGTGCGCTGCATTTCATTTCATAATTTGCCACGTCAAGAATGTTAATTCTCAAAGGACCGCTTCCAGCTCGTCCTTGCTTCCGAGCATGCGTGTTTGTACTTTGGACTTTTGTCCGACGGACTTGTGTACACACACTAGGAAAATCCGACAACAGACATTTGTCAGCGGAAAATTTTAAAGCCTGCCATCCAAAATTTGTCTGTGAAAAATCCAACAACAATTGTCCGATGGAGCATACAAACGGTCGGATTTTCCACCAACAGCCTGACATCACACAATTCCCGTCGGAAAGTCCGATCGTGTGTACGCGGCTTTAGAAGAACATGTGCTATATATAAAAAAATGTGCCTGATCTGCCAATGGACTTAAACAGTGGGGTTGATTTAGGCTTGGTTTCCACTAGTGTGACCCAAAGTCGTGAGATTTACAGTGCGACTTTGCTATGCAAATTTGTTGCGATTTGAGGCGACTTTCCAAACGACTTTGTGCGACTTTGATGATCTGCGATTTAGTCATAGTGATGTAATTCCTTAGAGCCCATTCACACAGGGGCAACACGACTTCCAGCGCGACTTTGGGAGGCAACTTGGACACCACTTGAGTATGAATCACAGCGCAACTTGGGGCGACTTCAAAGCGACTTACAATACGACTTGAAGTCACCTCCAGGATAGGGAACTGAACATACCAGGCTCTTAGGTCTGGTATGGATGTTAAGGGGAACCCCCTACGGCGAAAAAACGGCGTAGGGGTCCCCCTCAAAATCCATGCCAGACCCTTATCCGAGCACACAGCCCGGCCGGTCAGGAAAGGGGGTGGGGACGAGCGAGCGCCCCCCCTCCTGAACCATACCAGGCCGCATGCCCTCAACATGGGGGGGTGGGTGCTTTTGGGAAGGGGGGCGCCCTGCCCCGGTGGTCACGAAATCTGAACTAGTGGTTGGTCCAGGGTAATCCACTGATGTTTCCGGGTAGTATTTCCTTTCAAGACAAGGTGGAACCTGACTGAGTGTAGGCTGCCTAAGTTGGTGAGTGGTCGGGGGCCAAGGGTAGAGGTAGTGGGGGCAGGAATTGGATGCAACATGCATGACCTTGAGGGATTCAGCATATTACCATACTGGACACAGTATGGCCGGTTTATTGGTGGGGCATATGTGTATTGTTGATAAGGGGGGTATGGCGGGGTTGCATATATGCTGAGGATGTTGTTGGCGCCTCACCCACAAAGGATTGAGCAGTTGACATCAAAGCAATCCTGAGTGCATATTTTTTCTCTCGGGGGACCTGTTTACATATGCCTAAAATTGCAGTGAGAAATGCTGTGTCTTCACACTGGTTTTCAGCCATTTTAGTGCACATCTGACTGACTACATCTAAGATTTTATCCATGGGTTTCCCAGCCCTGGCACTTCCCCTTGTAGATCTTAGAGCCATTGCTAGGCCCTGGTTCTGCATCCTCCTCATTCATGGAGTTTGTTGATGACCTTGATTCATGTACGAACAGTTCCTTGTCAACATTGTCTTGGAATTGTTCCTCCTCCTCCGCAGCCTCCTCTGACTCATCTTCCGGTGGCAAACCCTGTGTGCTGTCTTCCCAGCTTGCTTGGGTTCTGAAATACGAATAACACTATTTTAAAGTAAGCATTACAATTTTATATGTTAAGTTCAGAAAATATGCCTGCTGATAACTTACTCTCGGATTTCCAACACCTGTTTTAAAAATTCAAGATCCCCGGCATGGGCATATAGTGCTAATCTTTTTGAGCGGGAACCACTTCTTCCTTCTTTAAATTTTCGTAGGTACTGGTTGTAACAGTCTTTAAGACTTCTCCATCGAGTTTGTAACGAGTGCACTGCAAAATATAGAGACAATACCAAGTTCAAAAAATCTTTCTTTATTAACTGCCCATAGGTCATTCATTTGCTATGCTGCATAATTGATATTGATGGTGGGAAAACAACCGCAAGATATTTTATCCATGACACCTGCAGAATTTGTGATGTGCTGAAGGTTGTCGACAGGGCCATCTTTAATATTGTTTTGACCATGGGTAAAAAATATTTGAGCCCCCCCACACACACACACACAGATTTACTTTCCTGCAGCCACAGGTTGCAGGAAAGAAACTAGCTAAATTCCACCATCAACACAGATAGTGTTGACAGGGGATTCCCTCCTGCCAAACCTTTGTGATCTCCTGGCAGGAGATGCGCTCTCCACCAAGAAAACACAGTGCACATTATTAACCACTTCAGCCCCGGAAGGTTTTACCCCCTTCCTGACCAGAGCACTTTTTACAATTCAGCACTGCGTCGCTTTAACTGCTAATTGCGCGGTCATGCAATGCTCTACCCAAACGAAATTTGCGTCCTTTTCTTCTCACAAATAGAGCTTTCTTTTGATGATATTTGATCACCTCTGCCGTTTTTATTTTTTGCGCTATACACGGAAAAAGACCGAAAATTTTGAAAAAAAATGATATTTTCTACTTTTTGTTCTAAAAAAAATCCAATAAACTCAATTTTAGTCATACATTTAGGCCAAAATGTATTCGGCCACATGTCTTTGGTAAAAAAAATGTCAATAAGTGTATATTTATTGGTTTGCGCAAAAGTTATAGCGCCTACAAACTAGGGTACATTTTCTGGAATTTACACAGCCTTTAATTTATGACTGCCTATGTCGTTTCTTGAGGTGCTAAAATGGCAGGGCAGTACAAAACCCCCACAAATGACCCCATTTTGGAAAGTAGACACCCCAAGGAATTTGCTGAGAGGCATGTTGAGCCCATTGAATATTAATTTTTTTTGTCCCAAGTGATTGAATAATGACAAAAAAAAAAAAAAAAAAAATTACAAAAAGTTGTCACTAAATGATATATTGCTCACACAGGCCATGGGCATATGTGGAATTGCACCCCAAAATACATTTAGCTGCTTCTCCCGAGTATGGGGATACCACATGTGTGGGACTTTTTGGGAGCCTAGCCACGTACGGGGCCCCGAAAACCAATCACTGCCTTCAGGATTTCTAAGGGCGTACATTTTTGATTTTACTCCTCACTACCTATCACAGTTTTGAAGGCCATAAAATGCCCAGATGGCATAAAACCCCCCCAAATGACCCCATTTTGGAAAGTAGACACCCCAAGCTATTTGCTTTGAGGCATGTTGAGTCCATGGAATGTTTTATATTTTGACACAAGTTGCGGGAAAGTGACAAATTTTTATTTTTTTTATTTTTTTTTGCACAAAGTTGTCACTAAATGATATATTGCTCACACAGACCATGGGCATATGTGGAATTGCACCCCAAAATACATTTAGCTGCTTCTCCTGAGTATGGGGATACCACATGTGTGAGACTTTTTGGGAGCCTAGCCGCGTACGGGACCCCGAAAACCAATCACTGCCTTCAGGATTTCTAAGGGCGTACATTTTTGATTTTACTCCTCACTGCCTATCACAGTTTCGGAGGCCATGGAATGCCCAGGTGGCACAAACCCCCCCCCCCCAAATGACCCCATTTTGGAAAGTAGACACCCCAAGCTATTTGCTGAGAGGCATGGTGAGTATTTTGCAGCTCTCATTTGTTTTTGAAAATAAAGAAAGACGAGAAAAAATTTTTTTTTTTTCTTTTTTCAATTTTCAAAACTTTGTAACAAAAACTGAGGTCTGCAAAATACTCACTATACCACTCAGCAAATAGCTTGGGGTGTCTACTTTCCAAAATGGGGTCATTTGGGGGGTTTTTTTGCCACCTGGACATTCCATGGCCTCCGAAACTGTGATAGGCAGTGAAGAGTGAAATCAAAAATTTACGGCCTTAGAAAGCCTGAAGGCGGTGCTTGGTTTTTGGGGTCCCGTACGCGGCTAGGCTCCCAAAAAGTCTCACACATGTGGTATCCCCGTACTCAGGAGAAGCAGCAGAATGTATTTTGGGGTGTAATTTCACATATTCCCATGGCATGTTTGAGCAAAATATCATTTAGTGACAACTTTGCGCAAAAAAAAATAAAAAAAATAAAAAATTGTCTCTTTCCCGCAACTTGTGTCACAATATAAAATATTCCATGGACTCGACATGCCTCTCAGCAAATAGCTTGGGGTGTCTACTTTCCAAAATGGGGTCATTTGGGGGGATTTTGAACTGTCCTGGCATTTTATGCACAACATCTAGAGGCTTATGTCACACATCACCCACTCTTCTAACCACTTGAAGACAAAGCCCTTTCTGACACTTATTGTTTACATAAAAAAATAATTTTTTTTTGCAAGAAAATTACTTTGAACCCCCAAACATTATTTTTTTTTTAAAGCAAATGCCCTACAGATTAAAATGGTGGGTGTTTCATTTTTTTTTTTCACACAGTATTTGCGCAGCGATTTTTCAAATGCATTTTTGGGGGAAAAACACACTTTTTTACATTTTAATGCACTAAAACACACTATATTGCCCAAATGTTTGGTGAAATAAAAAAGATGATCTTAGGCCGAGTACATGGATACCAAACATGACATGCTTTAAAATTGCGCACAAACGTGCAGTGGCGACAAACTAAATACATTTTTAAAAGCCTTTAAAAGCCTTTACAGGTTACCACTTTAGATTTACAGAGGAGGTCTACTGCTAAAATTACTGCCCTCGATCTGGCCTTCGCGGTGATACCTCACATGCATGGTGCAATTGCTGTTTACATTTGACGCCAGACCGACGCTTGCGTTCGCCTTAGCGCGAGAGCAGGGGGGACAGGGGTGCTTTTTTTTTCATTATTATTATTATTTTTTTATCTTATTTTTAAACTGTTCCTTTCATTTTTTTTTTTAAATCATTTTTATTGTTATCTCGGGGAATGTAAATATCCCCTATCATAGCAATAGGTAGTGACAGGTACTCTTTTTTGCAAAAATTGGGGTCTATTAGACCCTAGATTTCTCCTCTGCCCTCAAAGCATCTGACCACGCCAAGATCGGTGTGATAAAATGCTTTCCCAATTTCCCAATGGCCCTGTTTACATCCGGCGAAATCTAAGTCATAAAATGCTCGTAGCTTCCGGTTTCTTAGGCCATAGAGATGTTTGGAGCCACTCTGGTCTCTGATCAGCTCTATGGTCAGCTGGCTGAATCACCGGCTGCATTCTCAGGTTCCCTGTTGAGACAGGAGAGCCAGAGAAAAACACGGAAGACGTTGGGGGGGGGGGGGCATTCCCTCCGACTGCTTGTAAAAGCAGTCTAGAGGCTAATTAGCCGCTAGGATTGCTTTTACATGAAAGCCGACCGCTGGCTGAAAAGAATGATACCAAGATGATACCTAAACCTGCAGGCATCATTCTGGTATAACCACTCAAAGTCGTGAATGGCGTACCTGAAGACAAAAAAATGGTTAACAATAAAGCACAGTAAACGGTAAGGTATAAAAAATTGCATACCTGAAAAGCAAACATGATAAAACATAATAACAATAAAACATTGCAGAATAGAATACAGTAAAAAAGAGCAGAACAATAGAGAGAGAATAGAGAGAGAGAGAACAATAAAACGCCAACTATTTTTTTTTTATTTTATATTTTTGTTTGTGTTTTTTTTTTTTTTTCACTTTTTTTTGTAACTAACTTTTATAACTGTAACCGGTTCCAGGTTCGGGTCTCTCAGAATGCGATGGCATCTTGGGAGACCCTGTGAAAGTGTGCCTAGTCTGTGCAATGCTGTACCCTACGCTAATAGTCAACTAGTGAATGGTAGCGTTCAAAACATTCACCAATGCAAAGACCAGGATTGTCCGGACAGGAGGGACAATAATAGCGGGTGTCACGCCTATATCCGCGCTTGCTGCAGACACAACATCTTTTTTGGGGGCGTTCGCTGGGTAGGGGTACTCGGGAGGACATAAAGAAAATGCCTCTCATGCAGCCGACTGCATTTGGTTGGGGATGTGAATGGGGGAAGTACGGGCGCTGCAGAAGCGGTGGGTTCCCAATTAGGATTGGCGAATGCAGCAGGAAGGGCACTATGGGCACGACGGGCCTGTGTTTGTCTTTTTGGTGGCAGCGGGACACTACTTGTGCTTGCCACCTCACCAGCTTGAACTGCACTTATGGGACTCGCCACGTCACCAAGTGTTACTGCAGTGCTGGTTTGACTACGACCGGGGTGTACTAGGCCGCTGGCGCTTGCCAGTTCACCAAAACGCTACCAAAAAAACTGTTAGCGATCGCAGGGATCAGGCCTGACTCTGCGAACGCTGCAGTTATGCGTTTAGTGTTTTGTAAGTGTCAGTGATCGATCGATACTGCACTTGGGTGGGCTGGGCTGGGCCGGGCGGAGGGGCAAAACGCAGGTGCTAGCAGGTATCTGGGCTGATCACGCTAACACTGCGTTTGTGGGAACCCTAAACTGCTGGGGACGCCAGTATAGATCTGATCGGATCAGGTATTGATCCGATCAGATACTATACCACTAAGGGAGGTGTACGGTGCGTGCGTGGGTGTTAGCGGTACTGGCGCTAACCTGACGCTGCCTGGGGCTGGTGCTTGCCAGCTCACCAAAACGCTACCAAGAAAACTGTTATCGATCGCAGGGATCAGGCCTGACTCTGCGAACGCTGCAGTTATGCGTTTAGTGTTTTGTAAGTGACAGTGATCGATCGATACTGCACTTGGGTGGGCTGGGCTGGGCGGAGGGGCAAAACGCAGGTGCTAGCAGGTATCTGGGCTGATCCCGCTAACACTGCGT
Source organism: Lithobates clamitans (assembly GCA_037952925.1). NCBI lineage: Eukaryota > Metazoa > Chordata > Amphibia > Anura > Ranidae > Lithobates > Lithobates clamitans. The sequence goes on from JBBGZY010001473.1 coordinate 441,773, forward strand.
TTTTGGGAACCCTAAACTGCTGGGGACGCTAGTATAGATCTGATCGGATCAGATATTGATCAGTTCAGATACTATACCACTAAGGGAGGTGTATGCTGCGTGCGTGGGTGTTAGCGGTACTGGCGCTAACCTGACGCTGCCTGGGGCTGGTGCTTGCCAGCTCACCAAAACGCTACCAAGAAAACTGTTAGCGATCGCAGGGATCAGGCCTGACTCTGCGAACGCTGCAGTTATGCGTTTAGTGTTTTGTAAGTGACAGTGATCGATCGATACTGCACTTGGGTGGGCTGGGCTGGGCCGGGCGGAGGGACAAAATGCAGGTGCTAGCGGGTATCTGGGCTGATCCCGCTAACACTGCGTTTTTGGGAACCCTAAACTGCTGGGGACGCTAGTATAGATCTCATCGGATCAGATATTGATGCGTTCAGATACTATACCACTAAGGGAGGCGTATGCTGCGTGCGTGGGAGTTAGCGGTACTGGCGCTAATCTGACGCTGCCTGGGGCGACGCATATCACCGCCGGGCGATCGGGGGGCTAAACCTTTATTCGGTAATAAACGGCGGGTGCCCTGACACTATAAAAAATAAACGAACTAACCAGCGTCACCCGTAACGGTTATACGGTGATCAGTGGTGAAAGGGTTAACTAGGGGGCAATCAAGGGGTTAAAACATTTATTAGGTAGTATATGGGGGTCCCTGTCGCTATAAAACGCTGACGGCGAACCTAAATATTTACGTCCCTAACTAGCGTCACCAGCGACACTAATACAGCGATCAGAAAAATGATCGCTTAGCAACACTGGTGACAGGGGGTGATCAAGGGGTTAAAACTTTATTAGGGGGGTTAGGGGGGTACCCTAGACCTAAAGGGGGCCTAAGACTCACTGCCCTAACACACTAACTGACACAAACTGACACCAATACAGTAATCAGAAAAAAAAAAAAAAAAAAACCTGCTTGGTGTCAGTTTGTGACAGGGGGGGGGGTGATCGGGGGGGGGGGATCGGGGGGCGATCGGGGGGGGGATCGGGGTGTAATGTGTGCCTGGCATGTTCTACTGTGTGTGTGTGTTTGGTGCACTCACAGTTCAGTCTTCTCTCCTCGGCCCGGAACGGAAAATACCGAGCCGAGGAGAGATGACATCATTTCCTCTGCCTCTGTGTACAATACAGAGGCAGGGAAATGATCCCATTGGCTGGGAGCGATCGCGAGGGGGGGGCCACGAATGGATGGCCTCCCCCTCACCACCGATCGCCGGGGGACATTTGCCGACCGCCGCAGGCACCGGGGGGGGGGGGGTCCGATCGGACCCCCCACCTGCGGGCAGGCAGGGACGTACAGGTAAGCCCTTTTGCCTGCCCGTGCCGCTTTGTCGACGTACATCGTCGTGCGGCGGTCGGCAAGTGGTTAACACACACCCATTGGTTGCTGGAGGTTACTGCACATTATTAACACACACCCAGTGGTTGCTAGAGGTTACTGCACATTATTAACACACACCCATTGGTTACTAGAGGTTACTGCATATTATTAACACACACCCATTGGTTGCTAGAGGTTACTGCACATTATTAACACACACCCTTTGGTTGCATATTTAAATAGGTGCAAGCCGCAAAGTGCTAAGCAGCATATATCAACCACTTACTTTTTGCAGACCAATCTGTAGCTGATAAAGAGTCCCAGGTATCATAATATATGTGAGCCACTTCCAACCATGGTCTCTCCTTCTTTACATGATCTTTGTAACATGGATCTCTGAGGTCATATATTGCCGGACGTCGTCTGACATGATTTCTTCATTGTCATGAACTTGTCACTTGTTCTTTTTAGCCCTAGGCATGCTTCCTGGTGTCTTCCACACTCACGTACATCCATATAGGAAGTGATGTATTTGGGAGGAGCAGAGATCATGTGCTTCCGTAGACTTCCGTTGAAGTCGCAACAAAGTCGCGGTGTCATGTACATGCGACTGCATTGCGACTTTCTATGGAGAACAAGTCGCGCCGAAGACGGAACAAGGTAGTGCAAAAACCTTTTTTGGAGTTGCTGCGACTTGAGTCGCACCAATTAGAGAGGGGACCATTGAAATACATGGATTTTGACTTGTCATGCGACTTCACATGTGTCAAGTCGCACAACAACTCGCAGTAGTGGAAACAAAGCCTTACTACTGGAAGGTGCAAAATCTGGTGCAGCTGTGCATGGTAGTCAATCAGCTACTAACTTCAGCTTGTTCAGTTAGGCTTGGGCAAAAAAAAAAACCTTGAAGATGATCACTTTCTAAGCACAGCTGCACCAAATTTATGCTCTCCAGTTTTAGTAGCTCAACCCCTGTAAGTTAGGGCAAAAAAAAAAAATATTCATTACATCTCTGCAATAGGTGCACATTACTCCATGTTTTATGCCACTAAAGACCCTGAAAGTACTTGTTGATTTGCCAGAAATGTGCTCAGCTTCTAAGTCCTGTTGCAGGCACCCAACATACAGCATTTTTCGTGGATTGAGTGGTGTCAGCCCTGCTCAGCTGTCTTTTGCTAAACTACTCAAACCCTCACACTCTCCTATCTTTACAACTCTAATTATTCTGTAGTCTAAAATAAGAACTAGGAGAGCTAATCAGATTCCTTGAAATACCTCAGAAACAGTGCACAATAAGCAGGGCAACTCTGAACTTCAGTTCTGACATGATCAGCAAGGTTCTATGTTGTACATATTAAACAGATATATCAAACGCTTTCAATGGAATGTTTAACAGATCAAACTGTAGCAAGTTCTTTGTTAAAGCGGGGGTTCACCCACACCGCCAAAAAAAAAAAAATATTAAAAGCCAGCAGCTACAAATACTGCAGCTGCTGACTTTTAATACATGGCCACTGACCTGTCCCGGGGTCCAGCGATGTCGGCAGGGGACGCCGAGAACCCGCTCGGTTCTCGGCAGCTGCCGCCGCCATCCTAGGTGAGGGAGTCAGGAAGTGAAGCGTTGCGGCTTCACTTCCCGGGTTTCCCTACTGCGCATGCGCGAGTCGCGCTGCGCGTCCCTAGTGGTCCCCGCTCTCTGCTGGGAGCTGTGTGTTCCCAGCAGACAGCGCGGTCGGGACAGGAAGAAGCACAAACTCCCATGGGAGTCTATGCCGGAAGTAGGTGCAAATACCTGTCTTTGACAGGTATCTGCACCCCCCTCCCCCCTGAAAGGTGCCAAATGTGACACCGGAGGGGGGGAGGGTTCCGAAAAGCGGAAGTTCCATTTTTGTGTGGAACTCTGCTTTAAGATCAGAACATTGTTCTACACTACTTTGAACATTCAATATCAGTCAGTAATCCATAACAAACAATTTTGTATAATTTTGCCAAAGGAAGACCATTGAGAGAAGCATTCTGATTGGTTGCTGTGGGTTACAGCATTTAACATTACTTTTTGTCCTATTAAAAAAGTTGGACAGCAATGCAAACAAGGGATAAAAGAATGGAGCTAAGTGGCTAAACAGACCGCAGTAACACATAACACCATTTGGAAGCCACCCCTCACTCATTCACTCATTTTGGCACATTTGAAAACTTGATTGTGTGCTATGTTAGCTAGGGATTACTGCATGATGTGCTACATTATTGCAGTTTACCCTGTTTTTATCAATCGGTGCATTGTTTATATAATGTACTGTATGTTATGTATGCTTGCAGATGAGGATATTGTTATCAGGGTATCACTAGGCACCATTCTCAATGGCACTTGTCTTGAAAGACAGGCAATAATGTTGTCACTTGCAACTAAATGAGCTACAAAAGCCTCATCATTTTCTCTGAAGAAAGTTTGCTGGAAGCTGATTTGTGCAGAACTTCAATGATCACAGGCTTCTGTAATGTAGTCGGTAAGCACATCCGCTTGTTAATCCCGTTCAGCCCAGCTTGGGTGGAGCCATGTGGCCTACTAGAGTCCCCCTCAGGATTCCGCTCTCTGAGCATGGCCACCATTGGTTCTTTCCCTTCCAGACCCCCCAAGGCAACCCAGCCCTGCTTAACCTAGACTCTGTGGCATATCCAACCTGTTGTGCCAATAGCTAGGGCCCCCACACTCCCTGGGCACAAGCTCACTATCCAGGTTATGTCCACTATGGTCAGAAGAATACTGCAATGTCCAGATACGTCCTTGCTTTCAACATTTTACTGAATCAAATTAAAGCATCCCTTAGATTATGCCATGCTCCTGACAAATTTCCTTAGAGAAGAGTAACATATAACAGTGTTGCAATAATAAGTCCTACGGAAGAGTGCCTGCAGTGACCTGTGCCCACCTATAAGAGTTCAAAGTCCAAGCATTCCTCAGCCAGAGAAATACAGCTCTCTAGCTAGAGGCAGTTCATATATTTCCCCCTGAAGGGGTGGGGATTGCTTACTCACTACATTGCTCCAATGCAGCTGATCCACAGGACCCAAATATTCTACCCAACAATCTGGTACAGCACTGACTGTCCTCCATATATATTTCTATCCTCTGAGGTGAATTGACAAAGATGTAGGCAGGTTGCCTACTGTTAGTAAGTTAGTCATGGCTGGCACAGGCTGGGAAGGGGTTAAATCTGGTTTTGCAGTTCCCACTTTTTCTGGGCTCTGCCTCTCTCCCTGTGCTGTAAATAAAAAGGAGGAATGGCACCGCACAGTGAGCAGTCCGCATGGGAAGAGACACAGACAAGACGCAGCATGTAATATCCAGCTACTACACAGAGCTGGCCGAGGATGGCCAAACCTTGAGTTCTAAAGAGCCGCTGCTGAAGAAGGGGACTAGAGGTATAGAAGAGGGTTGCTGGATCCTTCTCCAGGGGATGCCAACTTGCTCCGATACCATTATGATGGACAAAACCTTTCTGGATCTTCCATTTATGGACTTAAACATAAAAGTGATACTAAAGTCTAATTTTTTTTTTCTTAAAAAAATAACAAACCTTTCATACTTTCCTGCTCTGTGCAGGGGTTTTGCACAGAGCAGCCCAGATTCCCCTCTTCTCGGGTTCCTCGCTGGCACTTCTGGCCCTTCCCCCCTGCCGAGTGCCCCCACAGCAAGCAACTTACTATGGGGGCACCCGAGACGCTGCTCTGTGTGTCTATTCAGACACAGAGCCGCGTTTTTTTTTTTGTTTGTATGTAGATTTTACAATACTCATATTTTAACTAGGGGCAACAGCTTGAGACCAGCGGTGGAAACACAAGGCTATTCTACCCTTTACTTCTAATATGTGAATGATGATTATGCCATTCAAGAAAATCAGTAATATTGTGCACAGTGACTGCCAGTACATCATCCAAATGGCAAGTCCAAACCAAATGTTCGAGCTTGGTCTGCTGGAGATTTTAAAATAATTTATTTTATTATGCTAGTCAACATGTAGGTTGGGTGCAGCGTGGTGTGGCAGCAATAATTCACATGGTCAGGTGCAATATTACACTTGTATTGAAGCAATGCAGCAAAAGTTCACAACAATCCGGGTGGGAAGACTGCCCAACCAGGTGCACTCACAGTTAAAGCAACGTGAAAAGAGCGGGTCCCAGCCAGTGTGACAGTGCAGAATGGGGCAGAATGCGGTCTGGCCGTTTTGTGCCCAGTCAGGAAGATGTCCAGAAGAGAAGCGACCCTACACTTTTCCTTCTCGTCAGGAACCTTTCCCTACCACTAGTACTGTTCCTAACAGACAGGGTACCTTTCCCTGGACTACCCATTTTCATAAAGCGTGCCAAACCCAGGGGCCGGGGCCTTAAATAAGCTCTGGGTGACCCAAGATGGCTGCCAAAGTAACAGCATCCAACCGGATCACTTCCCTAGTGACCCATGAGACCATAGAGGAACCAGGTCCTCTTTTTTTTTTTTTTACCGCTTTTACCGCTTCAGCCCCAGAAGAATGACCAGGCTATTTTTTGTGATTCGGCACTGGTCGCTTTAACTGACAAGTGCGTGGTCGTGCGGCACTGCACCCAAACAAAATTGATGTTCTTTTTTCCCCACAAATAGAGCTTTCTTTTGGTGGCATTTGATCATCTCTGCGGTTTTTATTTTTTGCGTTATAAACAGCAAAAGAGCAACAATTTTGAAAAAAAAACCGCAATATTTTGTACTTTTTACTATAATAAATATCCCCATTTTTTTTTCAAAAAAAGCTCATTTCTTCTCAGTTTAGGCCGATATGTATTCTTCTACATATTTTTGGTAATAAAAATTGCAATAAGCGTATATTGATTGGTTTGCGCAAACGTTATAGCATCTACAAAATAGGGGATAGATTTATAGCATTTTTGTTATTATTTTTTTTTAACAAGTAATGGCGGCTATCTGAGATTTTTATTGGGGCTACGACATTATGACGGACACATTGGACACTTTTGACACATTTTTGAGACCATTGGCATTTATACAATGATCAGTGCTATAAAAATGCACTGATTACTGTAAAAATATCACTGGCAGGGAAGGGGGCGACCAAGGGGTTAATTGTGTTCCTTCTTTGTGTTCTAACTGAAGGGGGAGGGGACTGTCTAGGGGAGATGACAGATCGCTGTTCATACTTCGTATGAACAGATGATCAGTCTCTTCTCCCCTCAGAGAACCAGAAACACACACAGATCCCGGTTCTCACTGTGTCACCAGCGATCGCGGGAGCATGGCAGTGATTGGGACATCGGCTCCGGGGGCGACCAGCGGGCCTAGTGGCCAAAAGGCGAAGCGACAATACATAACGTTGTTCGCCCAGCCGTGCCATTCTGCCGCAGTGAAACTGCGGCGGCTGGTCCGCAAGTGGTAAGCAATAGGTTTTTGTGGAATTTTTAAAGCGGAAATACAAACAGTTTGAGTGTAGAGTACAGTTGAAGTCTAGAGGAGCAGTCTGTAACAGTTCTTACCTATAAGTAATAAGTCCAAAGTATTCAAAGGCACCAGAATATACAAGGATCGGGGTACATTATTCATCTGATCATGTAGTTATGCTCAGAAAGGCATTACGTTTATCAATCCATATTCGCCAGGACTTGGAGAAGGAAGCGTATTTCAGGGCACTCATGGCCAGCAGGAGCTCAAAAGTAGTTATGATTTACCAGTCTAATGCCCAGTACACATGATGAGATTATCGGATGAATAATCATCTGTTTTATTTTTGCATGCTAAATTTCAGATCGAACCTGAAGAGTTTACTAAAGTCACGAAAATTCTCGTACGACAGAATAAAAATTTGAAAGTGATGTAAGGTGTTGCAATGCATTTTCGAACAACAGCTGTATTGATTAAACGAAAATGGTACAATCCAAAAATTGTTGTGAATGTCCGATCGGATAATATCGGATGAACTGTCATGATCGGCTCTCCAAAGCCCTGTACCGACGATCAGATTATCGTAGATCGCTTTGAAAGCGGTATTTTTCGTACGATCGCTTGTACGGGGCTTTAGAGGAACCAGGTCCGCTTGACTTCTTCTCCAGCTACAGAGCAGCTGCGGTTGAGCAACACCTGCATTGGAGAAAATAAACTGCACCTGCCTACAAACATAATAATATTGCTCTTCTAAGGCTCGATTCACACCTATGCATGTTGCTTTTGAGTGTTTTTGGAGGGTTTTTTTTCATGCTTGCCACGTTTTTGAGCAGCGTTTTTTTTTTTTTTACAGTTTTTTTTGACTGTATACGGTAAAAAAAAAAACACGGCAAAAACGCATCAAAAACGCTGCAAAAACGCTGCACTTGCGTGTCCATTGAATTCTATTACATGCAAAACGCTGCATTTTGCATGAAAAAAAGTCCCTGAACCTTTCCAAAAATGCAGAGATACAAAAAGGCATTGATGTGAACATGTTCCATAGGAACCCATGTTAAAAAATTCCCATGCATTTCTGCAAAATGCATCAAAAAACGCGCTAGTGTGAATGGAGCCTAAATTAGTATAGGCAATATTGTACCTTCATGTAAACTTAAAAAAAAAAAAAAAAAAAGCTAATCTTTCTTCACATACTAGTAAAGTTATTACAGTAATGCTAGACTAGTAAACTAGAAAAAACAATGCTCAAGTTACACATGTAACAAATAGTACACACGAATGTAAATGATTCATTTTATCAATCTATACATTTGTAATGGTTGAGTTCCACACATTACTATATATTTATTAGCATATAGGAAAGTAAATCATCAACAGATGTATTCTACAAGCTGGCAGGTTTGTAATGTTCCAGTATTTCAATAAGCTGCTGTGCCAACAGTATCAATGTTCTAAAGGCCGGTGATGTAAGGCTTCATACACATTAACACATGAAGAGGGTGCTTGTGCACATTCCTGATCCACACAGCAGCTCTAATGCCCTGTACACACGGTCGGACATTGATCGGACATTCTGACAACAAAATCCATGGATTTTTTCCGACGGATGTTGGCTCAAACTTGTCTTGCATACACACGGTCTCACAAAGTTGTCGGAAAATCCGATCGTTCTGAACGCGGTGACGTAAAACACGTACATCGGGACTATAAACGGGGCAGTAGCCAAAAGCTTTCGTCTCTTAATTTATTCTGAGCATGCGTGGCACTTTGTGCGTCGGATTTGTGTACACACGATCGGATTTTGTTGTCGGAAAATTTTATAGCCTGCTCTCAAACTTTGTGTGTCGGAAATTCCGATGGAAATAGTCCGATGGAGCCCACACACACGATCGGAATTTCCGAAAACACAATCCGATCGCACTTTTTCCATCAGAAAATCCGACCGTGTGTACAGGGCATAAGACACTCCATACACAAGACTTGTTTGAATGGTGACTTGTTGCCTACCAACTCATGACTATGGTATTAACTATGGCTTATCCTTCTATCCAATAACCCCATCCCTCCCTCTAATGACCACACAACACTTAGATGGAGTGAATTAGCCATAGCAGCCATTTTATTAACCAAATATATAAATCTCAATAATTAACATAATAATAACATAATAACCTGTTTAATATATACATCCAGTTTTATCACAACAATGGGCCACAAGGTCCAAAAGGAATAACCCATAACTGTACCTGCTAGTCACTTCTCAGGCCTCCAGTCGCGAAAACCTCAGAGACAGGCAGGTACCCATATACCAACTGGGAGCCGTACCTCAGATGGGTCCCTAAACCATGCCTTTTAGGTGCCCATATGACCTAACAAGGATCTTGCACCCTGCCAAAAGTCCACCAACCCTGTGGTCGTGCAACTCCCACCATACCAGCACACAAAGCTCCCCCAATCGTAGGGCAGGTGGGTGGGAAGCTCCTTACCCTCACGGCTTCTTGTGTCGATTGGCCCCTCCTCTTATTGCCCAAACCTATACAGCTCCACCCCATCCCCACGAAGCTGCCAGCCCCAAGCTGCCTATCTTTTCCCTCTTGGCTCCGCCCTGTTAACCCCTGTCATGCCGGGCCTCCACTTATACCTGTGGCATTACTCCAGGCCTCTCTTTATGTTAAGATGAACAGGAACTGCTGCAATTGTACTGTCTGATATGGAGTCCCTCAGTAGTAGTATTCTCCATGAAGGACAGATATGATATAGGAGAGAGTGGGCAGATATACAATGCTGACATGCATCGAGCACCCTTGTATTTTTAAAACACACTTTAAAAAAAAAATACCGTATATACTCGAGTATAAGTCGAATTTTTCAGCTCATTTTTTTGTGCTGAAAGTGCCCCCCTCGACTTATACTTGAGTCAAGCACTTTCCTGCAGCAAAAAATTTCTCTTTCCGAACCGACTTTCGTATCCCAGGGCCACTTGGTGCTAGGAACCCCAAATTTGATGTACAAACCCAGTGGAACTGGTTCCACAACATATCCAAAGATGAAGTTCCTAGCACTAAGTGGCCCCGAGATACGGGGCCCCAAAATCGGTTCAGAAAATGTCATTCTCTGCTGAAGAAAAGTGCTTGACATTTTCTGAACCGAATTTGGGGCCCCATATCTCAGGGCCACTTAGTGCTAGGAACCCCAAATTTGGTGTGCAAACCAAGTGGAACTGGTACCACAACATATCCAAAGCTGGGGTTCCTAGCACCAAGTAGCCCTGAGATACGGGGCCCCAAAACCGGTTCAGAAAATGTCATTCTCTGCTGCAGAAAAGTGCTTGACATTTTCTGAACTGATTTTTGGGGCCCTGTATCTCGGGGCCACTTGGTGCTAGTAACCCCAGCTTTGGAAATTTTTTGGTGCTAATTTCACTGGGTTTGCACACCAAATTTGGGGTTCCTAGCCCTAAGTGGCCCCGAGATACGGGGCCCCAAATTCAGTCAACTGTGTCCATCTGCAGCAATGTCATTTCAGGACCCTTTGGGTTCAGAGACCCCACATTTTGGCTGCAGCTAGGGGGCATCCAGGAACCCTTAACTACCGAGTTTAAAGTTCAGGGGACCTATGGCTGCAAATGGGCACAGTGAGGCATGCAAATGGGCATTGTTGACCCTCTTTTCCACTTACAGTAGCTGTGCATTTCTCACCCTAGTCTTATACTCGGGTCAATAAGTTTTTCCCATTTTTTTTGTAGTAAATTAGGGCCTCGACTTATACTCGGAACGACTTATACTCGAGTATATACGGTAAATAAAAAACTTTATTAACCACTTAAGCCCCGGACCATTTGGCTGCCCAAAGACCAGAGCACTTTTTGCGATTCGGCACTGCGTCGCTTTAACTGACAATTGCGCGGTCGTGCATCGTGGCTCCCAAACAAAATTGATGTGCTTTTTTCCCCACAAATAGAGCTTTCTTATGGTGGTATTTGATCACCTCTGCGGTTTTTATTTTTTGCACTATAAACAAAAAAATAACGACAATTTTGAAACAAAAATGCATTATTTTTTACTTCTTGCAATAATAAATATCCCCAAAAAATGTATAAAAAAACATTTTTTTCCTCAGTTTAGGCCGATATGTATTCTTCGATATATTTTTGGTAAAAAAAATCGCAATAAGCAATTTTTTTTTTCTATTAATGGCGGCGATCAGCGATTTTTATCATGACCAAGACATTATGGCGGACAGATTGAACACTTTTGGCGCAATTTTGGGACCATTCATATTTATACAGCGATCAGTGCAATTAAAAATGCATTGATTACTGTGTAAATGTGACTGGCAGTGACGGGATTGAGCACTAGGGGGCGCTGTAGGGGTTAAGTGTGTCCTAGGGAGTGATTCTAACTGTGAGGGGGAAGGGCTATGTGTGACACGACACTGATCACCGCTCCCGATTACAGGGAGCTGTGATCAGTGTCCTGTCACTAGGCAGAATGGGGAAATGCTTGTTTACATCAGCATTTCCCCGTTCTTCCTCTCCGTGAGACAATCGCGGGTATCCCCGCGGACATCGAATCTGTGGGACGCGCGATCACACTCAGTGAGGTCGCGGTGCACGTGCGCCCGCAAACTGCTTCTTAAAGGGCAACATACAGGTACGTTAATCTGCCTGTATGTGCCCTTCTGCCAATGTATATCGGCGTGAGCCGGTCGGCAATCGGTTATAATTATATATTTCACATACTGTATATTTCTTACCTTATTTTAAAGGTGACTATAGGGAGATATGACTGCTGGAGGTTTTTCTTTGCTTGCCTCACCAACCAAGCCCATGAAGTTAATTGATGAAAGTGAAGAAGTAGATTGATGAGGTCATCCCTTTGTTCTCTTCTTCTGTGAGCAAGTGTACAGTATTAGACCAACAAGCAATGTTCAAAGCACAGGAACCCTGGTTGGCCCTCCCTCTCCCAGTCTGAGTGCTGCTTTACTGGGGACTATTTAAAGCCATTATAAAGTGATATTTAGGAATGCTTACTGACTGTTTTAAAAAGACATTTCCAAATTCTAATAGGTGCTTAACTGGAACAAAAGTTGATGCTTCCATTTGCCTGGTGACCGGTTTTAACCTTATGATGTAATTCTTTTACATACTAGATGGCTAATAATGATGGTGATTTTAGATAGAAAACATTAAAACATAACTGCAGGCACAATCAATTTTCACTCAAATTCATTCCTCAATAGGCAAAAGGCATAAAACCCACTTTAAATCAAATTACATTGTTGCTGCGGCTATTCCCTAAAAGGGGTTGTAAACCCTTGTGTTTTTTCACCTTAAAGCGGAGTTCCACCCAAAAATGGAAATTTCACTTTAAGTGAAGGTGACCCCCTGACATGCCAAATGTCATTTTTTTGGGGGGAGGGGGCGGATACCCTCTTTTTAGAGGGATCTAGCTCCCACTCCCTCCCGGGGGGGCACCACGGCGCCAGAAGGAAGTTCACCTCTCCTCTCTCTCGGAAATCATTTGGGACACGTCACAAGGCCCAGATGATTGCCCAGCCAGTCACAGTGCACAGCGAAGCCCACAGCGACAATGCTGGACCACGGGACAGGTGAGTGTCTGATTAACCACTTGACAACTGGGCACTTAAACCCCCTTCCTAACCAGACCAATTTTCAGCTTTCGGTGCTCTCACATTTTGAATGACAATTACTCAGTCATGTAACACTGTACCTATATGAAATTTTTGTCCTTTTTTTCACACAAATAGAGCTTTCTTTTGGTGGTATTTAATCACCGCTGGGTTCTTTATTTTTTGCGCTATAAAAGAAAAAAGACCAAAAAACCTGTAAAAAAAATGCATTTTTCTTAATTTCTGTTATAAAATTTTGCAATTTAGTAATTTTTCTTCATATATTTTGGCCAAAATTTATACCACTACTTATCTTTGGTAAAAATAACTCAAATCGGTGGATATTATTTGGTCTTTGTGAAAGTTATAGAGTCCAAAAGCTATGGTGCCAATATCTGAAAATTTATCACACCTGAAGTACTGACGGCCTATCTAATTTCTTGAGGCCCTAACATGCCAGAAAAGTACAAATACCCACAAAATGACCCCTTTTTGGAAAGAAAACATTCCAAGGTATTTAGAAAGATGCATGGTGAGTTTTTTGAAGTTGTAATTTTTTCCCACAATTCTTTGCAAAATCAAGTTTTTTTTTTTACTTTTTTTTCACAAAATTGTCATATTAGCAGGTTATTTCTCACACACAGCATATGCATACCACAAATTACACCCCAAAACACATTCTGCTATTACTCCCGAGTACGGTGATACCACATATGTGAGTCTTTTACACAGCGTGGCCACATACAGAGGCCCAACATGCACGGAGCACCTTCAGGCGTTCTGGAGCTCCCAGGCCAATTCTGACATTTCTCTCCTACATGTAAAAATCATCATTTATTAGCTAGAAAATTACATAGAATCCCAAAACATTATATATGTTATTTTAGCAAAGACCCTGGAGAATACAATGGTGGTCATTGCAACTTTTTATCTCGCACAGTATTTGCGCAGCAATTTTTTTTAACACTTTTTTTTGTAAAAAAAACAGTTATGTGCTTTAAAAAAAACAAAACAGTAAAGTTAGCCCAATGTTTTTGCATAATGTGAAAGATGAAGTTACGCCGAGTAAATAGATACCCAACATGTCACCTTTCAAAATTGCACGCGCTTGTGGAATGGCGCCAAACTTCGCTACTCAAAAATCCCCATAGGCGACGCTTTAAAATTTTTTACTGGTTACATGTTTTGAGTTACAGAGGAAGACTAGGGCCAAAATTATTGCTCTTGCTCTACCGATCGCAGCAATACCTCACATGTGTGGTTTGAACACCGTTTTTATATGTGGGCGGGACTTACATATGCGTTCGCTTCTGCATGCGAGCACACGGGGACAGGGGCGCTTTAAATTTTTTTTTATTGTTCATTTTACTTTATTTATTTTAGTTTGATGCTTTTTTCCCCCAAAAAATTTTTTTGACCACTTTTATTCCTATTACAAGGAATGTAAACACCTAGGAATATGGCATGACAGGTCCTCTTTACAATGAGATATGGGGTCAATAAGACCCCACATCTCACCTCTAGGTTGGAAAGCCTGAAATAAAAAAAAAAAAAAGATCCTGGCTTCAATCATAGCGGTGAGTCGGTAGAAGCACCGGAGGGCGGCGGGAGGGGGGGACATCCCCTCTCGCCTCCCGTAAGAACGATCAAGCAGTGGAACAGCCGCTATGATCATTCTTATGGTGTAGGGAATCGCCGGCTGAAAAAGCTGATGTCTGAATGATGCCTGTAGCTGCACCCATCATTTCGATATCCCCGCACAAATTCAAGGACGTTGTATGACAGCCGGCGGGCGGGAAGTGGTTAAAATGCATTTTTTTCTTTTAACACAAAGTTGTCCATTTATACAATATTTCTAACACATAACATGTACATACCAAAAATGACACCCCAAAATAGATTCTCCTACTCCTCCTGAGTACCGCGATACCACATGTGTCAGACTTCCACAGCCTGGCCACATACAGAGGCCGAGTATAGCCGAGTATGGCTGAGCATGGCTGGGTATGGTAGAGTTGGGCTGAGCATGGCTGAGCATGACAGAGCATGGCTCGGTATGGCTGGGTATGGCTCGGTATGGCTGGGTATGGCTGAGTATGGCTGGGTATGGCTGGGTATGGCTGAGTATGGCGGGGTATTGCAGGGTATGGCTGAGTATGGCGGGGTATTGCAGGGTATTGCAGAGTACTGCGGGGTATTGCAGGGTATTGCAGAGTACTGCGGGGTATTGCAGAGTACTGCGGGGTATTGCAGAGTATTACAGGGTATTGCAGGGTATTGCAGAGTATTGTGGGGTATTGTAGAGTATTGCAGGGTATTGCGGGGTATTGCAGAATACTGCAGGGCATTGCAGAGTACTGCGGGGTATTGCAGGGTATTGCGGAGTATTGCAGTGTACTGCGGGGTATTGCAGAGTATTGCAGGGTATTGCGGGGTATTGCAGAGTATTGCGGGGTATTGCAGAGTACTGCGGGGTATTGCAGAGTATTGTAGGGTATTGCAGAGTACTGCGGGGTATTGCAGAGTATTGCGGGGTATTGCAGAGTACTGCTGGTTTTGCAGTGTACTGCGGGGTATTGCAGAGTACTGCGGGGTATTGGAGAGTATTGCGGGGTATTGCGGGGTATTGCAGAGTATTGTGGGGTATTGCAGAGTATTGCAGGGTATTGCAGAGTACTGCAGGGTATTGGAGGGTATTTCGGGGTATTGCAGAGTATTACGGGGTATTGCAGAGTATTGTAGGGTATTGCAGAGTACTGCGGGGTATTGCAGAGTACTGCGGGGTATTGCAGAGTATTGCGGGGTATTGCAGAGTACTGCTGGTTATTGCAGTGTATTGCGGGGTATTGCAGAGTACTGCGGGGTATTGCAGAGTATTGTAGGGTATTGCAGAGTACTGCGGGGTATTGCAGAGTACTGCGGGGTATTGCAGAGTATTGCGGGGTATTGCAGAGTACTGCGGGGTATTGCAGAGTATTGTAGGGTATTGCAGAGTACTGCGGGGTATTGCAGAGTACTGCGGGGTATTGCAGAGTATTGCGGGGTATTGCAGAGTACTGCTGGTTATTGCAGTGTACTGCGGGGTATTGCAGAGTACTGCGGGGTATTGCAGAGTATTGTGGGGTATTGCAGAGTATTGTGGGGTATTGCAGAGTATTGCAGGGTATTGCAGAGTACTGCAGGGTATTGGAGGGTATTGCGGGGTATTGCAGAGTATTGCGGGGTATTGCAGAGTACTGCGGGGTATTGCAGAGTATTGTAGGGTATTGCAGAGTACTGCGGGGTATTGCAGAGTACTGCGGGGTATTGCAGAGTACTGCGGGGTATTGTAGAGTATTGTAGGGTATTGCAGAGTACTGCGGGGTATTGCAGAGTATTGCGGGGTATTGCAGAGTACTGCTGGTTATTGCAGTGTACTGCGGGGTATTGCAGAGTACTGCTAGGTATTGGAGAGTATTGCGGGGTATTGCAGAGTATTGTGGGGTATTGCAGAGTATTGCAGGGTATTGCAGGGTATTGCAGAGTACTGCAGGGTATTGGAGGGTATTGCGGGGTATTGCAGAGTATTGTGGGGTATTGCAGAGTACTGCAGGGTATTGCAGGGTATTGCGGGGTATTGCAGAGTATTGCAGAGTACTGCAGGGTATTGGAGGGTATTGCGGGGTATTGCAGAGTATTGTGGGGTATTGCAGAGTACTGCAGGGTATTGCAGGGTATTGCGGGGTATTGCAGAGTATTGCGGGGTATTGCAGAGTATTGTGGGGTATTGCAGAGTACTGCAGGGTATTGCAGAGTATTGTGGGGGTATTGCAGAGTATTGTGGGGGTATTGCAGAGTATTGTGGGGGTATTGCAGAGTACTGCGGGGGTATTGCAGAGTATTGCAGGGGTATTGCAGAGTATTGTGGGGCATTGCAGAGTAGTGCAGGGCATTGCAAAGTAGTGCAGGGCATTGCAGAGTATTGCACAGCATTGCAGAGCATTATGGATGGCTGAGCATGGATGGATGGATGGCTGGATGTCACTGTGCAGCGCTGTGGGCACTACACATCCAGCCCACAGCGCTGCAGCCATCCATCCATCCCCCTCTCCACTCACAGTGTACCGATCGGTACACAGGAGGGGAGGAGAGGAACCAGCGTCATCAGATGACGCCGGTCTGTTTACATGTGATCGCTCCGTCATTTGAGCAGTGGGCAAGTGGTTAATGCATCCTATGCATTAAGGTGAAAAATCACCTGGCAGTCATCGACCCCCCAGCCCCCCAGTTTTACTTACCTGAGCCCCTTCATCTCCTCACCAGGGACGCACTGTCCCTCTCTCCACGGGGTCCTGGCTCTTGATTGGATAGATTGATAGCAGCGCAGCCATTGGCTCCCGCTGCTGTCAATCAAATCTAATGACGCGGGCCTGGGGGGCGGGGCTGAGTCCGGCATCCGTGTCTGTGGATGCAAATGCTGGACTCGGGAGCGTGCCCGCAAGGTAACCCCCTCGGGAGAGTGCTTCTCCTAGGGGGTTATCTGTATCGTAACAGGCTTTGCAATTTAACACTGGGGCAGAGGTGACCAAGCGTTTTATATCCTCTACTGCCCGGTCATGCTTGGGAAGCCAGTGCCAAACTGCATCTTTGCCTAGACATCGCCTTAATGGCTCACACACTTCAGATAAGTGTGTGGCAGGAATTTCGCTAGGTACGTAACAAAGCCAATAAATCTCTTGTACACACAAAAAATATTCCCAATATTTCTTTGCAAACGCTGAGAAAAAAAAATGTGGAGTAATGATAGCTATCAGCACCAAATTATCCTTTACACTAAAAAATGTGGAAACAGATGATGATGGCAGATTCATAGTTCTCTCAGTCATTTTCAATAATCATCCCCTGACTTTAGTGAACGTCTATGCACCCAACACCTCCCAACGAACATTTTACAAAAAATTAAAGGATAGACTTCAGCCATACAAAAACACTCCATTGGTACTTTGTGGTGACTTTATTGCTATCATCGACCCCTCATTAGACACCACAAACCCAGACAGACGCCAACCGTCAGCCCTTACCTCCTTTATAAACAATGAGGACCTATACGATCCTTGGAGATGCATGCATGACGTTGAACGCGATTATACATTTTATTCTCCTACTAGTGGTTCCTACTCTCGGGTTGATCTTTTCCTCACAAACAAAAAAATCCTATTGGCTACCTCCAAATCGCGCATAGGTGTCATTACTTGGTCAGACCATGCCCCCATATCTATTAAATTGTTCCCACACTCTCGACCGGCAAACCACACCCTTTGGAGATTGAATTCATCTCTCCTAACTAACCAACGTTATGAGCAACAGATCAAATCCGAACTTGGGAACTACTTCAAAACGAATTGTGAATCTGTTGAGGATCAATCCATGGTATGGCTGGCCGACAAAGCTTTTCTACGAGGTATTCTTATCAAGTTTGGAGCTCAAGAACGTAAACGACAATCAAATGAGATAGACTCACTATTAAGTCTGATCAAATTTCTAGAACAAACAAATAAAGCCTTACCCAATCAAATAACCACTAATGAACTTAAACTCCAAAGATACAAATTAGGAGAAATCCTACATCGCAGGTTTGACTATTACGTCAGACGATTAAAACTACAATCATACTCACTAAGCAACAAATCCGAAGCATTCCTAGCAAAACAGGTTAAAAAAACAACAAATCCAATCGAAAATTCCCTTCCTTCTAAATCCGCAAAATACACGCATGACAAACCCTTTAGACATAGCTAACACATTTGCATCCTTTTATGCCAAATTGTACAATTTAAAAGACGCAATCAATACCACCCCTCCATGCACCGAAGATATAAATGCTTTTCTCTCCTCTATACAACTACCTTCAATATCCAGCGAACAACTTACAGCCTTATCAGCCCCCTTCACCCAAGATGAAGTTCGCAAAGCCATCAAAACCCTCCCCCTCCACAAAGCCCCGGGTCCAGACGGATTCCCCAATGAATACTATAAACACTTTAATGATATTTTATCCCCTCATTTATGTACCACATATAATCACTATGCATCCTCTGGGAAAATCCCTAGGGAATCTCTGGAAGCCCTAATAGTAACACTTCCTAAACCGGGTAAATCATCAGAATCCCCAGCAAATTACAGACCCATATCCTTATTAAATACAGACAAAAAAGCTCTATGCAAAACTTTTAGCCCTCCGCCTCTCCTTGATTATGCCCCAAATCATACATATTGATCAGGTCGGCTTTATTCCCGGCAGACAAACTTCAGACGGGACCCGACGATTCATAGACATTATACAATGGGTGGAACACACCAGAACGCCTTCTCTGCTCCTATCTCTGGATGCAGAGAAGGCATTTGATAGAGTGCAATGGACTTACCTCAAAGCTGTCCTACACAAATTTGGTCTATCTGGAATGTTTCTGAATGCCATTCTTAGCCTATACTCATCCCCAAGTGCAAAAGTCTGGACCTCAGGGGTTGTCTCTAATCCCTTTAACATCACAAATGGCACAAGACAGGGGTGCCCGCTATTCCCGTTAATATTTGCCATGATTATGGAACCCCTGGCTCAAAAGATCCGCTCCACACCCTTGGTCACAGGCATAAATATAGGCACCACAGAACATAAAATCGGCCTATATGCGGATGATGTCATAATTGCCCTTACAAATCCAAAACACTCTCTCCTTGAAATACAACATATCCTTGACCAATTCAGTGCCATATCTTTATATAAAATAAATCATAGTAAGTCCTTTATGCTAGCTCTCGGCTTGGATAAGCACGATGTACAATACATTACACAACACTCTCCATTCTCATGGTCCCGTGACTCCACCATATCGTACCTAGGAATCCGCCCAACCTCACCTAGTAGAACTCTCCTACACTCCAACTTAGCAGACCTCATAGAAAAGCCTAAACGTATATTTAAAGAAATACACCATCCTTTTGTGTCTTGGGCAGGTAGAATTGCTCTAGCCAAAATGTTTCTGCTTCCACATATTTTATACATTTTCCGGACATTACCTATTCCATTCCTGCCTGTACACATAAGAACTATCCAAGCTCTTATTAATACCTTTATATGGCAACAGAAACGCCCCAGGATAAAAAAAGCCAATATGAAGACTCCATCTCTAATGGGAGGAATGGCAGCCCCGAACATACGCTTATATTACAGAGCAGTTCTGCTGGATCAACTTAAAAGCTGGTGGACAACATCTACTCAATCCAACTGGAAACAAATAGAATCAGTAATACTAACCAAAGATCCAAAACTGTTCCTTAGTGCCTTACTCTTAGATCCAACGCCTGGACATTTCCCATTAGACACAATTACAGCCTCCTTGAGAGTATGGTCAGCTATCCCGCAAATGTTAAAAGGCATACCCCGAGCGATCCTGTCAAGTTTATCACTTAATACCATTTCACTCATCACCCCGGATATACAATTACAACCATGGATAAGTGCGGGTATCGACACTAAAGGACACCTCTTCAACTCAGCTGGCTTACTGTCCTTTGCAAATCTCCAAACCAAGTATGGCCTTTCTACAAATACGTTCTATGTATACCTCAGAATTAGATCTTTGCTTACAAAAAACCTTTGGATTACACAAGACACCATCTTACACCCCCTGATACAATTCTACGATTCTCCCAATAAACAACTGAAAGGTATCTCACACATCTATGATCTCCTTTCACAATCATCTGATGACTCCATCCAGAAACAAATAACTTTCTGGTCAACGCACATTACCCCAGTCCCCTCACTGAACCAATGGTACAAAGCATTATCGCTTCCCTTGAGACTCTCTCACTGTATTACACACTGGGAGTCATTGCAAAAACTATTTCAACAATGGTATTATACTCCTACCAGACTTTCTAAGATTTACCCCAACACCTCTCACTTGTGCTGGAGAAACTGCAGTCTGCCAGGTACTCTACTCCACATTTGGTGGGAGTGCCCAACTCTACAAAATTTCTGGACACAAATGCGAACTCTGCTCCGCTCAATCACCCATATGACAACTGACTTATCCTCAGTGGATTTTCTACTTGGCCTAGCAATTCCCATGTGGGCTAGTCAATTTCAAACAGTGGCCACGCACATCCTTATTGCTGCAAGATTGGCGATAGCCAGAAAATGGAAATCTCCTCAACTTCCATCTCTCCAAGACGTAATTACAACCTTAAACAACCAACTCAAAATGGAATACTTCTTCTCCAAAGCCAAGCTCTCCACCACAAAGTTTTACAATACTTGGGAACCATGGCTCATGGACTCCAGAAGCATAAATCTGGACTGCCTGTCCTGACTCTAAACCCCCGAAGCACCTTCTACTTCCCTATCCGATATACTGTGGGTAATACACATTTATTAGCATTGTGCACCTAGTAACACATTTTGATAGCACAGATCTACATATGCGATTACCAACTGACACCAAGCATTACTCAAGTTACAACAAGAACTGAACATAAATACTGCATAGTTACTCTTCAGTTGACTTTCTTATATAACCATTATATATTTGGACGATAATTTACATACTCATATATATGTATTTTGGATATTACATGTACGTTTGATCTTGAGCATCCACTTGTTATACTGAATGTATTCTGAGAATGTATTTTCTCATTTTCTTTGTTGTTTCTCTGTAAAATCTTAAATAAACAGTTAAAAAAAAAGTCATTTAGGCCAGGCTAAGTGTTCTCTGGCATGAGTACTAATACACCTGGGAGTGACAGTGACATCTGGGAGCGTGCCCAGCTGGGCAAAGCTATAGTATGGGACTGAGAGAGGGAGACTGATATACTAAAGGCACCTTGCTGACAGAAGCAGAATGCTTTGGATCTACTATAGAGGAGATTGATTCCAACACTGTGGGGCTCCCAAGGAGTGGGGAGATTCAAAGGGAAGATGGCTTATGAGTTTATGTGCTGGTGTTTCTCACCCAAACGACTACTACAGAATGTCCGTTCCTGTCTATGGAGTTTTTGTGCCGATGAACTCTTTCAGTATGTCAATTTTATGTAATGGCCATCTTTTAAAGTTACGATAATGTGTGAAAAATATATTCTTGGTGGACATTCCTTTGTTCATAAATATTAAGGCTTATGAATGTCAGTTGGACACAAGATGGCGAAAGCTTTCATCCACCAGCAAGTGGTTCACTGTCCTATCCAAAAGAAAAGCGGGGTGGAGACTGGTACAGTTTGGTGCCAACATCTAGCCAATAAGAAGTCTCCTTACAAGTTACTTTAAAATCCTCCACTCTCCTCCATTAGCAATGAACCAACAAATACACTACAGAATATGATTTAGCATGATGATTTCTAGTTGTTGAATGTGTGAATGTAGTGTGTGTTTGTGTCAAACGTAAATGATGGTTTGCATAATTTACAAAAGTATCTTTCATCTCTTTTCACTCATAGAAAATGCTAATTTTCCAGCGCAGATACTGTTAAATTGACCAAACACACACATGCCCTATTTTTAGACGTATAGAAAGCAATTGTCAGATGAGATGAACGAGTATTTCAGAACTGGCAAAACCACATCCAGAACCATGTCATATTATTGCTCCTAGTACAGTAGGTATAACTACAGACAAAACTTTTATTTTGGAAAGACTGGAGAAGGATTAGAACACATGTCAGATTTTTATTACTGTCTGATAGGGAGATTTACGCTCTCTATTTGTCCTGTTTACCATCATTATTGAAAATGAAATTAATAGAAAACCCCACATTTTGGGTTGCTCGCAGAACAGAAATTTTTCCAATAGGGACGATAGTTCTGGTGACAACCAGGGATTCTCTCACATTGGAGAAATTTTCTCTCACTGTTTGGCTAATGGATAGGAAGAGCAGTTTACTCTATAAAGTTTTAAAACCAACACTACCCACATCTTTCCATGAATTTGTTTTATACTCAAACTAGTGCTTTCTCTATAAACTTTAATTAACTATATCACATGTAGCCTCCTGTCTTAGTGATCTTTAGTGAATCAAGACTTTCTTAGGCCCCTTTCACACTTATACGACTTGTCCCACGATTTTGTACTGCAAAATCGTATGACAAGTCATTCTCCATGATTTGCAATGACTACCATTCATATTGGCACGACTTTAAGTCGTGCCGACTTGAAAGTAGTCCCTGCACTACTTTGGTCCAACTTCTATGCGAGTTGTACTCCATAGACCTCAATGTTAAACCCTGAAGTAGCATGCAAATCGTGCCTGAATAATATAGACATGACTTCAGTACGACTTTGTAAGCACAAGCCTGGCTCGCTGATCGGGAAAGGAAAAGTTTTTTTTCCTTTCGCGATGAGCGACAGGCAGTGCTGACAGCTGTCTGGTATGAATCCAGAGGGGGAACTCCACTCCAAGTTTTAAATGAAAAAAACGGCGTGGGTTCCCCTCTCAGGGGCATACCAGGCCCTTAGGTCTGGTATGGATCTAAGGGGATCCCCCTACGCTAAAAAATCGGCGTGGGGTCCCCCCCAAAATCCATACCAGACCCTTATCCGAGCACGCAGCCCAGCCGAGCGAGCGCCCCCCCCCCCTCCTGGACCGTACCAGGCCGCATGCCCTCAACATGGGGGGTGGGTGCTTTAGGGCATGGGGGGCACCCTGCCGGCCCCCCCACCCCAAAGCACCTTGTCCCCATGTTGATGAGGACAAGGGCCTCTTCCCGCCAACCCTGGCCGTTGGTTGTCGGGGTCTGCGGGCGGGGGGCTTATCGGAATCCGGGAGCCCCCTTTAATAAGGGAGCCCACAGATCCCGGCCCCCACCCTTTGTGAATGAGTATGGGGTACATGGTACCCCTACCCATTCACCTAGGAAAAAAAGTGTCAACAAAAAACACAGTACACAGGTTTTTAAAATAATTTATTAGGCAGATCCGGGGTCTTCGTCCGACTTCGGGGGTCCTCTTACGACTTCGGGGGTCTCTCCGGCGTCTCCTCCCGGTGTCCTGAACTTCTGCCGGCTCCTCCGCTGTCTTCTGCAGCTCAATTGCTAGCGGTGGTCCGGACTTCTTCCTTCTTCTTTTCTTCCAGAGATGTTGACACGACGTTCTCCCCAGCTGGAATGGTCTCTGAACGCTCCGCAATGGACTTATATAGGCGGTGACCCCGCCCCCTTATGATGTCACTGTCCCGGGGCATGCTTGGACTGTGCCGTCATAAGGGGGCGTGGTCATCACCCGGTGACCACGCCTCCTAAAACATCACAGTCCCAGCATGCCCAGGGACTGTGATGGCATAAGGGGGCGTGGTCACCGCCTATATAAGTCCATTGCGGAGCGTTCAGAGACCATTGCAGCTGGAGAGAGCGTCGTGTCAACATCTCTGGAAGAAAAGAAGAAGGCAGAAGGCAGAAGTCCGGACCACCGCTAGCAATTGAGCTGCAGAAGATAGCAGAGGAGCCGGCAGAAGATCAGGACACCGGGAGCAGATGCCGGAGAGACCCCCGAAGTCGGAAGAGGACCCCCGAAGTCGGACGAAGACCCCGGAGCTGCCTAATAAATTATTTTAAAAACCTGTGTACTGTGTTTTTTGTTGACACTTTTTCCGTAGGTGAATGGGTAGGGGTACCATGTACCCCATACTCATTCACAGAGGGTGGGGGGCCGGGATCTGGGGGCTCCCTTATTAAAGGGGGCTCCCGGATTCCGATAAGCCCCCCGCCCGCAGACCCCGACAACCAACGGCCAGGGTTGTCGGGAAGAGGCCATTGTCCTCATCAACATGGGGACAAGGTGCTTTGGGGGGGGCCCGGCAGGGTGCCCCCCATGCCCTAAAGCACCCACCCCCCCATGTTGAGGGCATGCGGCCTGGTACGGTCCAGGAGGGGGGGGGGCGCTCGCTCGTCCCCACCCCCATTCCTCACCGGCCGGGCTGCGTGCTCGGATAAGCGTCTGGTATGGATTTTGGGGGGCCCCACGCCGATTTTTCGGCGTAGGGGGTTCCCCTTACAATCCATACCAGACCTAAGGGCCTGGTATGCCCCTGGGGGGAACTCACGCCAGTTTTTTTATTTAAAATTTGGCGTGGAGTTCCCCCTTATGATTCATACCAACTACTGTATGTTTTCATTTGTTAATGCCAAAAATGTGGCAAAGTCGTACAAAGTAGTACTGCTCCCAAATCGCTGTAAAATCGCGGCAAATCGCAGTAAAATCGCGGCCGCGGAGTCGCGGTAAAATCGCGCGACTTTGAAGTCGTATAAGTCTGAAAGGGGCCTAATTCTATAAACAAGTAAAATGAAAAAAGACCTAGATCCAACCATAGTTTACATTTGAAGCTTACACAAAATACTATATAAAAGTTTCTTTCACCACCTTGTGGCCATAGGTGGCACTGCAGTCTGAGCAGGGTGACCTTTTACATCTTGCCAAAGCTTCAGCTCCCCAGTAGGGTTAAGTAGTTATCTGTGTGAGTCAAAGATTGCAATGAATTAACCCATTTTGCTGGAAGCATATGCTCACTGAAGATGAAGAGTTTGCATTATTTTGCTGCTTTTGGTGTGCCATTAGAGGGCTCCCTCAGCATCCTTTCCATCTCCTGTGATCCAGAAAAATGCTTTCTTGCAGTCTGCAGCAGCCACTCAGCAGAATACAAGAGCAAACTACTTGCAAGTGGATTGAATTAGCCAGGATTGAATTAGCCAGATAGGTGCTGTCATGGCTGGGAGGATAGGAGCTAATGCCTTTCCCGGGTTCTTTGGTCTTTTTGGAGGGTTCTTTGCTGGGTCCAGCCCACTAATCCTGTGACATATAAATATGGGACATTGATCCTGTATGTGGAGAGCCCCTGGAGTGGTGAGGTTAGCCCCTAGGGGGAATCCGGAGGGGTAGTGGGGAAGAGTTTGGTGATTTCCTCCATGGAGAGCCCAAGGGAGAAAGAGAGAGAGAGAAGATGAGACCAGGACCCGTTAGGGATAGAGACAGAGAATGATACCCGTGAGGAGCAGAAGGAGGTTATGTATCACCATTGGGATGTAAAGACATCTGAACCTGAGATTTGCCCCGAAGATACCAGCACTGGACACAAGCCTTTAGAGGAACTTACATCTGCATGAGAGTGCCTCTGAAGGACTGTAATTACTTGGACTATACTGTTGCAGGTATGTCGGGGCAGCACAAGCCTCTAGTTCAGAGTAGGGTAAGACCTTGCACATGTATGTTGGATTTTGGAATGTTCATTTTGCACTTTTCTTAAGTATTGAAACGTTGCCCTTTCCTTATCTGAAGTTACTGGGTGTATTGCAAGTAACTGGCACACATAGTTTATCAAGTGGGTCTTATCACTTTGGGGTTTGAAGGTATTCATGTGGAGTGGAGTAATGTGCAAACTTAAGTGGTTGCCAAAAGTAATGGAAGTTTTACAGCAGGCTGTCGATAGCGTGTACCTGTTATACAGTAGGTGGAACGACCTCTAGCAGTGAGGGAGATGTTGTCAGCACTCCTTCCACCAGCAGTCTGTCTCCCAGAGCAATGGGAGCGGATTAGTGCCAAAGAGGTTCCCATCCTGTACAGAGGTTCAAGAGTTAAGTTGAGCGCACATGTGGATCCCAGCCGTGCAGAGTGCACAGCAGGGCCCACTCCGCTACTGGGGAGTGGTAGTGGAAAACGTGGGACAGATGGATGTGGACAGAGCTCGGCATGCTCCTCCTAAATGCAGATTACAGAGAAAGTGTACACTGTCATGGTGAACCAAGAGTTAACTGGAAAACAGTTGCAGTGCAAGTGTACATGGTGCACATTCATCTCCAACATTAGAGGCCTGCCTTAAGTCGAGTATAATTTCCCATGGCAGTCTCAGCCTTGTCCCAGGGAACTGATAAAGACAGCACAAAGTAAAGATACCCCATGTGTAGTAAAGTGACCTTGTACAATGTGCCTAGTGTAACCCAAAAAAACCCACCCCAGGTTAGGCTTTTCATGTGACCCTTACTTGGCACCCAATGAGGAGGGAAACATGGAGGACGTGACAATCACCCATCTAGACCCGTGCGCCTCACATGCTATTTCATCTGTTGTTGTCTGAGGAGAAAGATGGGAGAGAGTAATGGCTGCTGCTAGGTAAGTCTTAGCAAACATTGTATACAGCAGTGGTGATCAATCTTCTCAACTGTCGCCCCTGAAATCACCAAAGGGTTGTACATAATATTCCGTGGCTGTGATGCCAGAGAAAGCTGTCATAGACTGCAGACATGCAACAGGAGTTGTTCAAAGATTTCATGCTTGCTACAAGAGCTGGGCAGAGACTGCAAACATGATGCAGGTGATGGAGAGCATGTGAACATGCTATAGAAGTTATTGGGGGCTGGCGACATGCTCCAGGAAAAAGGTTGTTGACACACAGTATAAGCCTGCCAGAAAACACCACTATTAAACAAGGAAAAAAGGGATAAGACCTGTGCTAATTTAAACTAGTATTAAACTAGCAAAGCATCAACTTAGTCTGTGCGATATAGACACAGTTACAAGCATAATAACAATTTTAAAGTCGCCCTGTTATACTGAATAGACTATCAGTGACAAAAGTCTAAGAAGGTATAGAAGTGTAGATAAACTTCTTATTCCTTGTCACCAACCAAAACCTGGAGGGTGTAGCCTCTTGAAACATCACCACCAACTTAAATAAAAGTGCTTGCTTGCCAGCTCGCACAGATCTCCTATTACGGAGCTTCATACCCAACCCAGGGGCGGATCCCGGGGGGTAGCAATGGGGCAATTGCCCCCCCCCCCCGAGAAATTAGTTGAGGGTGAGTAAGCGAGTGGCTCAGCGGGCGGGCAGCTCGGCGGACAGGTGAGTGTGCGGGCGGCTCGGTGGGTGAGCGGGCGGACGGCTCGGCGGGCAGCTGGGCGTTTCGGTGGGTGAGCGGGCGGGAGGCTTGGTGGGTGGCCAATCAGCAGGCCAGCGACATTATCTCTCACCGCCCAGCATCCCTGCAGTTCCTCCCTCACTGTGCAGGCAGCCATGGGCAGCAGAGAGATTACATCATCTCTCTGCTGCCTGACTTCACTCTGGGGCACAGCAAGTGACAATCCCCAACTTAGCAGGAAAGTGACAATTGTAGCCGGCAAGTGACAATCCACATGTGGCAGGCAATGTGGCAAATGACAATCTGCAACATGTGGCAGGCGACGTGGTGAGTGACAATCCGCAACGTGTGGCAGGTGAAGTGGCAAGTGACAATCCGCAACGCGTGGCAGGTGACATGGCAAGTGACAATCTGCTCCCACTGATTCTGCATTATGATGAGTTGAACTATTTCATTTTATATAACAATGTAATAATAGAAATAATGCACTTCAATCATTATGACACCATATCAACCATGGTGCCAGGATGACTGAAGCTCCAACACCAGACATTTCCCCGATAAATTACCCGCAAAAAAAATATTATCTGACCGTGCCCCTCCCAAGACTAGACTCTGGATCCGCCCCTGACCCAACCTGGGGCGTTACTATCATCAGAGGGATACCTCGTACCATCCAACCAAGAATCAGGGAAGTGGTACCATAGACCAAAAATACAGAAGGCTCAAAAAGCGTACAAATTGCACTTATATAAGTCGAAGTAAAATTTGCCTTTTAAAACAAATTTACCGATCCCAGACAACATCATTGTATGACAGAACGCGTAGGACTGACATCATCGCGGGTCCACGAGTCCTGAAAGAACAGGTTGTTGCAGATTTGCTGGCCAGCGAATTTGTTTTATAGGCGAATTTTACTTCTACTTATGTAAGTCCAATTTGTAAGCTTTGGAATGAAAGTTTTTTTTCTTCTGTATTTTTGGTCTATGGTACCACTTCCCGGACGCTTGGTTGGACGGTACGAAGGATCCCTCTGATGATAGTAAAGGCCCAGGCTGGGCATAAAACCACAAGTGTCACTGACCTTCCGTAATAGAAGATCTGTGTGAGCTGGTAAGCGAGCACTTTTATTTGAGTTTGTAGTATTGGTTTAAGAGGCGACACTCTCCAGGTGGTGGCTGGCTACGAGGAAAATAAGTTTATCTACACTTCTATACCTTGTTGGACTTTTGTCACTGATGGTCTATTCAGTATAACTACTATTAAACAGCAATAGGCAAACACAGACTACTATCTGCAGGCGCCCTGAGGGCCATACAGTAAGTTCCAAAAGGGCCACAGGGTGGGTGACTTTTACTCTGGACATGAAAATTATAACAGAAAGAACATGCACCATACATAGGTCTATAAGGGAAGGATGAAGTCTCAAATGAGTCTTCGGTGTCCTGAACAGTCCTTAAGGACATTAAGTACATTTTTCAAGCATAACAAAGTAAGCATGGTCCCTTATGGATGAAAAGCATAGTTGGCTGGTTGAAGTAACTTCTTGACAACTCTAGGAGCCTCTGCTTCCAGTTTGCAAATACGCTGATTAATTTATTAGGCATTTTACTGTTATTTGGATTCCTGGTGTGATGCTTGAGCTGTCAGCTTCATCAGCTTGGGTCTTGCTGGATGAATTTGTAGCTGAATTTCAGCTTAGGTCAAGATACTGTCACAAGAATTTAGCATGTAGCATCGACTGAAGTAGATAGTGATTTAGAGTCACCTGTTAATACAGTCCAAGAACTGATGAACATGAGTGTTGTGTAGGATATTATTAGATTCTTGGTCACCTGTTAAAGGTTCAGTCTTGCCACTGTCAGTAGAGGTGTAATATGTTTTAGTTCAATCTTATTTTATTGAAAGAAGCATACAAGCAAATGTACTTCACATATACATCATTAATAGTAGTAGTGTTGATGACAATAAATCCAGTGTGTTTGAAGGATACATAGTGTAGTACGTTATGTGTGCAGATAACAAGGAAAAAACATTGTTTTAAACAACAAATTGAGACATAACAAGGATAACCAAAGAGCCCTCACCATATACGGGAGGGGATTACATGTAAACTTGATGTGTTTTTACAATCAAACTTATTCCAGGAACCTGTTATGTTGTACAGGATTAGCTTGTGTGGGTCGTATTCTGCATCTGGATTCTAAGGAGTACATTGATACGAAGAGGAGAAGGATTAGGGGGAGAGTAGAGAAAAAGAAAGGTTAGGAACAGGAGTCGCTCCAGCATGGTCATGAGGCGGTACCATCCAGGTTGCCCTCTACCCAGGGGATGAAGTCCGATGAGTATCGGAACATGGACCACGAAGTCCACGTAAGAGAGAACTGGTTGTCTTTATTAGATTCCTCAGCCAACAGACGTTCAAGGTCTCTAATGCGGTCCACCTCAATAGCCCACTCCCCCAGGGAAGGTACAGTTCTTGACTTCCAATATCTTGGGATCACCATTCTAGCAGCGGCCAAGAAATGGCGTAATACATCTTTTTAATGGACTTGAGCGTGCCCGGGAGCATGGACAAAAGAGCTATCTCGGGTGAAGGAGGTAGAGCAGTCGCCATCAGTTTGCAGTACAGTAGGAAGATCTGTTGCCAGAATTTCTGTATGGGTGGGCATTCCCACCAAATGTGGAGCATAGTGCCCCTGGAGTTTAAACATCGCCAACAAACATCTGGGTTTGTCAAGTTGAAGTGATGTATTGTCGAAGGGCATCTATACCACCTTGTCACCAGTTTAAACCCGTTTTCTTGAGTTTTAGGAGAGCTTGTGTGTTAGGATAAAGACATTTGCCAGTCAATGGGGGAGATGGAGTGTTGGAGATCTTTTTCCCAAGCCTTCGTGTAGGGTAGGAGATCAGGGTGAAAAGCATTCAACAAAAGGGAATAAAGCTGTGATACCACGTGTGTTGGAGGATCAGTTTGGAGGAGCATATCCTCGAATCCTGTGGGTTCAGCTAGAATATCTGGTATTGATTGGAAGGTTTGGATATAGGAAGTCAGTTGTTGTTTCTGAAGCCATTGCATAGGGTATCTACATAGGGTATCTAGAAAGCGATTCGGGGGGAATATCTGGCATTAGAGTGGGGTCTGTACGGAGAACCTGAGAAAGCCTCCTATGGTCTTCTTTCCGCCAAGGTCCAAAGCTTGTCACGTGCATAGCCGGTGGGAAGGCTGGGGTCCCAAATAGGGGGGTCATAGGCCCCGAGGGATTAGATATGTTACCTCCAGAGTTTAAGCGATCCCAAATTTGGATCGTTTGGCGGGTGAGGTCACAGAGGGGGAGTGAACCCCTACGAATTGCGTGTGGTCCATGGAAGAGCTGAGAGATCAATGGAGTTCATATGGCTTTCTAAGTGAACCCAGAGCTTAGTCGTATGGTTATGGAACCAATCCAATATGCAAGTAAGTATCGCTGCCTTATGGTACAATGAAGCGTCCGGGGCTCCAGCTCCCCCTCTCGCTTTTGGAAGAGATAACGTTCTGTATCTAACTCTAGGACAGGCTGAATTCCAAATAAATTTAGAGAACAGCTGGCGCAATTTCCGAAAATAGGAGTTAGGTATGTATATAGGGATTGTCTGAAATAGGTACAAAAACCGGGGAAGGACATCTATTTTCAAGGTGTTCACCCTACCAAGCCAGGAGAGCCGTTTAAATGTGTAATTAGACAGATCGGCTTGAGTTCTGAGAACTAAGGGGGTAAAATTCTTGGAAAAGAGTTGGGATGCATCCTCCGGTATCTGAATGCCAAGGTATCGGATGGAGGTGGATACTGTTTTAAAGGAAAAGGCAGTAGAAAGTCTGCGTAGGTCCGACTTTGGCAGAGAAATATTGAGAATTTCCAATTTATTGTAGTTTACCTTAAAGTTACTGACTTCCCCAAATCTCTGGAACTCCTGCATCACCGAGGTTAAAGACAAGTGTGGACGTGTCACAAATAGAAGCAGGTCATCTGCAAACAGAGCAAGTTTAGTTTGAGTGGGTCCGACTGTTATTCCGTGCACAGAGGGATTGTTTCGCAAAGCAATGGCTAAATGTTCCATGGTGAGAACATACAGGAGGGGAGACAGGGGGCATCCTTGTCGTGTCCCGTTCAGTGGCGGCCCGTCCATAGGGGGCGCCTGGGCACCGCCCCCCCCCCCCTCCAGGCAGCAAAAAACAAAAAAAAATAAAAGTCAAAAAAAAAAAAAAATTCTTTTAATACTGGCCCTTTAAAAAAAAAAAAAAAAAGGAAAAAAAAGGTCCTTAAGTGCACTGTGTTCGGACGCCGGATACAGTGCGACGCCGGACACAGTGCACTTATAGGAAGCGCCACGTCTATGCAATCACGAGATTGCAGACGTGGCGCTGCATTTGCGGGCGTTTAGCCCGCCTTGGGGCGTTTTCTGAAGCGCCGAGTAGCTTCCGCTCAGCCATAGCAATACATACTACAGGCGCCGGGCGGAAGCTACTTGGCACTTCAGATTTGATTGACATCTGCCCTGAGGCAGATGTCACTTCCTGGTTCTCTCTCTCATTGCGCCCGAGAGAGGAAGCAGGAAGAATGCTGCTGCCAGTGTGAGGAGGAGGACACCGCAGGAGACTGAAGGTAAGTACCGCTGTGTGGAGAATCGGGGGGACACCTGCTGAGGGGGGGCTCTGGTGGGGGGCTCTGATGGGGACAACTGCTGTGGGGGGCTCTGATGGGGACAACTGCTGTGGGGGGTTCTGATGGGGACAACTGCTGTGGGGGGTTCTGATGGGGACAACTGCTGTGGGGGGCTCTGATGGGGACAACTGCTGGGGGGGGCTCTGATGGGGAAAACTGCTGTGGGGGGCTCTGATGGGGACAACTGCTGTGGGGGGCTCTGATGGGGACACCTGCTGTGGGGGGTTCTGATGGGGACAACTGCTGTGGGGGGCTCTGATGGGGACAACTGCTGTGGGGGGCTCTGATGGGGACACCTGCTGTGGGGGGCTCTGATGGGGACAACTGCTGTGGGGGGCTCTGATGGGGACAACTGCTGTGGGGGGCTCTGATGGGGACACCTGCTGTGGGGGGGCTCTGATGGGGGACACCTGCTGTGGAGGGACTCTGATGGGGGACACCTGCTGCGGGGGGCTCTGATGGGGGACACCTGCTGTGGGGGACTCTGATGGGGACACCTGCTGCGGAGGACTCTGATGGGGACACCTGCTGTGGGGGGACTCTGATGGGGGACACCTGCTGTGGAGGGACTCTGATGGGGGACACCTGCTGTGGGGGGACTCTGATGGGGGACACCTGCTGTGGGGGGACTCTGATGGGGGACACCTGCTGTGGGGGGGACTCTGATGGGGGACACCTGCTGTGGGGGGGACACTGATGGGGGACACCTGCTGTGGGGGGGACACTGATGGGGGACACCTGCTGTGGGGGGGACTCTGATGGGGGACACCTGCTGTGGGGTGGACTCTGATGGGGGACACCTGCTGTGGGGGGGACTCTGATGGGGGACACCTGCTGTGGGGGGGACTCTGATGGGGGACACCTGCTGTGGGGGGGACTCTGATGGGGGACACCTGCTGTGGGGGGGACTCTGATGGGGGACACCTGCTGTGGGGGGCTTTGATAGGGGACACCTGCTGTGGGGGGCTCTGGTGGGGGGCTCTGATGGGGGACACCTGCTGTGGGGGGACTCTGATGGAGACACCCTGCTGTTGGGGGCTCTGATGGGGACACCTGCTGTTGGGGGGCTCTGATGGGGGAGA
This sequence comes from Lithobates clamitans, assembly GCA_037952925.1. Classification (NCBI taxonomy): domain Eukaryota; kingdom Metazoa; phylum Chordata; class Amphibia; order Anura; family Ranidae; genus Lithobates; species Lithobates clamitans. The sequence continues at coordinate 474,864 of JBBGZY010001473.1, forward strand.
CCTGCTGTGGGGGGCTCTGATGGGCAATTCCTGTTTTGGGGGGTCTCTGATGGGGGACACCTGCTGTGGGGGGCTTTGATAGGGGACACCTGCTGTGGGGGGCTCTGATGGGCAACTCCTGTTTTGGGGGGTCTCTGATGGGGGACACCTGCTGTGGGGGGCTTTGATAGGGGACACCTGCTGTGGGGGGCTCTGGTGGGGGGCTCTGATGGGGGACACCTGCTGTGGGGGGCTCTGATGGGGGGCTCTGATGGGGGACACCTGCTGTGGGAGGCTCTGATGGGTGACTCCTGTTTTGGGGGGACTCTGATGGGGACACCTGCTGTGGGGGGACTCTGATTGAGACACCTGCTGTGGGGGACACCTGCTGTGGTGGGGACTCTGATGGGGGACACCTGCTGTGGGGGGGACTCTGATGGGGGACACCTGCTGTGGGGGGCTTTGATAAGGGACACCTGCTGTGGGGGGCTTTGATAGGGGACACCTGCTGTGGGGGGCTCTGGTGGGGGGCTCTGATGGGGGACACCTGCTGTGGGGGGACTCTGATGGAGACACCCTGCTGTTGGGGGCTCTGATGGGGACACCTGCTGTTGGGGGGCTCTGAAGGGGGACACCTGCTGTGGGGGGCTCTGATGGGCAACTCCTGTTTTGGGGGGTCTCTGATGGGGGACACCTGCTGTGGGGGGCTTTGATAGGGGACACCTGCTGTGGGGGGCTCTGATGGGCAACTCCTGTTTTGGGGGGTCTCTGATGGGGGACACCTGCTGTGGGGGGCTTTGATAGGGGACACCTGCTGTGGGGGGCTCTGGTGGGGGGCTCTGATGGGGGACACCTGCTGTGGGGGGCTCTGATGGGGGGCTCTGATGGGGGACACCTGCTGTGGGAGGCTCTGATGGGTGACTCCTGTTTTGGGGGGACTCTGATGGGGACACCTGCTGTGGGGGGACTCTGATTGAGACACCTGCTGTGGGGGACACCTGCTGTGGGGGGCTCTGATGGGGGACACCTGCTGTGGGGGGCTCTGATGGGGGACACCTGCTGTGGGGGGCTTTGATGGGGGACACCTGCTGTGGGGGGCTTTGATGGGGGACACCTGCTGTGGGGGGCTTTGATAGGGGACACCTGTTGTGGGGGGCTCTGATGGGAGACACCTGCTGTGGGGGGCTTTGATGGGGGACACCTGCTGTGGAGGGACTCTGATGGGGGACACCTGCTGTGGGGGGCTCTGATGGGGGACACCTGCTGTGGGGGACTCTGATGGGGACACCTGCTGTGGGGGACTCTGATGGGGGACACCTGCTGTGGGGGGACTCTGATGGGGGACACCTGCTGTGGGGGGACTCTGATGGGGGACACCTGCTGTGGGGGACTCTGATGGGGGACACCTGCTGTGGGGGGACTCTGATGGGGGACACCTGCTGTGGGGGGACTCTGATGGGGGACACCTGCTGTGGGGGGACTCTGATGGGGGACACCTGCTGTGGGGGGACTCTGATGGGGACACCTGCTGTGGGGGGACTCTGATGGGGACACCTGCTGTGGGGGACTCTGATGGGGGACACCTGCTGTGGGGGGACTCTGATGGGGGACACCTGCTGTGGGGGGACTCTGATGGGGACACCTGCTGTGGGGGGATTCTGATGGAGACACCCTGCTGTGGGGGACACCTGCTGTGGGGGGCTCTGATGGGGACACATGCTGTGGGGGGACACTGATGGCAACTCTGATGTAAGGGGACAGAGGCTGCATTTTGGGGGGGGGCAGAGGCTGCATTTGGGGGGGTGGACAGAGGCTGCATTTGATGTGACAGAGGCTGCATTTGATGTGACACAGGCTGCATGTAAGAAGGGACTGCTGGGGACACCTGATGGCATCTGGTGACAGGCGACGTGGCTAGTGACACACTCGGGGCTCCCACTGATTCTGCATTATGGTGAGTTGAACGATTTCATTTTATATTACAATGTAATAATAGTAATAATGAGCTTCAATCATCCTGACACCATAACAACCATGGTGCCGGGATGATTGAAGCGCTAACACCAGGTGTTTGGAGTATCTTTATCTGCTGATTGTTAAACTTTGTAGAATACACATTTCTTTTGTTGTGTAGGATCTAGGCCTGCTGTCCCTCTCTCCCTCGCCCTCTCCCTCCATCCCTCGTTCATCTCAGACGCTAACCACACCACCTTAGAGCCACGCCCACTATTTCGCTGAAACCACGCCCATTTCCATCAAGTGGGAGGGGTCAAAAAGGAAGGGCGGGGTCTGGCGCCCCCCCATCCTAAAACTTCACCAGCCGCCACTGGTCCCGTTAGAGATAGAGAATGCCGACAACAAAGAACCATTCAGTCTTATCCTAGCGGATGGTAATATGTTTTTTGATGCTGCTATAAGATGATTCTCTGACATTGGCTTAATCACTTACAAGAAGTCTCATTCTCAGAGCTGGTAGCTCATTCAAGCTCTTGAAGAGGGCCCCAGCCAATCCCCAGCAAAATGGGCTGGCAGGGGGTAGACCCCTCTTAAATAGGTAGAGTCAGGCCAGCAGGGGCAGTGTGAAGTTCGGGTGAAAGCTGGAGATGAAGTGCTGAGGAGGCTGTCAGAGGCCTTCAAGGTTAGCCCCCTAGTCTGTTGGGGGGGGGGTGACCTCGGACCTGGGGCTCAGGTGCTGGAGGGATCCTCTCAAAACACAAGGAGGAGGCCTGTCCAAAGGCCCGGGAGCAAGAGTGAGGACAGCAGAAGCCAGCTAGCACGTTGGGGAGATCTCCAGGAAGAAGACAACTGGGTGGCTAGTGAGTGAAACAGTCTGCAGGACTGTGGGAAGAAGCCAGGAGGGCTAGTGAAAGGGGCAGCTGCAGCCAGGTGGGCTGACAGTGCCTGAAGAAGTAGTGCTGGGATCAGTAGCCACAGGAATGTTGCTGGACACTGGACTTTTCTCTATACACAAAAAGGGGCCCACGGTCCCTGCCTGTAAATGGCTTTTGCTTGATCTGACTGAGTGGCTTGCCAGATCCCTTCAACAGTGTTTCAGCTAGGTATAAGTTGTTTCTGCAATCAAGTGATGTACTGGAGGAAAAGGGGTGTATACAGTTAGAGTGTCCCTGAAGAGACTGTTCCAGTCAAGTGGGCATCCCATAATACCCCTATCCCCATCCAAGTTTATTAACCCCTAATAAAACAAACAAAACAAAGTTGCTGGGCTGTTTTCCTGTCTCTTTGCCTGTGGAAATTCAGTATGCCTGGCAGTGCAGGGTGGGGAATCCCTATTGCCAGTGTGCCTCCCTTTGAAAAGTAACATGACATTCAGCATGTTTGTTTCTTCAACTCATGAGGAAATTCATTCTCAATCCCCAGCTCTTGTGTGGACAGACTGAGATTACAACTGAAAGGGGACCTATGTCAAGAAGTGTGGTCCATTGCATCATGGCCTGGCTGCTTGTTGCCTGATTGCAGCCATGCCTCCCATCCCTGGAGCTGTCCCTGAGAAGAAGGGAAACTGCTGGGAAATGTTGTTCTACCCCAAGTGAAACATTGATGGACTCTGGGGCTTCAAAGACACTGGGGTGTTTAGTTAAATTAGGTAGACTAAGCTGTGACAAAAGAGGAAAGTTCTCACCTTACAATTTGAATGATGGACTGTCAAGTGTATGAGGATTGTTTTTTTCCTTGTCAAAAGATTTTATTGAATATATAACAATCAGCAAAACTTATATGTTGAATAATCACATATGAACAGAGTCTAATTTTGCTATTACATAGGAAAATTACAAATAAGTAGAGAAAAAAAAATAATAAAAATAAATAAATAAACAAGAGAAAACAAATCATATGTAAAGATTACATTGTACATATAAGGGAATTAGTGTGTGGAGTTTGATGACTGTATGTCATTGCTGAATTAATAAGCTAATCTAAAGCTAAAGATTTAAGATATACAATGAGAGCAATTCATTACATTATAAAAATAACATTTAACTTAAATAGTACGATGTTCACAGGCAATTAAAAAAAAAGAGGATTGTTTTTTTCATATGCTGGCCACCAGGTGGCGTGAGCCGTGCCAGCCTGAGTGAGCCCTTGTTCACATTATGCATTTATCTGATAGGAAATGCTAAGAAAGTTTTTCTGTAAGATAGCAATGATAAGGGGTGGCACCCTCGGATGAGGGTGGGGCCCATTTTCACTTGTATTTGTGTTTAGATATAGAGATCCTTGTAGTTTAGGCATATTATAGGGTGTATTTACACTGCTTTGCTGCTCTGGGCTGAGGGTAATTAACATTTACGCAAAATTCACTCATGTATATATTGCACTGTGTTATCATAGGGATAGGATGCATTTCTTTGCTGTCTATTTTTCTTTTTCAGGTGTTCCTGCACCCATTGCGGAGAGACAGTGATTCGACATGGATAGCAATGCTAACCTTTCATGTCCCTCACTACTGTATATGTTAGATAGATTGTTATGATATAAGGCTAATGTTTGTATTTTTCCTTTTAAAGGCTAAGTTCACCTTTTTTTTTTCTAAATTCTAGCTCCCCTATGTACCAATATAGAATTCATTTACTTTTTTTTTGCAAAAATAAAGATTTCCATAAAATCTACAGACACGTACCTTACTGTCCTCCATCCATGTTTCCAAATGTATCTATTGCTTTTGTTTTACGTCCTTACAGACTATAGGTTATGACACAGGAAGGAGTTGACCAGCTGATCTCATTAGCACACACCCTGCATCATCTTCCCCCCCATTCCCAGCTGCACATTTTTTAAATGAAATGCAATCTTTCAGTGATAAACCTTCTCACTAAATACACAATATACAATCAGATTGCATAGTGTATGGCCATCTTTATACAAGTAATAGGAGGGGGTGGACAGAAACACTCAGCTGTCAAGCCCTGTTCACATCTCTGCATAGCAGGAACTCGCATTCCCACATGCGTTTTTTTTTAGCGACAGGGGAGGCGTCTTGGAGCATTTTCACTCATCAGACATAGGGCAGCCCATCCACCTGAATGGGCTGCCTTACACGCAACAATAGCCCGAAAGAAGCTTCAGAACTTTTTTTAAGGTGGAGCTTGGTGCAATTTTTACTGCAATTTTTGGCGCAATGCATTTCTGAAATGCAAGGAAACGCACAGATGTGAATGGAGCCTCATTGTTCTTGTGATATCGCACCAATTTCACTTTCAGGACTTCAGGAATTGACGGCCGGCCGCCATTTCAGTTCGGCCATCAGGACTGGGAAGGAGAATACAGGTCACGTTACCTATGACCATGAAGAGGGAGGGGATCTACATGAGACGCCAGTCACCGGACAGGGGGGAAAGTGAGTGCGGCTCCAAGTGCGTGTGCCTGGATAGGAAGAGCGGCTGCATACACAGTAGAAGAATCCATCTCATTCTCTTTATTTTTCTCCTACACCCTCTGAATGCCTGCTTATCATTCTCTCCCTCCCATGGGCATTCAGAGGCTGTAGGAGAAAAATAAAGAGATTGATTCTTCTACTGTGTATGCAGCCGCTCCTCCTATAAAGCTTCTTTCTACTGCCCCCTAGTGCTCTTAGGTGCACAAAATTCTGATAATTTTATGGAGACGACTAAGATATAATCATGCCAATGGTGCAGCAGAAAACATATAGCACAGTGAGGAAGGTTTGTGGTCCAGGATGAGAGGACAGTCAAAATTAGAAGTGGCACCCCCCACCCCCCCACAGTTGTGGAATGCCAGCCGCCTGCATACCGGAAGCAGTGCAGCCGCTTTATTGGGGCGCTAGACTAATTTGCCTCTCAGCCCAGTCCACCCCATAAGACTGGTGCTACACTAACAGTGTAGCGCAGCCGGCGTGGACTCTTTCCGTGCTGCCCCCCTGCAAAGTGCTACCCTAGGCCTGGGCCTTGTTGGCCTAGGCCAGGATACAGCGTTGCCTGTAGTGTACACAGTGCACATAAATGAATAAAAATATAAAATGATCAGCGCAGATTTCTATATCTATTATCCAAAATACGAGAACTAATAAACTGTGACGTGCTACTAATCACAAACAGTAATAAATAAAAATAAAGTCCATAAATTCTTCCTAGTAACAGCATTGCAAACACAATTCCTGTGACTTCACACGGTTGCTTAGTGCTCCCAGGACTCTCACCTCTATGTGATGTGATAAGCCTTATAAGTATCTATAGATGGTGGCAGGCTTCCACTTCCAGACTCACGAATACCAGATCACCCTATGTGGTGTTAGGTCAGCCTTACAGATATCATATGGTGGTGACGGGCTTCCACTTATAGACTCCCGAGAACCAGGTCACTCTTCACAGTTTGACCTCTTACCCTAAAGTGAGGTCAAATAGAGCTTTTTCACCTTCGCTCAGGGCTGATACATAGATATAGAATGGATCCCTTGTTCAATGTCATATGCAGCTCAAACCGTATTTCCTGCATGAAAAATCATAACTCAGAAAAGGATATCGCCTACTCCAGTGGTTCTCAACCCTGTCCTCAAGTACCCCCAACAGGGCATGTTGTAAGTTTTTTTCCCCTTGATTTTCCATCTATATTGCCGGGAGCTGGCAATACATTACAGCTGTGAGCAAGTTTAACCACTTCATGCAAAACGACGTATCCGTATGTCATTACTTTGACGTTAAATACTGTTGTTATGGCAGCAGATAGCTGCCATAACCCTGGTATTTTCGAGAACACCGTGCGTTTCTCTTTAAGATAAAAGTGGTCTCCACAGCGCATTCGCCACAAGACCACTTTATCGGTGGAGGAAGAGGTGCCCACCCCCCTCCTGCCGCGATTCGGTCGTCTCCATCGCTTATTGGACCCGCCAGTAGCGGCGGAGACAATCGCGTCCTTTCCCGTGGATGCCTGGTTGCCGAGTGAGAGGAAGATGCCCCCACTCAGCTCCATACCATGGGAGGGCGGAAGCGACGTCAAATGTCACTTCCTCCCAAAGCTCTTAACCACTTGCTTATTGGGCACTTAAACCCCCTCCTGTCCAGACCAATTTTCAGCTTTCAGCGCTGTCACACTTTGAATGACAATTGCGCGGTAGTACAACACTGTACACTGTACAAATTTAATTTTTATCATTTTTTTCCCACAAATAGAGCTTTCTTTTGGTGGTATTTGATCAACTCTGCGGTTTTTATTTTTTGTTAAAAAATTTTTAAAAGACCGAATTTAAAAAAAAAAAAATTATATTTTTTTATATTTTGTTATAAAATTTTGCAAACAGGTAATTTTTCTCCTTCATTGATGTAGGCTGATGAGGCTGCACTGATGGGCACCGATGGGCTGCACTGATGGGCACCGATAAGGCGGCACTGGTGTGCACTGAGAGGTGACACTGAGAGGTGGCACTGATGGGTGGCACTGAAGGGCATTGATAGGTGGCACTGGTGGGCACTGAGAAGTGGCACTAATAGGTGGCACTGATAGCTGGCAATGATGGGCACTGATGGGTGGCAGTGATGGGCACTGATGGGTAGCAGTGATGGGCACTGCTGGGTGGCAATAATGGGCACTGATAGGTTACACTAATAGGCAGCACTGCTAGGTAGCACTGATGAGGCACTGATTGGCACCACTGGTGTGCATTGATAGGTGGCACTTGTGGGCATTAATAGGTGGCACTCATGGGCATTGATAGGTGGCACTGGTGGGCACTCTGGGCACTGGCAGCAGGTGGCAATAGCAGGTGGCACTGGCAGGGGGTACTGGTTGGCACAGATGAGGGTACTGATTGGCATCCCCATCCGGGACCGATGTCCCTTGCACATAAGCTGGTGATCGGCTTATTTTTCTCCTCACGCTATCAGCGTGAGGAGAAAAAAAAAGGATTTCTGAGCTTTTGTTTACACATGTGATCAGATGTCTTTGGCTGACAGCTGATCACGTGGTAAGGGGCCGGGATTGGCCCCTTACTCGGATCTGTGATCACCCGAGTCTCGGTGACTCGGTGATCACAGCGCACGCCGTGTGCACCCTGCAGGGGGCGCGCAGGGAACGTGCAAAGGGGAGGATGTCATATGACAGCCTCCCGGAAATTCAGGTCTGCACTGAAGCCGTCATTCGGCTATAGCGCGGACACCAAGAGGTTAAAGGAGAAATTTTTTTTTTTTTTTTTTTCAAGTGGCATTTTTTTTTTTATTGCATTTATGTGTAAATATGAGATCTGAGGTCTTTTTGACAGAAGATCTCATAATTAAGAGGTCCTGTCATTCCTTGTAATAGGAATAAAAGTGACCCACATTTTTTTTTAAAAAAAAGACAGTGTCAAAAAAAAAAAAAAAAGTAAAATAAATAAGAAAAAAGTAAATAATTTTTAAAGTGCCCCGTCCTGACGAGCTCGTGCGCAGAAGCGAGCGCATACGTGAGTAGTGCCCGCATATGAAAATGGTGTTCAAACCACACATGTGCAGTACCGTCACGATCATTAGAAGGAGAGCAATAATTCTGGCCCTAGATCTCCTCTGTAGCTTAAAAACTGATAACCTGTGGAAATTTTTAAACATCACCTCTGGAGAATTTTTAGGGTAAAAGTTTGTCGCCATTCCACGAGCAGGCTCAATTTTGAAGCGTGACATATTGGGTATCAATTTACTCGACATAACATTATCTTCCACAATATAGAAAAAAAATGGGCTAACTTTACTGTTTTCTTATTTTTTAATTCAAAAAAATTTATTTCTTCCACAAAAAGTGCGCTTGTAAGACTGCTGCGCAAATACGGTGTGACAAAAAGTATTGCAACGACTACCATTTTATTCTCTAGGGTATTAGAAAAAAAAATATATATAATGTTTGGGGGTTCTAAGTAATTTTCTAGCAAAAAAAAAAAAAAAAGATTTTAACTTGTAAACAAAAAGTGTCAAAAAGAGGCTCGATCCTTAAGTGGTTAAATTACATTTTTTCCTTTTAGAAATTTTGTTGCACCACTGTTCTGCCTTTACAGGCAGGCTAAGGGGACCCCCAGGCACGATATTTAAAGGAATATTTCATTTTTATTGCCTCACTTTAAGCATTATTAAAATCACTGCTCCTAAAAAATCGGTCATCTTAAAAACATTTTTTTGCATTGATCGATATCCCCTGGGGCAGGACCCGGGTCCCCAAACACTTTTTATGGCAATAACTTGCATATAAGCTTTTAAAATGAGCACTTTTATTTTTTCATGTTCTTGTCCCAAAGACTTTAGTAGGGTTCGCATGTTCGCTAGAACTTTTTGCCTGTTTGCGGTGTTCTGGTGCGGACCGAATCGGGGGAGTCAAAATATTACCAATCAATTTCTTATTTCTTTAGTTTCAGTTGGGTTGCATTTACTGTACATACCTTCATGTGCATTGTGTTTTCTGCCAACACGCTGCAACGCAAACCTACAGAGTGTTGTGGGGTGAATGAGGCCCATAGAAAACCATGGTTTTCTATATGATCTTGCAGTGTACTGCATTGATTTGCTTCAGAAAAAGGCAGGTCGCTGAACCCTAGCTCCCAACTGTCCCTGATTTCGAGGGACTGTCCCTGATTTGGAGCAATGTCCCTCTGTCCCTCTTGCCTCCTCATTTGTCCCTCATTTTGGTCTGATCTATATAGTTGTATATAAAATGCACTTTTTATCTTTCAAAAAGTGTTTTCTCAGCGCTAAAACTTTTTTTCAATATCTAAATTGCTGCAATTTTACATTTCAAAAGCCAATATAAAAAAATAGTAGTGGTAAAAAGCACTTGCGGGTTTACCTAATTTTTATTTTGTAGAATTCTCCTTTAAAGGGGTGTGACAGGGTGTCCTATGCCTATATACTTTTGCTAATAGATGTCCCTTGTTCCCATCTCAAAAAGTTGGAAGGTATGCTGCACATGGTTTGAACAGTATAGAAACATAACAAAACACAGTGGGGTTGATTTACTAAAACCGAAGAGTGTAAAATCTGGTGCCACCCTAGAAACCAATCAGCTTCCAGGTTTTATTGTCAAAACTTAATTGAACAAGCTGAAGTTAGAAGCTGATTGGCTACTATGCACAGCTTCACCAGATTTTGCACTCTCCAGTTTTAGTAAATCAAAGCCAATGTCTTATTAAATACTCTATTCTGTAATTTCCAGTGACTCTAACAAGCAGAGTCCAAGGGACTTTCATGACACTGTCTTCCGTAAGACTGAGGTTCTGCCCTGTATGCCTTTTCATAATGGTAGAGGTATGAATCATGGATATATGACCTCACAGCTGGCTCCTGTTCCAGTGTCGCAATGCCCAGTCTAATCCTCAGTGATATTCCAGTGAACTTTACCCCATGTTTGTCTGTTGGAAGGTGTCATAGTCCATCATAACCGACTAAAAACCAGGACTGTAAGGAACCAACAACCTAGTCTGCTTTCAGGAGAAAGACATGGATTTTATTTCGAATCTTGGCCCATCAGCTTTCATCAAGTATGTAATTTTTAGCTTTTACTGTGACTGTCAAATCAATGCGATTCATTATATTCATTCATTTATGATGTTGTCTATGAAAACATGACACTGCCTGTTAACAAACCCTATAATACTTTGTGAATGATCACCATGTGTCTGTTGTATTACAGGTCTGTATCCTCTGTAGGGTCAGAGATATCACGAAGAGTGAAAACAGCGTCTGCGCCACCTCAGAGACCTTTTCGCGTTTGTAGCCATGACCGCAGCGTGCGTAAAGGGGCTACTGCTGGGACACTCCGAGAGCTTGTAGCAAAGGTATAAGAGACTATAGTGAATTATGAAGAGATTTTGTTTTTATCGAATTCTGTCATAAACACCTGAGTGATATTCTCAGTACATATATTCCAAACAGTAATGCGTTATTTTGACATGCAGTATTGCTTACATTTTTTGCTGTCTGTGTACCATTAAAAAAATTCCCTTCACTTCCTGTTCCAGCCACAACAGTAGGTTAGAGAAAATCTCCCAAAGTGAGAGGAATTCCCCTCTTAGATAGTTGTCCCCATTGGAAGCTTTCCCCATATATTTTTTTCCAGGGACAACTGTAAAGCTAGTCATACACTAGTAGATTATGGAAATTCCCAATACGTTTGATGACTTTATGAATGTTTCTCAAAAGTACATCAACACTTTGCTTTTTACAATCCATTATAGAATTAACCTCTTAGCGCCGGTGTCTCCCATGGTCCGAAAACTTGAGCTTTCGGTTAGGCGACGGAAACTATGCCGGGAGCGCAGGTGTATAGGCAGCAATTCACGCAAATATGCGGCCCCTCTGCGCTAAGGACCAGGCACCGAGAGGCCGCATATTTGCGTACAGCCGGCGACAATGTCATTTGCCGAAGGAAAACCACATACTCTGTTAGAAGCTCGAGAAAAAATTTCCATCCTGGTCTTTTGAATTTTCTCGTCACTATGGTCAAAAAGGAATGTCGATTTGATCCCATTTATGATTAGGAACATTCTTAAAATTAAATATTTCAAATTAAATTCTACTAGTGTATAGCCAACTTAAAATTTTGGATTTCCCCTTCTTTCTTCCTCAGTGACAATGGTCACAGTACAAATGGAGCGGTGAACCTCCGCAATGTTAAGGCTACTATCAGTCCAACCCAGGTACACAGGAAATGTACAGTATCTCACAAAAGTGAGTACACCCCTCACATTTTTGTAAATATTTTATTCTAACTTTTCATGTGACAACACTGAAGAAATGACACACTGTAAAGTAGTGAGTGTACAGCTTGTATAAGGCCCCTTCCACACGAGGCGGATCCCTTTCAGCAGAATATGCCAACTCAGCAGGAGATCTCTCCATTGAGTGTATATTTGCTGTCCCCTCAAAATAACACAACACACAGCCATTATTGTCTAAACCACTGGCAACAAAAGTAAATACACCCCTAATGCCCCATACACACAATCAGAAATTCCGCCAGCAAAAGTCCAATGAGAGCTTTTGGTCCGAAAATGCGACCGTGTGTATGCTCCATCGGACTTTTGCTGACAGAATTCCAGCCAACAAAATATTGGGAGCATGTTCTCACATTTTCGGTCGGAAAAAGTTCCGATCTGAAATTCCGATCGTCTGTACCAATTCCGACGTGCAAAATTCCTACGCATGCTCAGAAACAATTTGACGCATGCTCGGAAGCATTGAACTTCATTTTCTCGGCTCGTCGTAGCGTTGTACATCACCACATTCTTGACAGGCGAAAATTCAGCAAACTTTTGTGTGTCCGTGTGTATGCAGGCCAAGCTTGAGCGGAATTCCGTCGGAAAAACCATCCAAGATTTTTCCGACTAAAATTCTGCTCGTGTGTATGCGGCATAAGTGAAAATGTCCAAATTGGGCCCAATTAGCAATTTTCCCTCCCCGGAGTCATGTGACTCAGTGTTACAAGGTCTCAGGTGTGAATGGGGAGTAGGTGTGTTAAATTTGATGTTATCGCTCTCACTCTCTCATACTGGTCACTGGAAGTTCAACATGGCACCTCATGGCAAAGAACTCTCTGATGATCAGAAAAAAAAAGAATTGTTACATAGTTACCTAGTTACATAGTAGGTGAGGTTGAAAAAAGACACAAGTCCATCAAGTCCAACCTATGTATGTGATTATATGTTAGTATTACATTGTATACCCCTGTATGTTGTGGTCGTTCAGGTGCTTATCTAATAGTTTTTTGAAACTCTCGATGCTCCCCGCTGAGACCACCGCCTGTGGAAGGGAATTCCACATCCTTGCCCTCTTACAGTAAAGAACCCTCTACTTAGTTTAAGGTTAAACCACTTTTCTTCTAATTTTAATGAGTGGCCATGTGTCTTGTTAAACTCCCTTTCACGAAAAAGTTTTATCCCTATTGTGGGGTCATCAGTACGGTATTTGTAAATTGAAATCATATCCCCTCTCAAGCGTCTCTTCTCCAGAGAGAATAAATTCAGGGCTCGCAAATTTTTATCATAACTACCATCTACCAGACCCTTAATTAGCTTTGTTGCCCTTCTTTGTACTCGATCCATGTCCAGTACATCCTTCCTGAGGACTGGTGCCCAGAACTGGACAGCATACTCTAGGTGCGGCCAGACCAGAGTCTTGTAGAGCAGGAGTCACTCACCAATGTCACCAGCCTCCCTGGCACTTCCCCCTCTACCCTTCCTGACTATCACCCATCTACTCTTTCCTAATCCCTGCACCTCTTTGTTTCCACCTGCCTCTTTGTTGGCCCCTGTCGGCACCTGCCGGGTACGCCACTGGCTCTCCTTTAGCATGGAGGGTCTTCTCAGTGCTGACAGTTGCTCCCCCAGATGCAGAACCTGGGCTTCCAGGGAAACAATGTGCTTACATTTTGCACAGCAGTATTCGCCCTCAATCGGATGATCAAGGAATGCATACATGCCACAAGATGTACACCGAGTCACATCTCCACACCTGCCAGGCATTGTACCTACTAATTTAACGAGGATTGGGGATTATACCCTGTCCACATTACCTAACAACTAGGTTCCTGACACTGATACTCAACAAGACAATACACAGGTACTCAACAAGACAATACACAGATACTCAACAAGACAAAACACAGGTACTCAACAAGACAATACACAGGTATTTGCAGACCCACGTGCACACACAATACACAGGTACACACAATACACAAGTATACACAATACACAAGTACTAACGATCCACACACACACTACTCAGACAACACTGAGGTACTCACAATACACAGGTACTACCTGACACTAATACTCAATACAGCCCACGTGCACTCGCAGCACTCATGTACTTATAATACACAGGTACACACTCACACTACACAGGTACTATGACCCCTGTTATAACCTCCTGTTTTCCACACTGGTTTTTAACTCACCACTTAGTCCAGTTCCACTTGGTCTCTGTTCCAGCAAGCTCAAAGATGAGCAGGACACTGAGAGCGGGGGAAGGGGTCTCCGGCCCCTTTCTAGGGCTGTCTTAACGCACAGGCACCTCTGTGAACTGCCCAGGGGTCTTAGGTGCATTAGGGGCCCTTGAAGTTCGCTCCCCAGAATTTTCTGGCAACAGTTCCCTTGCTTTGGCTGGCTCTTTTGCATTTTCTACAGGTCAGTTCCTATTATCTTTCTCTTGGATGTCCAGATGTCTTCAGTGCCCTCTCTCTCCCTGGCATCTTCCTCCTCGCCTCAACCACTATCTTGTCCTGCTCCCTGTCACCCCCACACAGATCCATCCGTCTCTGCCTGTCACACTGCCTCTCAGGTCGTTGTCATCCCTCGCTCCCTTCTCCCAGTCTGTTTCCGGACATCTAGCAGCCCTGCTAATTTAAAGCCTCTTCCCTGGCCAGCTGGAATTCTTTTCCAACAATAGTCCCCCCACTTCACTTTCCCTCACCCCCACCCCACCACTTCTTCTTTGGAGGCACTTCACCTTCACACAGGTGTATGTGTGTCCATACACAAACACTGCAAATGGTTGGAAACCCCCACCCTGCACACCCCAACACTGAATCTTTACTAGTCAATGGAGATCTCTCCCACTCTGGCTATTCCTTACTAGCCAACAGTATTCCCAATGCCCATCCCTGACCATTCCTCTCCAGTCCCCTTGACCCTCATCATTTTGCCTCTCCTCCCGCTTCCCTCATGCCAACACAAATCCTCCTCCTTTTTTTTATCCCTATATAGACCAGGATCCTCCCAATTACACTCCAGGTCTTCTCTACCCATCCCTCATCACCTACCCACTCTTCCCTTATTCCCCTTCCTCCTTCTCCCCTACCTCATTGTTCCCCTCCACCCCATTTTTTATCAGAAGCTAAAGAAGAACCCCGAGGTGGAGCATCTTGCTACTACTGCTGCTTGTGTTGCTGGGATGTGTACTGCAACAATCCCTGTTGACCCTCTTCTCCTATTCATTCCATGTGATTGGCACAGTACACATCCCACCCACACAAGCAGCAGCAATAATAAGATGCTCTGTCTCTGGGTTCTTCCTTAATCCCTGCAAAATACCGATAGAAAGCTAGAAGCTCTGGAGGGGAGGATAGAGGGAGAGATGTCATTCATGTAGATTTAGCTCAGTGACAGCCTGCCAGATTAGGTAGTATCTGTGAGAGCAGCTTCCCTGCGCAGCTCTGCTTGAGGAGACCCGTATAACACATTACTGTCCTTATACTGTACCCTGCTTCCCCCTGTACTGTGTCCACTTACCCTCCCCCTGTAGTGTGCTTTCCTGTTCCCTCCTGTACTATACCCTCCTAACCACTGTACTGTGCCCTCCTGCCCCCCCTTCCGGTCCCCCTCCTACTGTGCCTCCCTGTACTGTACCCTCTTAACTGCTGTACTGTGCCCTCCTGCCCCCCCCCCCTTTACTGTGCCCTCCTGTTCCACCCATAAGTTTTTAAGTTATGTTGTGTTTGTATTCGCTAATAACGATTTTTGTGTATTCTTAGTGAAAATAGTGTTTTGAGATATATATATATTGTCAGGCTGTACAGGGCCCTGTGATTTCTAACAGCAGCCCTGACAAGGTCTCTAACATCCACCAGCTTCATGATGTCTTCATGTAGTAGTGGAAGAGGACTCTAGTGGCAACCTGTGAAGCTCTGGTGAACTCCATACCCAAGAGGGTTAAGGCAGTGCTGGAAAATAATGGTGGCCACAAAATATTGACACTTTAGGCCCAATTTGGACTTTTTCACTTAGGGGTGTACTCACTTTTGTTGCTGTGTGTTAAGTTATTTTGAGGGGACAGCAAATTTACACTGTTAGGCCCCTTTCACACGACAAGCCTGTTCGGATCCGCCTGTCCGTTTTTCAGGCAGATCCGAGCGGGCCATCCATTGACTCCTATGGGAAGACAGATTACACCCGTCTGCCATCCAGTCCGCTAAAATCAGAAGTATGGCGATACGTTCGCCATCCGTCCTGGCGGATTGGGTGAGATCTGATGAAAACAGACAGGCTGTCCGTTTTTGTCTGATCTCTCCATAGGAATCAGCAGCGCTCGCCAAGCCCCTCCCTGCTCAGTGAGCAGAGACGGACCTGTCATCCGCTGGCTCAGCGGAGATCAACGGAGAGATCTCCCGCTGAGCTGACGTACTCCGCTGAAACGGATCCGCCTCGTGTGGAAGGGGCCTTATACAAGCTGTACACTCACTACTTTACATTGTAGCAAAGTGTCATTTCTCCAGTGTTGTCACATGAAAAGATATAATAAAATATTTACAAAAATGTGAGGGGTGTACTCACTTTTTTGATCTACTGTAACAATTGTGCAGGCGAATTAAGTAAGAATTGTCACCCTTGAAAGCAGATGCCTGTGAAAACCCATTGGTGGTAAGATCTCCAGGTATGCTTAAAAAAACATAAAATATAAAGCACAGATTAAACAATGAAGAGATGATTCTTTTGATATTACAGGCAGGAACATGTGGATTGGGGAACAGCATATTTTCACTTGGATCAGATACTCCTTAAATCACTTTGCTCCCTCTGGTGGCTGGTAGTTGTTACTAGTGTAAGGATAATATCCCTTAGAAAGTGACATTTTAACCACTTGCCCTTCGGAAGAGTTACCCCCCTTCATGACCAGGTCACTTTTTGAGATACGACACTGTGTTATTTTAACTGACAATTACGTGGTCGTGCGACGCTGTACCCAAATAAAATGTATGTAATTTTTCCCCCACAAATAGAGCTTTATTTTGGTATTTGATCACCTCTGCGTTTTTATTTTTTGCGTTATAAACAGAAAAAAACGGACAATTTTGATACTTTTTTTTACTTTCTGCTATAAAATATATCCAATAAAAAAATGTAAAAAATCCAATTTCTTCATAAATTTGGGCCAATATGTTTTCTGCTACATATTTTTTTGGTTAAGCATCTACATACTATGGGATATATTTATGGAATTTGTATTTATTTTTTACTAGTAATGGCGGCAATCAGCGATTTATAGCCGGACTGCGATATTGCCACAGACAATCGGACAGTGACACTTTTGACACTTTGCAGTAACCAGCGTCACTAATACA
Organism: Lithobates clamitans; assembly: GCA_037952925.1. Taxonomy (NCBI): domain Eukaryota; kingdom Metazoa; phylum Chordata; class Amphibia; order Anura; family Ranidae; genus Lithobates; species Lithobates clamitans. The sequence goes on from JBBGZY010001473.1 coordinate 491,889, forward strand.
GTGACCAGTGCTAAAAATATGCACTGTCACTGTACTAAAGACATGGCTAGGAAAGTGTTTAAACATCTAGGGTGATCAAAGGGTTAACTATGTGCCTAGCCAGTGTTTGTTTACTGTATGTGCTGCTTTTTCTAGGGGACGAGATGAATTTGAGTCCCTGCTTTGCAGGAACACAGAATCAATCCCTTCCCCCCTGTCTGAACAGAAGTCTGCCTTATTTACATAGACAGAGCTCCTTTCTGATTCTCCAACGATCGGCAGGTGATGGCGGACATCGAGTGCCCAGCACCCGCAAATCAGCTTCTGCTATGAATAATCACAGCAGAAGCGGCCCAGCAGTGGTGTGCACACGCCCCCTGCAGGCGGAAGTGCGAGATCACGTGTGTGTGTATATATATACATACAATATCTCATTTTTTGTACATATTTGTAAATATTTTATTATATCTTTTCATGTGACAACACTGAAGAAATGACACTTTGCTACAATATAAAGTAGTGAGTGTACAGCTTATATAACAGTGTAAATTTGCTGTCCCCTCAAACATCCACCAGCTCTGTGATGTCGTCGTGGAAGAGGACTCCAGTGGCAACCTGTGAAGCTCTGGTGAACTCCATGCCCACAGGGGTTGGCTGAGCCTAAATTGATGAAGAAATTACATTTTTTACATTTTTTCATTAGGTATGTTTTATAGCAGAAAGTAAAAAATATTGTTATTTTTTCAAAATTGTCAGTCTTTTTTTGTTTATTGTGCAAAAAATAAAAACCGCAGAGGTGATCACATACCATCAAAAGAAAGCTCTATTCGTGGGGAAAAAAGGATTTACAATTTTATTTGGGTACAACGTCACACGACCACGCAATTGTCAGTTAAAATAATGCAGTGCGGTATCGCAAAAAATGGCCTGGTCATGAAGGGGGTAAACCTTCTGCAGCTGAAGTGTAAACAGTGCTGCAGAGCAACAGAGTAAACACAGACTTAAAGTTGAATTATTTTTGGCAGTATCATAATTGCAAACCCTTTGCATGCAGTGGAGCATTCAATGACTGCAAAAAGAAGGGGGAGTGGTGCGCTTATTCAATATAGTGTACTGTAAACATAAAACCCAAAAATGCAAAAAAAGTCCAAATAAAACCCAATGGTAGGAAACAGTTTATATAGAGATGGATGTCTCATAGAACAATAGCTTGATAGAAGGAAAACAAAGCATCAATCCAACATCGATTGTAAAATTTATAGAATGACCGCTCACCTCCAACAATGACCAAAAGGTCAAACAATTGTCATCAGATAGCGATTGGGGAATCCTGCTGGTGGATCTGCGGAGACTTTCAGGTCCCAATTTTAGCACCGACACATCCTGCGCTCACCAATAGGTAGTTCCATATGTAGGGAAAAAGCTTGCTCCAAAACACTAATGCCGCTTACACACGGTCGGACTTTTCGTCTACAAAAGTCCGACGAACGCCGACGGACTAAAGCCGGCTTACAATCCGATCGTGTGTGGGCTTCCCCGGACTTTCAGCTGACTTTTCCAGCCGCAAATCTGACAGACTTTAGATTTGAAACATGCTTCAAATCTTTACGTCGTAACTACGCCGGACCCAGAAATCCGCTCGTCTGTATGCTAGTCTGACGGACAAAAACCCACGCTAGGGCAGCTATTGGCTACTGGCTATCAACATCCTTATTTTAGTCCGGTGTACGTCATCACGTACGAATCCGTCAGACTTTGGTGTGATCGTGTGTAGGCAAGTCCGTTCGTTAGAAAGTCTGCCGCAAGTCCGCCAAAAGTCCAACAAAAGTCCGTCAAAAGTCTGTCGGACCGGCTGTTGGACTTTAGTAGCCGAAAAGTCCGACCGTGTGTACGCGGCATAATACTTGTGTAGATGGCACTGTGGTAGGTAGTGTCCGAAGTGGAGCTTGTATGCTGAGGATTCAGGCGAAAACCTAGTCAGGCAGGTCAAGTCAGCAACAAATCAGGCAAAGCGGTACAAAATCGAAATCCAAAGAATGGTCAAGCATGCAGAGGTCATACAGGAGCTTGCGGTGAATTACCAAATCAGCAGGTTGGAGAATGGTCAAGAATTCAGGCTCAATAAACAGTAGTCAAAATCACAGCGCTATCAATACACCCGGGGAGCAAGTCCAAACAAACGGCCCTAGGTGTCATTGTTGGAGGTGAGCGGCCAATCTATAAATTTTACAATCGATGTTGGATTGATATTCTTTGTTTTCCTTCTATCAAGCTATCGTTCTATGGGACATCCATCTCTATATAAACTGTTTCCTACCATTGGGTTTTATTTGGACTTTTTTTTACACCTTATTTTAGTTTCGTTTACTTTATTTTTGGGTTTTATGCTTACGGTACACTATATTGAATAAGCGCACCACTCCCCCTTCTTTTTGCATCTGTTTACGCAGTGATTTTGCGTACACTACTCAAGTGGTTGCAGCTATTCACATTCATTATGCTTTCGTTTTTTTTTAAGTTCACTCTGATTTTTTATTCCACTACACTCACTGGAGTTTGATGGTTTATTTTTATTCCACTATATTCACTGGAGTTTGATGGTTTATTTTTATTCCACTATATTCACTGGAGTTTGATGGTTTATTTTTATTCCACTATACTCACTGGAGTTTGATGGTTTATTTTTATTCCACTACACTCACTGGAGTTTGATGGTTTATTTTTATTTTAAACTACACATAGTAGCGCACAAGTTTCATTCTTATAACGCATTCAATGACTGGATACAGAACACTTGCATACTTTACCCATTCCTTACTGATTGACATCACTATAGGGTGTATTCATAAAATATTTGCATAGCTGGTTGTCCGCTTTGAAACCGTCTGTATATTCATTCCAGAAAAATCTATTGCTTTCAGGCTATATCTCTGAAGATGTGTAAATGTGAGCAATACCTGATTATGGTCACTAGATGGAGCTGAGGAGCATATTTATTTCCTATGATAGTCTGCCCTGACTAGTGGCGATAGGGTGGTATTTTCCCAAATTCACACATTCTCAATCTGCAGAGAATACAATTTGAGAACATTAGATTTTGCTTCATTCATACAGAACAAATTTACAGTGGTAACATTTCTTAACCTTCACTCTTTCTGCTGCATTTTCCATAGGGAAAGTTAAATTCCCTATTAATGGCTCTAGCAATAAGCAGCTGGGTACTCTGGTGCAGAACTCAGTTCACTGGAGTATCAGAGAGATACAGGAAACTCTGCATTGTGATGCTGGTCTTTATTGAGCTCATTATAAAAACCGTTTATTCTGTTTCTGGACAGGCTATGGATGCTTTCTTCTTGACAGGAATTGTGAGTTTAGTTCTGGAGGAAGATGGGACGATATTGGATACAGAGGAGTATTTTGAAACACTTGAAGATGGTTCGGTGATCATGGTTTTGGAACAGGGGCAAAAATGGAATCCAAAAAAGGTGCCAGTATATTTAAATCTGTGCTCTTTATACTAATTTGTATCAGTAGCAGGTTGTAAGACAATCGTTTGATGAAATGTCACTGGCATGCAAAAACAGGGGTAGCAGCTGAGGTTTTACATATGCCATGGCTGTGATACTTTACTTGGCTGCCATGGCAGGAATTATACACCCTGCCGAGTTCAGCGGGCTCTAACATCCACCAATCGCGACCCTTTCAAGTGAATAGGGCCACAATGCAAATGTGCCGCAGCCACACACAACATGCACAGTTGTGGCGCGGTAGTCGGCATTTAGGGGGTAAAACAGGTGGTGAGGAAGAGAACCAATGCTTTCTCTCTGATGAGCGATCTGAATGCACGTCTTTCTTCAGTGAGCAAAGCATGTGTACATGAGCCCTAATAAAGCTTACCAAACGATTCGCAAAATTTGTTCTTTACATGAATAGTATATGGTCTAGTACACACAATGTGTTTGCTTGGTTTGTGTCACCTCACCTGTAATGTTTGGCAAGTGTTACAACTGGCAAGTCTTGTCTAATGTCTTCATTTACCCTAGGTCCACACCTATGCGTTTTTTAGTGCGTTTTGCAGTTTGCAGAAACGCACTACAGTCTATTTAACATGGTATCCTATGGTACAAGTTCAAAAAAAAAATTGTGGAAAAAATCGGCGTGGGGTCCCCCCCAGGTCCATCCAAGGACCTTCAGGTCTAGTATGGATTCGGATTGGACCCCCCACACCAAAATGTAAAAAAAAAATGGTGTGGGGTCCCCCCCAAAATCCATACCAAACCCTTATCCGAGCATGCAACCGGGCAGGTCAGGAAAGAGAGGGGACGAGTGAGCGCCCCCCCCCTCTTGAACCATACTAGGCCACATGCCCTCAACATGGGGGGATGGGTGCATGGGGGGGCTCTGCCCCCCCCAAAGCACCTTGCTCCCATGTTGATGGCGACAAGAGCCTCTTCCAACCCTGGCTGTTGGTTGTCGGGGCTGCGGGCGGGAGGCTTATCGGGATCTGTAAGCCCCCTTTAAGAAGGAGACAACCAGATCCCAGGCCCCCCCCATGTGAATGGGTATCGGCTACATTGTACACCTACCCATTCACCTCAAAAAGCAGTGAAATGTAAAAAAAAAAAAAGAGCCGGTTTTTGACAAGTCCTTTATAAAAAAATAGCTCTGAGCCATCTTTTTGCACCGCCGTCTCTCTTGCTGCCGCCTTCTCCCGCTGCCAACTCTCACTCTGCTGTCTTCTCCCACTGCCCTCTTCTCCCGCTGCTGTCATCTCCCCGAGCTGTCTTCTTGTGCTATCTTCTCTTGCTGTTGTCTTCTCTTCTCTTTACCCGCTATAAAAAAAAAGCCGCTCTTCCTTTGTGGCTGTTTTCCTCCTTTGTGTTCTTGCCTACTGTCTGGCATCTCTTAAATAGCCATGGGGCGTGGCCATCCGATGACATCACCCGGCGAGCCCGCCGCCTTGTGACCTGCCAGGCTCCATGCTCGGATAAGGGTTTGGTATGGATTTTGGGGGCGACCCCACGCCACTTAAAAAAAAAATTTGGCATGGGGGGTCCCCTCCGAATCCATACTAGACCCGAAGGACCTGATATGGACCTGGGGGGGGGAACCCACGCCGTTTTGTTCACAATTTTTTTTTTTACATTCAGCTGTCAGCAGGGAACCCTGCTGACAGCTGATTACTTATCTGTTGTTAAGGACACGGGCCGGCTTCTCAGCCCCCTGCTTAGCAAACAGCTATATACAGTGTGTTTACAGTGTGTTTAAAAAGAAAAAAAAAAACGTAAAATGCAAAATGCATGAAAACTGCATGCAAAAAATGCATAAAAAACAAGGGTTTAAAAATGCAAGATGCAGTGCAAAACGTGCCTGAAAAACGCATCAAGTGCAGCCTCATAGATGTGAACCTAGACTTAAGTCAATTGAAGCAAGCTGCAAACATGTTCTGCTAAATCATTTATGGAGTGCTCCAGCAACGCTCTTTTCTTAGTTTTCTCTGCTGCCCCCCCAAAAAAACAGGCATTTGAAGAGCTTTAGAAATCACTTTGTAATGCCTACATGACGCATTTAAAACTTGTTTGAAATGTAAACTAGCGCTTATAGGCATTTTAGAGGCTTTTTGGCAGAGGCGTAACTAGAACCTACAGGGCCCCAGTGCAAGAAACCATAAAGGGCCCACCTGGCCCTTGACCGGGTCCCTTCCCACTTATCCCGGGGCCCTTTACTCCCATGGTGGGATCCTTTATTATGGTCCTGCAGCAGGCCACCTTCCTGCCGTCTTGGGATCCTTCAACGGTGGCGGAACGCCAAAGTCCAGTCGCAAGTGCAACCTTTGCGACCCTGGTAGTTCCGCCACTGGTGTCAGTTTTTTTTTTAATTATACAAAAAAACAGCGCTGGCAACTAACACAATATAAATATAACTAAAAGTGGAAAATATCGCTATATATATGCGACTAAACAAATTGCATTTAGTGAAAAAATTGGATAGTATGTGGTGAAAAAATATTGTTTCTGTTTAGAAACAGAAACCATAGGCACTCAAAAAAATATATAATAATAAATATGTATACCTCAACATATAACCATGGACAATCAAAAAGGTGTTGGTAATATATATACCTCAATAAAATAAACAAACCAATGTGAATAAATTCAGCATGGATATAAATGTTCATTCAGAAAAAAACCCAATCGGCAATGATAGCAGACTTCCAACTTCTCATCCAAAGAGTTAATCAAATTCACCTGAAATGCTGCAGTAGATATAGAGAGATAGGATGAAGCTTGGGCTGCTGGCACTATGATGTAACCTTGGGAGCTGCGGGCATCATATTCCACCCAAAAAAACGAAATAAATATGGTGTAATACTGTGGGATAAAGGATCAATTGCGCATAATGGCGCTACTCACGGAATGAAGATGCAAAGCAGGCATTCAGAGTTGGTCAGTGACCACCGCTATATCAGCATGCGCTCCACTCAGTTTTTTTTTTTAGTTGTCTTAATTTTTTTTTTTTTTTTTTTTTTTTTACCATTTTATTTTTTATAATTTTTTGACATATATTTTTTAGGACCCCCATTGAAGGGCTTTGGTGAAAAGACAGAGACAGAGAAAGGAACTGAGGACAGATCCATTAGTCACTTTTTCTGCAGCTTCAGCTGCACAGAATGAATAGACAGGAATAGCTCTCTACAGAGCTTCCCGTTCATTCCTAAACACAGTTTACTATTCTCCAGCTATGAATGAAAAAAAAAAAGGCAGTGATTATTACTGATCACTGACTCTATTCATTAAAACAAGGAAGGGGCTGGTAAATGACACATTTACTGGCCCCTTCCCCACTCTCCATCCTTACAGATCCCTTGCAGCAGCCAACAGGAGGTGGAAGGAGGAAACCCAGCAGTGCTGTGGGGGGGGGGGGGGTGGGGGGTGGGTAGGGAGGCAGCGAGAGTGGCGTGTGGAGGAACTGATGCCCTCCATTTACCTCATGCAGCCGCTGAATGTCTGTGGGAGGGAGAAGAATAGAAGTAAGCAATCAGTGGCTACATGGAGAGATCAGTTCCTCTACATGCCACTGCCCTCCTATCCAGACATTAAGGGGGCCGCAGGGACCCCCTGGAGCATTGGGCCAGGTTGCAATGGCGATCCCTGTACGTACACCCCTACTTTCTCAACTGCTGTCTCAACACTTCTGTGAGCTTAGTCTAAAAGATATGTCATGTAGTATATGTTCTCCAAAGTGGTGCATTGTATGCATGTATAATGTAATGTTAACTTATACCTTTTTCTCTACAGGGTGTCTTGTCATACTCCTTGCAGAATGGGAAACCAAAGAATAGCCGGGATATTGCACGAATAACATTTGATATATACAAGCTAAACCCACGTGATCTGTTTGGTAGTCTGAATGTTAAGGCCACGTTCTATGGGTTGTACTCCATGAGCTGTGACTTCCAATGTCTGGGACCCAAAAAAGTGCTCAGGTGAGAGACAATATAATGCAGGGCTCTGTAGATTTGGCTACTTTGTAGAGGTTCAAAGCTGAAATCTATTTTTTCCCCTATAGCTGCACTCACACCGCCTGTAATGGAGTATGTCCCACATAATACAGGCTGTTGCTTAATGAGGAAATATTTTCTGTAGGGTGCCTGGTCCTCTTCCTGGTGCTGAACTTCCAGCATGGCAGGGGTTAGTAGCTGTGGGTCTTCGGGCTAAACGGCATTAAAGACATCTGAAGGGGACTTGCCCCCTCCTCTCCTCTAATCCATTGAGAAAAGCCCATACATTCTTTACACTCAATGTACCACAATCTCTAAATTGAGAAGTAGATGAATTCTACATTCCCCATTCTAATATTTTATCTTTTATAGATATTTAGATAGCTCCAACAATTTATGCATCACTTAATATACTGTACATTCACATCAGTTCCTGTCCTTGAGGGGTTTACATTCTAATGCCCCATACACACGGTCGGATTTTCTGACGGAAAATGTTCGATGGGAGCTTGTTGTCGGAAATTCCGACCGTGTGTAGGCTCCATCGGACATTTTCCATCGGAATTTCCGTCACACAAAATTTGAAATCTGGATCTCAAATTTTCCGACAACAAAATCCGTTCTCGTAAATTCCGATTGTCTGTACACAATTCCGGCGCACAAAGTTCCACGCATGCCCGGAATCAAGCAGAAGAGCCGCACTGGCTATTAAACTTCATTTTTCTCGGCTCGTCGTACGTTTTGTACATCACCGCGTTCTTGGCGTTCGGAATTTCCAACAAGATTTGTGTGACCGTGTGTATACAAGACAAAGTTTGAGCCAACATCCGTCGGAAAAAAAAACATGGATTTTTTTGTCGGCAAATCTATTTGTGTGTACAAGGCATAAGGTCCCTATAACTCACACATACATACTATACAAACTAGGGCTATTTTGGAAAGAAGCCAATTAACATACCAGCATGTCTTTGGAGTGTGAAAGAAACCATACTACCTGGAGGAAACCCACGCAAGCACAGGGAGGACATGCAAACTCCATGCAGATAGTATCCTGACCGGAATACTCTACTGTTGCTGTCTCTGCCACCAGTACAAGAAATGAAAGGAAATCTCCCTAATAAGTACAGAGTAGTAACATTTTAACAAAGGCTCTAACCCTTCTGCATTCTATCCATGGACACTGATGAGGCGGCACTGAAGAGGCGGCGCTGAGGCGGCACTGATAAGCTCCACCGATGGGCACTGATGAGGCGGCACTAATGGGCACTGATTAGGCTGCACTGATAGGCAACACTGATGGACACTGATAAACTGCACTGATTATCAGTGCCCTGATTAGCAGTGTAAATGTGCCCTGTCAGAATTGCCAGTTGCTGGCTCTCCTTTCCTCACACTGTGACAGCGTGTGAGGAAAGGACTGCAATAACCGTAAAGTCTGTTTACATGTGATCAGCTGTGATTGGAAACAGACTACATCTCTCCCTCTGTCTCTCTGATCCCAAAGCCTGTATATTTTTTTCATCTCATCTTCATTTTTATTTATTAACTCAGTTTTATCTTTTCGATTTAGCGGAAATTCTGTGAGTTATGTTGTATTTATGTCTGCTAATAATTTTATTGTATTTTTAGCAAAATATAGCTTTAATATTTTCTTGGGGGGCTGTTAGGTAGTCTATACGGGGCCCTGCGATTTCTATCAGCAGCCCTGCACATGGGCCGCATGTTGACCGATTTCTATTGAACCCGGCTGATGCCGCCCAGCATACGGCCCGTGTGTACTAGGCTTTACACTCACAACTGAGAGATCAACACATGCCCATCTCTCTTTCTTATTACTTACTCTATTCCTATGCAGGGCCGGCGCTACCGCTAGGCGAACTAGGCAGCCGCCTAAGGCACACTGCCGCCTAGACGCAGCTACGGCCACTGGTTTCCTATCTCAATGTGTGACAGTAGTAGTCCTTTCAGGGCGCAAGGCACTGCCGTGCAGTCCTGTGAAGGAAGAGGAGGAGGCTGTGGGAGCTTGTCACAATCTTGAACCAACAGTTGTTGGGTCAGTGGGTGGATCTATGTGCTCCCCTCCTCCCCGGCTCCTCCCCTTCTACCACACTCTGCAGATCTCCTACCATGTGCAGAGTGCTGATAATGGCCGCCGTGGCTGAGCAGCTCCCTGATCTCTCCAGGATGGATGTCTGTAGTGGATGATCATCGGGGAGCCAGTCTGCCAGAGTCTCTCTCAAGGTACAGCATGACGGTCCAGCTACCCCTGCCCGACACTGACAGCATCCTGGCCGGGACGTCACTCCCAGACCGAGGGTGCCCCGAACATCCCCGCTACCAGCCGCTTGTGATCTCACACAGCCCTGATGATATGATGCCACCTACTGTCCACCTGTTATCATCATCATCATCATGCTTCTCATCATCCCCCTGCCTTCTGGCATCCCACCACCCTCCCTCCGAATCCTATCATCATTCATTTTATCACCATCCACCCTGTACCCCACTGTCATCTTCATTCCCCCTGTCATCTTCATCCCCATTGTCAGCTTCCTACCACCCCACCCCCTGTCATCTTCATCCCCCCGTACCGCATTGTCAGCTTCCTGCCACCCCACTCGCTGTCATCTTCATCCCCCTTGTAAGCATTCTACCTCCCCACCCCCTGTCATCTTCACCCCCCCTGACAGCTTCCTACCCCCCCACCCCCTGTCATCTTCATCCCCCCGTACCACACTTGCAGCTTCCTACCACCCCACTCCCTGTCATCTACATCAACCTTGTCAGCTTCCTACCACCCCACCCCCTGTCATCTTCATCAACCTTGTCAGCTTCCTACCACCCCACCCCCTGTCATCTTCATCAACCATGTCAGCTTCCTACCACCCCACCCCCTGTCATCTTCATCAACCATGTCAGCTTCCTACCACCCCACCCCCTGTCATCTTCATCAACCATGTCAGCTTCCTACCACCCCACCCCCTGTCATCTTCATCAACCATGTCAGCTTCCTACCACCCCACCCCCTGTCATCTTCATCAACCTTGTCAGCTTCCTATCACCCCACCCCCTGTCATCTGCATCCCCCCTGTACCCCACTGCCAGCTTCCTACCACCCAACCCCCTGTCATC